>QEPC01004477.1:1653065-1714235 GCA_003113815.1 Sphenodon punctatus
AAGCTCTCCAACAGCGCGCCGCCAGCCATGTTGAGCATGTGAGGCAGGGAGCAGCGAGCATGCGCGCTGGTCCCTGACTCAGGCACCCGGCCCAAGGCATCTCGCCAGGGCGCTTTCAGCAAGCGCCCTGGCAAGAGCTTTCCTTGCACCCATTGAGCGCAATGGAAAGGCTAGCCCCTCCCTCCACAGCACGTCCTATACGTGCTGTGGACTGAGGAGCTCAGCTGCCCAAATTGCATTTTCAATAGAAAACGCTGTTTGGGCTTAGCCTTTTTGTCCCTTCTGGGATCCACTCCTCAGGAAAGGATCCCGGAAGTGAGAACTGACAGCGCCGCAGCAGCCAGAGCAAAGTCAGAGCCTAGCTGCTGCGGCGCTGTCAGAAGCAGCGGCGTGTTGTGTTTTTTTAAAGCGGCGGCGGCGGACCCCTCAGCGTTTGTGGGGAAGTGCCCCAAAATTCCCAGGGGGCCAGCCGCCACTGCCAAGCAGTGATGGCAGAGAGAGTGGGTATTTTCAGACGTTACAAGATCACAATGAACCACGGTGAATACCCACCTGTGATCACTGTGATTCGCACGTCTGTTTGGCGGCCGCCAGATGTTCTTCACGCTCAATCCCCACATGGGGTCAGTTTCAACCACGTTTCCCGGGCTAGCCGCACCAATTCCCCGGGAAGCGTGGTGAAAGTGATCTCCATCAAAGAAAAGTAATGTCTGGTCAGTTGCCATGGCCCGGAAGCACCGGCGGGATTCCGGGCCGTGGCGGATTCGGCCAGACGCTGCGGCGGCATTGGCCCCGTCGCTCGCCCGTCTCCCCAGAGGGCGGGCGGCGGGGAGCGTGGAGGGGGCGGGGCCGTGCGGCCGCATGTTGCACCGCGCGGTCCCGCCCCCTCCCCAATTCTCCACCGGGATCCCCCGGCACGTCTGTTAGGGCGTGACGGGGTCGTCCCGGCGGGGGATGACGGCCCTGTCACGTCTGAAAACACCCACAGTCAGCGATAGAAGACTGGATGGGGTGAGGAGAGCACAGGAGTGGAGAGAGAGAGGTGCATGATCAGCATACAGGTGATACTGGAAGCTGTGAGATTCAGTGAATTTGCCCTGAGAAAGAGCGTAGTGAGAGAAGAGAAGAGGAACCGGGACAGAGTCTTGGGGAACTTCCACAGAGAAGGGAAGCTCACTTCTCCTGATCACATCAAAGAATTTAGCCCAGAAAGTGGCAAATTCCTAATTGCTGGTATAATATTAATTGAACTTTTAGAGGACCTTTCATGACTTCACAAAACCCATCATGTAATCTGAAATATACATTCCACTTACAGAATTGAATGATGGCTTCAACTTGTACAACATGGTATCGGGAGCCATGCCTCGTGCTGCATTACAGCTGAATTTGTCTTATTTATTTACTTCTATTTTTATCTTGCCCTATCCCCTCACGCTCAGGGTGGCTAACATCATAAAGAGATAAAATACAAAATAAAATCCATGCAATACTAATAACACACATCCCACCACCTAAGGATCTACTCCTGGCCGGCTGAATAAATAGGTCTTACACGGCCTCCTGAAGACGCTCAAACTAGGGCTTAGGTGAACCTCCCGAGGAAAGGAGTTCCAAAGCTGTGGAGCAGCCACTGAGAACACCTCTCTGCATGCCTAGGTCATATAGATCTGGACTTGCAGTGATGTCACTTGCAAGGGGGTGCACTTGGCCAGTGCAGACTCTGAAGCACAAGTGTTATGTGCTCCCGGCAATCCACACCTGTCAAAAGGCAGGGCCGCCGCATTCTGCACAAGCTGCAGCCTCCAAATAATCTTCAAGGACAGCCCCACGCAGAGTGTGATGCAAGTGGTCTAGCCTTGAGGTATGAAGTCATGGATGATGGTGTCCAGATCCCTAGCTGAGACAGGGAGGCAACCTTCTCACCAGATGGAGTTGGTGAAAGGCACTCCTGACCACTGCCACAAACGGGCCACAGTTTTGCATCTTCGCAGGTGCTGAATCATCACACTGTGATTTTAACTGAAAAACAAAGTTTTGCATTTTAGATGACATCCACTGGAAGTCATACCTTCCATGGTGCTATAACTGAATTCATGCAATAACAAGGTTGCACTGCGCACATGGGTGTCAGGAAGTGGGGGGCAATGAGGCACAGTTGCACCTCCCCGATTCCTGCCTGGTCTTGCCCCTTCTGAGCTCTTTGGGCGGGGTCAGGGCCACATTGGAAATAGGACACCACTTTCTGGCATGGCTACGCCCTTTCCAAGCAGAATGACATCACAGCCCTCAGGGAAAGTGCAGAAATGGGATGCCGGAAGAGACATAAGAACAGAAGTAGCGCCATCCCATTTTTGTCTCAGGATATCTGTGGCTGGGATCTGTAAAGACACCTTGACGTAACACACTTTGAACACTGAAAGTGCTACAGAAATGAATAATACTATCTCCCCAGCCTGGGGACAGCTGCACTGCCATAGCCCATGGGCTGGAATAACAAATGCTACCCACTCGTCCCTCTTAAATAGGGCATTGCCAGCCACCCTACCTATGTAGCTGTGGAGCTGGCAAACCATTTACTTGGAGCACCATCAATATAATCCTCTCTGCAAGAGTCATTGGAGCTCATCTCCCTTATGCCCAAGTGGGGCAGGGGTTCCTTTCCATTGTTTTATCTGCCTAGACCCCTAAACACGGGGGCTGCTATGGTGTTTGCTGCAACTCAGGCAGCTTTCTATCTGTCCTTTATGAATTTCACCCTGACTGATTAAGTAACCAAAGGAGCAGTGATTGTACTCTCTAGAGAGAGGATGCTGTCTATATCCTGCCAGAGGGACAGCTGGAGGGAGGGTGGGGGTTTTCAGCATGCAAGCACTTAGCTAGATCAAGGAAAAACACAGATATAAAGCATTTTAGGCTACAAAAAGCTGTTGTGCAGAGAAACGTGAAGCTGCTATTCTGTTAGAGAGAGAATATGCTTCTGAAAACATGTATGCACGTCTTATTCTAAGCCGTAGCTATGGCATCTTGCTGCCTCTTTAAGAAAAACAAGCATGACCCAAAAAAAAATAATTATTGTCTTCTCTGGAAAACTTTGATCAGTTCAACATTATTAATTCACATTAATTCCAGACAAGATCAGCCAGGTGATGGGAAGTACTTAACCTTGACGCAGGGAAAATATGTTGCCTTCATTCTCCCTGCCTTTTATTTCATATATCAAATTTGCAGTAGAGCCAAGCAAAGCAGCTCAGGAAGTGTTTAAGATAGATTTGATCTTTAGGAAGACAGAGCTCCCCTGATCTTTTACCCAGCTCGGGTGGGGAGGGAGGTAAGGATAAAGCAGGAGGAGCTTTTCGAGAAGGAATCTATAATTAACAACCCAGCAGAAAGGGAATTTGCCTTTCAACGTAGGCATTTGTTGGAGTGTGTGTGTATATTACATATATATTTGCTCCAGGGGAATCTGTGCATCCTTGACGGAGTCCCGAGGATTCCTCTATACCCCATCCCCTGTGCTTTAAAACATTTCCCTGCCACCCTTTCCCCCCATTGAGGCCTACTATTATCCATCCTCCTGGCTAAGAACTGGAGGGGATTCCCTTTGGAGCCCCTCTATGGGGTTCACTTCAGAGTGCTGAGATACCTTCCCTCCCCCATCTCCAGGCTGTGTGCCGTTCTTCTTGTGCTCTCAGCTGCTCTTGGCGCTGGGAAGCAAGAGACCAATGTTAACTTGAACTAGATGTTTTC
Source organism: Sphenodon punctatus (assembly GCA_003113815.1). NCBI lineage: Eukaryota > Metazoa > Chordata > Lepidosauria > Sphenodontia > Sphenodontidae > Sphenodon > Sphenodon punctatus. The sequence goes on from QEPC01004477.1 coordinate 1,656,816, forward strand.
CCACTGAATCTTTTTAAACCACAGCGTTTGTAACCAGGTGCACGTCACTTTTAATGGAGTTGACAGCAGCAGGCAGGGTTTTTGGTTTAGTGGTTGAAGAACACACTTGTAATGAGTGAAGTAATTGAATAAATGCTGACAATTTTATGTGAAAAAATGCATAATCAGCTAGCTCTGGAAGGTTGAGTTGTACCACCCCCCCCCTCCTGCCCCCTCTTCTCTCTTTTGGAATAAACATATTTATTCTCAACTGAGCAGGTGATCTGTTGTTCAGCAACACAAAAGCAGCAGATCTATATATACACACACATACATTCCTTTCAGGCATCTATGTGCTGATTGCCAAATAATTGACCCAGTTATGGAAATATTCTGCTCACATTGGGTGATTTCAGACGTTACGAGCGCCCGATTCACCACAGTGGATTCCCAGCGGTGGCGAGCCGGCTAACCACCCCCCGTGGACAAGAAAGGCCCCAAACAGACGTGACGGGAGCAGGACCACGGCAGGGAATCGGACCGGCAGACCACAGACTGGGGCAGCACAACAGACGTTACGCTGATGCCGGGCCGTGGTCAAAACACCCAGAAGGCAGCCTGTCCCGGCTACTGCTGCTGTCCCCCCACCGCCTCCATGTTCAGCACAACCACCGCCTCCTCCGCCTGCGCCTCCCTTGCTCGCTCACCCTCCGCTGTCCTCTCCCTTCCACCTCGCTCCATCCCGCCACGTCCCCCTGCTGCCGGGTGCCCTTTACATCTCCCTCCCCGGCCCGGGTTGTTGCTCGTTGCCTGGCAGCGACGCTGCGTGCTTTGTCCCCAGCTGCGAATTGTTCTGCTTGATTCCAGCCGGTGGTTGCCATTCAGATGTTACTTTTTTTTGTTTCCCGGTGGGAATCGCTTTGACCACTCTTTCGGAGATGGTCCAGGCCAGACCTCTGAAAGCATGGGTAATTTTGACCCCTGCTGGGGATTGACCGTGGTTCACGGTGGTTGACTGTGATCTCGTAACGTCTGAAAATACCCATTGTCGGGGCATATCAAATTAATACAAAGATAACTTATTCCCACATCCTGACTTCTGTCTGGCTGAAACCCAGTGGAATAACCCTGTCAGTATCTTATCTAGTTCTAGCATGAATGTCTGCATCAAGGGGAGGGGGAAAGGCACAACCCCTCCACCCAACCCCTGTAAAAAAGCACGGGAAGCATTGTAGCTGTGTCTGGGATGCTGTAGTTGTGGACTTCCTGCATCAAAGCATCTGACTGGACTAGATGGCCCTTGTAATTCCTTCTAACTGTATGACGGAGAGGCAAACGAGAGTCTCAGATTGCATGGATGAATGGCACAGTGTTGGTGAACACTCTTGGTTAGAAGATCCAACTCCTCCGCAACCCCACTCCTGCCTTGGTTATCCCAAAAGTTACCAAAATAATAAAACCAGCCCTTCTTTGTGCCCGCAAAGAGATATGAATGCAATTTGCATTAAGATAGCTAGCTCCTAATTAATGCAAAAACTTGTTAACTACCTTCCATTACCAAATTAGCAAGTTTGAATACAAACCATTGCTTTATTTTAACAATGTTAAGAAGAACTGGGTCATTATAATAGGCATGAGGGGCATGCAAATGTACAGCCATGGCTCCCCCAATGAGTTCCTACAGCCAAGGGTGTAGCTACAATAGGGACAGGTGGCAGCGCTGCCTTAAAGGGTTTGACCTTTAAAGCCCTAAACTGCCTGGGCCCCATATATCTAGAAGACCCCCTTTCCTACATGCCCTGTTGCAGCCCCTGCGGTCAGCCAGGAGTGCCCTCTTGTGGGTTCCATCTGCTACACTTGCCTGTACGACAGGCGCACATGGGGGTGGGTGGGTGTTCTCCGTTGTTGCCTCAATGTTGTGGAACTCCCTCCCCCTGGAGGTTCATCTTGAGTCCAAGCCTGAGCATCTTCTGGAGGCGGTGTAAGACCTTTCTTTTTAGTAACGCATTTGGCGAGTGGGGATACAGATTATGTGGGAAGTTGTTGGGTGGTCGGCATTGGAGTGGGTATGTTTTTTTGTTAAATTGTATTTTAATGTCTTTTAATTGTATTTTATGGGGGTTTTTTGTGAGCCGCCCTGAGCCTTCAGGGAAGGCGGGGTGAAAATGTTAATAAATAAATAAATAAATAAATAAATTAGGGCCCATGAACTGGAGGGGGGGAAGACACACTTCCTGGTGCAGTTGTGTTTCCTGTTGAGAGGGATGGACATTCCATCCTCTGCACCAGGGCCTGTTCCAACCTAGCCCATCCTCTGCCTACAGCTTTCCCCAGGCTGTTTTCCAAACATCATCAAATCATCACTATCATCACCATTTAGTCCGAACCTCTGCCAGCTTGCTCTCATCTAACCCTCTAGTCTCAACCCAACAATGGGAAAAGCACTCTGCTTCACCAACTGATTTGGAGGAGACAGGAATACAAAGCCGGGGATGGACAACACACCGAAGGTACCACCACCACCACAGACCATGCCTTTCTCACAAGCCTTTCTGACTGCATCCCATCTCTGCTGAACAATAGGAAAGAAGAGATGCAACTTTGTGTTATTCTAGATGTCAGTGCTCTTGGGACAGAGCTGCAATTGCCCAAGGTCACTTTTGGGATATCTCTGAACCCTGTGAGGTAGGTGTTGCAGTAGCAGGCCACTGGTCCTTTTACAGTGGTGGATGGTGGGGCCTGAGGCTGGTGGGGCAGTGGGCAGAGACAACCCAATGGTAGGCGGAGCCAACCCAAAAACTGCACACTTACATGAACATGCACACGTCTTGTCTTGAAAACGCACAGAAAATGCTACAAAACCCAACAAAATTATGAAATCCTAAATGTACAGAGTACAGAGGGTGAGGAGGCACGCACAGTTCAGGAGAGGGCATGCAACACCCACCATGTGGTGTGTTCAAGGAAAGCCACACCAAAATGCATGGAAAATGCAGGAAAACCCAACAGCATTATGTGGAATTGTAAAATGCACACCTGCCATAAATGCTGCAATTGGTCCCTGGGAGGAAAAAGATACCCCACCCATGATATAGCACTTTCAATCCTTCTTGCAAGCTGAACGCTCCCAGACAAGAGCAGCGAACAAGTGATAGTGAGTCACAAAAAAAAAAAAAAAAATACATGGAAAACTCCTTAAGATCCCAAGTTCAAACTTGTAGAGTGGGGGGCAACATTTAAAGTGACTAATGTGGCTTTTTTCTCTTTCCAAAAACACTAAAACCACACATGGCTGGCTGTGTGCAAAATCAGCAAGTATTTAAGTGTCCTTAATCACCAAATAAATTATTTGGAAAAGCTTCTATATTTTGTCTGTGAGCCTACCAAAATATCTCAACCACTTTAAGCATTCAAAGTTTAACTTTCTCAAGCATTATCACACAGCAAGAGGGATGTATGCAAGGAATATTTCTATGGTATCAAACACATAGATATCAAAGGGTTTCTGTTTCCCCTAATTTTGACTTCAATATGAAATTTTTCAGTAGTGAAAATTTATTATGGAAAGGTAATAATATTACCATAAAGATCTAGAATTAACTATGGCTGCAATTCACTTACTCCCATGGTTTGTAAATTGCAATAATAGTTCTAGATGTTTATTATAAATATCTTTCTATAATGAATTTTCAGTCCTGAAGATTTTTCATCACATATATATCATAGCAAGTCTTACAATGCTGTTAATGTAGTGTCCACAGTCAGAGATAGTTACAATGCTCGATGGACTATTGATATGGCCCACAACAGTATTTCTTGTGCTTTTAATTCCCTTTTATGATTTGTTTTTCTGACGGGCCTCTGTCATTTTAAGATATTTTTTTTTAGTTTGAAATTATATTTTTTTAAAGTGAAAATCTGCCTTCTGAATTTGAGCCTTTACACTTTGCTTTTTTAGTTTTTGCTCTGCAGCCAGGAGAGATAGCGACTTTATTTTTTTTCTGATTAGGCTGTGATTTTCACCTAATCAGGGCCTAGTCAGAAAAAAATGACTCCAGGAGTCATGTGATAATCATTTGTCACATCACATACATTTATCACATGTGATAATTGCATGACTTCAGAAACTGGGGCTTTAAGAAAAATGATAAATGCCAGGAGTTTACTACTGGTTGGCGCTTTTAATAATTTCCCCTTCAAATGCACCTTCCCCAACAACTACAGAGCAAGAAACAGTCTAGTAAACAAATTTAAACAAGCTGAGCCCTCCATCTTTGCGACATGCAAACTAATGAAATTCCATCACTGGGGACTGATAGACTTGGCATTATTGTAACTCTTCCCAGCAGGGGCTATTTTAATACTGAAAATTCACTGCAAAAATCCCCTTTGAGTCTTCTTCTTGGAAATAAAGGCTTGGAAAATGTTGGGCTGGAGATTTATTGAAGCCACCCTACGCAAACTTGCAGGAAATCCCCTGCACCCTGTGTTGCCAATAAACAATGTAACAGCAACCATCTCAAACAAACACGTTTTGTCTCTTACCCTTAGTATTCTCTCCCTCCTTGTTGTTGGATTGAATTAAAAGACAGAGGACAGGGGTACACAGCGCTTATAGTTTGGTTCCAGATGCCCAGGCATCCTTTAAAATGGCAGCGTTCTGCCTCCCATAGGGGCTCTGTGAGAGTGCTCCACACTGGTCAAAAATTAGAACTACTGGCCCCCAATGCCCTCAATGTCCTGTGGTTGGGGAAAAATGCAATAAACGTCCCTCATAGGACTCCTTAAAGACAGTCCTAATCAGACTCCACCTCTCCATTGGACTCTGGGTATTTTCAGACGTTACGAGACCACGCTCAACCACAGTCAATTCCCTGTGGTGGGGAATGGTTCCGTAACGTCTGTTGGGGAACCAGAAGTTCCCCCCCAGATGTTACCCACGCTCAATCCCCACCGGGAATCTAATTCACCACACGATTGGCTGCACCCGTGGGGCCGGCGCCAATCACGTGGTGAATTAGATTCCTGGCGGGGATGAAGGGGCCTGTCACGTCTGGACGGCGATCATGGCCCGGAATCCCCACTGGGATTCCGGGCCGTGGTCATTTCAGGCGGGCGCTGCAGCCGCATTGGCTTCGGCGCCCGCCCGTCTCCCCAGAGGGCAGGCGGTGGGGGAGCAAGGGGTGTGAGGGTGTGTGGCCGCACATTGTGCCGCGTGGCCTCGCCCCCTCCCTGATTCCCCGCCGGGATCCCCCGGCACGTCTATTGGCCATGCCAGAGCGATCCCGGTGGGGAATCATTTGGGTGATTCCGGGACGGGGCGAATGCCGCCCCGTCTCATCTGAAATCACCCTCTGGCTCCGCCTCCAGCAGCAACAAGTTACACAACACAGCGTGCACAACACGCCTGCCCCAGCTCACATACTTTAATGCTGCACACCTGTGCAAGCTCAAATAGAGCTCACGCATACGTGTTGGCCAGCGTGCCCCCCCCCCCACACACCTGGAAGTGTAGCACAAAGCCGCTCCGCCAACGCCGGCCACCAGCCCTGCAGCAATGAACCACGCGCTGGAGTGAAACAGGCAGCACTGCACTCAGAAGTTAGAACAAAGTCTGCACATAGAAGCTTGGGTCTGGCGATCCTCAGGGCGGGAGAGGCAATGCCCAGGACGCACTAGGGGTCATACCATGCCTGGCCCTTTAAGCGATAGCATGGGCCAGGAGGGAAGGCACCCTGAGTAATAAAGGAAGATGGCTTGTAGGCGCTAAAGATAGATATGATCTAGGTGTGATCCAGAGAGAGAGCCTGAGTGGCTAACCAGGGCCAGCTGGAACTGGACGTAGCTGAGCCAGACCAAGCCTCAAGAGTCCTATGCTGAGAGCAGAGCACTCTGCCTTAGGGGGTGGGCAACTCCAGACTGCGGAATCCTGTCATCTATAAAGGGCTGTTTGGTGTATTTGCCTTCTCTTTGTTGGAGGAGTGGAGGTGGACTGTTACAGATTGGTGGAGAACGTGGGCAGCTATCATCCCAGGCAACAGAAGACTGTTCCACTGCTGCAACTGAAGGAATGTGGCCCCTAGGAGCTCCCCAGGTTGGGTTGAGCTGAGTGCCAAAAGGAGGAGAGCGCCCAGAAGCTCCCTGTTAAGGTTGCGCTCACTGGTGCTGGACAAATGGACATCGGAGATGATCTGATGCGAGAGCTACAGCGTTGTAGGGGGTGGCTATCCAACTTCCTGAAACAGCAGATCCTACAAATGGAGGAGTGACTCCAGCGGGGCCTGCAGAAGAGGTTGGAAGTACTGGAGCAGAACAGCTGTTGTGAGGGTAAGCAAAAAAACAAAACCCAACCAACAACAGAAAACACATGATACCATAACATTATATAAAAATATAATGTAATAGATCAAATAAATCAACATGTCAGTAAATCAGTTCCAGTATAATAGTCAAATCCATGTAAAAGAATCAAATGTCAGCAGTATCAATATCCAAAAGCAAATGTCAAACAATATCTGTGTCCAACATGTTTCGATCTTGGATCTTCATCAGGGACAAATTTACACACAAATCTGAATAAGATTCAAAGGTATTTGAAAAAACAGGAATATTCTAAATGCGTTTCTATATGTATACACACACATGAGAGTTTGTATTAAACTCTAGTATTTCAAAGAAAAAAGTTAACATATGTTGCAGATCTTTTGTAAAACTATGTGACTAATCCATCTAACAAAGATGTAAATTATCTAGAGGTTCTCTACACATTGTAAGCAGTTCTTAATAAACAATTGTCTCAAAATAGCCATGCAAACGTTAAAGGATACTCAGAGTATCATTAACAATCTACAGAATGTTATAAAGAAGTTCTATAATATTTTTAAAAGAAACTGTTTAAAAGAATATATATGAACACACCCCCTACCTGTAGGAACAGTAAATCACGAGATCTCAAAATAAAACCAATAACCTACATCAAACTGTAAAAACATAGGGGTGTGTGTCTATATATACACACATAAGCATACATGTATTTTACATCAAACTATATAAATGTATAAATGTAAAAAAACATTAAAATACCTGCAAATAACAAGTGAAAGAAAGATTTTTTCCTTATGGAGGTCCACATCCAGCAGGTATTACTGGTAGAGGAAACTTGAAAGGAGAAACGGACAATTCCACCCACTAAATGACAAAAACAAACTATAGCTATAAAAATGGAGTAACTACAAATAATTGTTAATGGTTTGATAATCACTCTAAATCACCTAAATGGCTGGTAAATAACCCTCAAGAAAAATGTCCTATCTGAAGTATCAGGTGGTTAAGCAATCCAGCCAAAAGGGGGTCTGAGGGTTTGCAAGGAAACTTTCATACGTGGACAAGGGAGGCATCTTTGGAGGGATGGTTCCTTGCGACAGACTTCAGGACAAGGGTTCTTGGGGATTTGCGGGCCAAGAGGATGTGGGATTTGCCAGGCCTAACTGTGCCCAACCTGGGTGGCCTTGGGCTGTCCAAATTAAATCTGAAATACCCTGGAGTACATAAAGAAAGACTGTCTGAATAATACACGGATCAGTGATATGGAGAATCCATGGACTGGGGCAAGGAGGAAGTCCAGATGAGGGGTTGCTGTCAAGGAAACTCGAAACCCTGAGGGTTAACATAACCCAAACATGGTTCTGAGGAACTCAGGTAGTATTTATGGAGAGCACAGAGCTGGAAGGAAGCGAAGTTACCTCAATCCCAATTGCAGGACACAAAGCAGGAGCGTAGCTACCATTGGACAAACAGGGACAGTCGTTCTGGGGCCCGTACTGGCTAGGGGGCCCAATAGCCAAGGTAGCTAAGCAATCCTTCCCCGCCAGCCCGCCTTTTTTTTTTTTAAATTGCCACCTGAGCTGGCTGGGGGGCCTTCCGGCTGCTGCGTGGGCCCCCGCCCTGCCCACGGTTGCAACACTGTGTCCGACACATTGGGTGGTTTTACACACACATTTCTCCTGGATGTTTGCTGTTACATCCTGAACTTCATGTGTCTAAATCACTCACCCAGATCTTAAACATCTGGACCTTTGAACTTCTGCATAGAACTTCTCCCAGAGCTTTTGTGTGTAAAACGTTCTCCTAGAAAACTGCTTTGCTCCAGGCAGCTGTGGTCACTTGGTTTCCGTGTCACGTTTACAGCTGTGGCTACTTTAGGCTGCCTCAGGGCAGTGTTTGTGTGAAGAATGCATCCAGGAACTGCCCCAGGGCAGTGTGTGTATGTGTGTGAAAAATGAATCTGGAACTTACTTGTGGACTTGTAAGCCCAGAAGACTGAAAAATCTGGAACTTTAACGTGTGTGTAAAAATGACCAATGTTGCAACTGCGCGGACAGGGAGGGGGAGGGGACCCATGAAGCAGTCTGTGTCAGCCGGCCAGGTCACACTCACAAGCCTCGCAGCTCGGCCCGCCCCCCCCTACTGAAGCGTCGCAGCTCGGCTCACCGTGTCGTGGAGGCGGAGTCCTCCCCACCAGTCCGAACCCAGTCCAGGCAGGGCTGGTTCGAGGGAGGCCCAGCCCGAGCGGGAAGGTGCCTGCCAGCGGCTCCACTCAGTAACTGACTGGAACCACTGCTGGGCACCTTCCCGCTCCGATGCTCCCTGCATCGAGCTGGCCCAGCCTGCCCCGGCCCGCCCCACCAGCCCCCAGCCGCCAGAGCTGGTCAGGTGGGCCGGGGTAGCAATGGCACTGCTGCTGCTGTTGGCTGCACTTGGCCCCGGCCGCGACGGACGGGCCCAGCAGCAGGCCACCAGCAGCCCACTGCAGACTCTGCAGAGAGCAAGTAAGTCCCGAGCACCAGCAGCCCAGCGCCCCTAGGCCGGCCGACGGCTTCACCACCGGCAGGAAAAAAGAGGGGAAGGGCCCATGGACATCTCTGGTCCTTGGGCTCATTCCAAGCTAGCTACGCCCCTGCAAAGAAGGAAATAGTCGAGTTGGAGGCCTCCCAGGACCATGTTGGGAGACAAGTGATGGCTCTGGAACAGGAACTAGTGGAGCTCCAGGCGGCTCAAGGGATGTCACAGCAAAAAGATAAGTAAGATATATTTTACATGGCTGCTAGATCTCAGGAACAGCTGTAATCGGTCTTTTCCAACGCCAGACGGAATGAGACATCCAGGTAGAATTAATGATTGCAAATGAGAAATGATGAATGGTGGAAACAGGCACTGGGAATCTGGGACCGATCCTGCAACCCTTCCTCACAAGTCAGTGGAGGCTTTTTGTCTAAACAATGGTTGAAGAATGCAGCCCAAAATTTCATATCGGCAGTCAATCAGGCAGCTTCATGTGATATCTTGTGAGGCCTTACATATCATTTAAGCATCAATATTAGTGAGTCCAGGATGGGGCCACAGTTGATGAATCTCATTGTCATTCTCTTGGATGAAAGGCTCCATGATGACACTGTTATTATTTAATGTAAGTATGAAATGCTAAGGGCTTGATTCTCCACTCGCTTTCAACTGGCTTAATTCAACTAGCTTGAATTGAGAGAGTCCTCCTGATTTTCACTGCTCTAAGTGGAGACAGCTCAGAGCCTAACGTCTGATGCTTAAAGTTTAGAGTCCAACACACAAGGCTGGAAGGGACCTCAAGGGTGAGATAGTCCAGCCTCTGCACGGATGCAAGAATCATCAGACACAAACTACCCACATAGAAAAACCCACCAACAAGAAACAGAACCTTAAAACAAAATAAAGAAATCTTCCACAAGTAGATATCGGGAATGACCAGAGCACACTGATGCCTGAAATAACAGGGAACAGTCTTATAAAGCAAAAATCCAGATGCTGCAAACAAGTGGGCCACACCCACACAAAAGAAGGCCAAGAAACCCAACAACCCTCAGACTCAACTGCCAATCTGACTCAAAGGACTATTCCTTCCTAACCCCAAATACGGCAATCATGTGTGGGTCAGGCACCCACCACAGAATCATACCACCCAGAGACCACCTCCCATTGCAGACAACTTTGATATTTTAGGAATATATATGTTTTCATAGCTTTCCTCATTCTTGGAATGTTATATCCATGCACAGTGCAAAAACAGCAGCTTTGTCTGCTGAGGAAGGGATCTGAAGGGTCAGTGCTTATAGTACCATGCATTTTAGCTCAGATGTCCTTTTGGTGACAGTTTAATTATTAACATTGAAATCAGCTGCAAAAAATAATAAATGTGAAACACCAATAAAAAGAGAACCAGGAGATGGCGTCCCCACCCCACCCCTCCCCCCATTCTTGTAACTCGTGTTCACTGTGTGTAAGCGTGTATTGCATGGCAACTGCATTCACACTTCTCTATAATAAAAGATCCTAGCAGATGGGCCCACTATTAAAGTGTATCCCCCATATTTGCATATTTATTATTCATGCCAAGATGGCACTAAGCATGCACAGAATGAACAGAGCCGATACAAACACAATAGTGGCAGATTAATAAGGAGAAAGAGGGTGTTAGATTAGAACCCCAAAATATTATGAACACAGTCTTTTATACTAGCAATTAGGGACCAATCCAACTCACACTAATATATATGGAAAGCCTATCGTGAATTTTAATAGGCCAGGAAGAGGGGAAAAAACTGTGGCTCAAAAGCCATATGAGGTTCTTGGGCAGCACTTGGCCAGAGCCAGTCCTAAGCCTTATGCCGCCTTATTGGCCCTGTGTCTTAATTCACTGCACCCGGGTCTCAGCAGCTGAGGTCACATTCACACCTGACAGCGGCACGCCTTTTTAACTGATGTGAGACAAAGACGCGGCGGGGGGGGAGGAGCTGGATGCCAGAAGTACCGCCGGTGTGAACGGGGTTCTGCCGTGACTTTACTCGCTGATAACAGGGCTGGATTTTGTGCCCTGTCATCTGCGAGTAAAATCGCCACAGAACCCTGTTCGCACCGGTGTTACTTCTGGCATCCGGCTCCACTCCCGAGCCGCATCTTTGCCTCACGTCAGTTTCACAGCCACGCCGCCATCAGGTGTGAATGTAGCCTGACTCACAGCTGCTTCAGAGAATCTCAGCAGCCAGGACTGCATAGCAGTGGTTCTACCAGCCAAGCAGAAAACAGAAGAGACCCAGACTAGGATTTACCTCAAAGGGGCATGTGCACGTGTGTCTTATTAATTATTATTAATTATTATTATTATAAACATTTATATAGCGCCAGCAATGTACCTGGCGCTTTACAAAAAACAAGACAGACACAGTCCCTGCCCGAGAGCTTACAATCACTCAACCACATGAAGGTTTTCATACACACCTCAAAGCTGCGAACTTTGCCCACCCTTGTAATAGGTGCTGCATTTGGTCCTTGATACAGTCATGATGGGCGATATGTCAATAACTCTCCCCCATCCCCCTAATAATCATCAAGAGTAATGAAGGTAGGCCCGTCAGAGAAACGTCCGAGTCTGAATTGTGAAGACCCCAGTGTTTTGAAATGTTATGATCATGGGTTCACTTTCCTGTGAAGACAAGGTTTAGCCACAAAGTTTCCAACCATCTAGGATTCATTTTGGAGGGAGAAGAGTTTGGACGTCTCTCTAATTTGGTGAAATAACATCTTGGCAAACAGCTCAGGCCCTGATATTGAAACAGGGAAAAGAAAACTGGGGCATCCACGTCTTAGGCGGCCTGAAGAGGCAGGCAATTCAACATTATGTGGAGTGATGTACAAGCAACGTTCTTGGGTGTGGAAAATGGGAGGAATATGTTCTCCCTGAGACTAGCAACGGAGGGTGGGATTGCAGTGACTCAGCATCAGGCACATGAATGGCGGTGTGGGAGGAAACATGTAATTCCTGCTTCCACTTCCAGTCGGCCCTCCGGCCTGGGAGGGAAAGCCTCCATCTGTTCGGAGCCTGGGGGTGCTCCTGTGGCCAGGAATACCTTCCACCAATTACATCTGGTGAGGAGGCTCCGCCCATGTGTCTCGGACTGGGATCTCACCACTATCATCCATGCATTCATCACCTTGAGGTTGGACTATTGTAATGCGCGTTACGTGGGGCTGCCATTGGTGACGGTCCGGAGACTGCAGCTAGTGCAAAACATGGCAGCCCACCTGTTGACTGGGGCAGGCTGCAGGGAGCACATTAAAACAGTGCTCCAAGCATTGCACTGGCTGCCTATTGTTTTCCAGGACCGCTTCAAAGTGCTGGTGTTGACCTTTAAAGCCCCTAATGGCCTGGGCCCCACTTACCTGAGGGACCACCTCGCTCCCTGGGCCATCCCTGAAGTCATCTGGGGGCACCCTCTTGGAGATCCCATGTTACCAGCGGGTTCGGACAGACAGGAGGGTGGTCTTGGCAGCCGCTCCATCACTGTGGAATGCGCTCCCAGTGGGGATTCGTTTCATCCCAGATCTCCTGGTGTTCCACCGGCAATGTAAGACCTGGCTCTTCCATCAGGCATTCGGGGACGGGTAGGATGGGATAGAGGGCTGGGGGTGGGTGTTTTGCTTTAGGTGCAGCTTGGTTTTTTTATGATTAAACAGAAGTTTTTATTGTTATTTTTATATTTTACAATATTTATGATACTATATTTTAATACTGTATGTAAGCCGCTCCAAGTTGCCGTCTGGCGAGAGGGACGGGGTAAAAATGAAATAAATGAAATGTGCTATGCCCAACACCAGCTCACCTGGCCTCTTTCCTCTTGGACTCTGTCAGGTCTTGATATGCCTGCGCAGGTCTTTACTGCCAGATGAGAATCTGTGTTGTCGACGTCTCCTTCCCCCGCTTCCAGTCACCACCGCAATAACCTGATACTGAATAACCAATGTGGGTTTATCTACCTTGGGTTCCAGCTCCCTTGGTGTCATGGGCCCAGATGCTTAGTGCAAGTTAATAAAGTTGTGGATTAATAAAGTCAATAAGGTTTTTGATTAACCCAAATTCATGTGTATGCGTCTTCTGTCCTTGGCACTCTGCGTCACTACGACTGCTTATTTCTCTTCATTCCCAGTGAAACATCTGACCTTTCAAACCGAGACTTGATGATACACACAATGTGATCAATGTGAGTTCCATGCTCTTCATTGGGACCATATCAGCATTAAGTGGTGATGCTGGCACTGAACCGCCAGAGGACTGCACCTCTCACAGTGTTATGCGGTCCCATATCGATGTTCTCGGTCTCTTCATTCTTCTAATCTACCCTATGTTGTATGCACTAGTATAGGGGCGTGCAAAGTTCCCAGCTCCAAGAACCATGTACCAAAATCTTCATATGGTCAAAAGCCGCAAGAAAATTGTGCACGTGCAAGACGCATGCACCTGTAAATAAATCTTTCCTACTTTGGGATTGGTTGGTGGAGCCAATGCTGTGCAGCCCTGGCTGCTAGGATTCTGAGAAGCAGTTAGGATTCAGCTACTGAGACTCAGTAATTAAGACAGACAGGTTGGATCATTAAGGCAGTGCAGGGCCAAGGATCAGCCCTGGCCAAAAGCCATATGTGGCTCCTGAGCCACAGTTTGCCTGCCCCTGTACTAGTAGATAAAACAGTGGAAAGTGTTTCAGTGAGCATTGTAGCAGGGCTGGGCCCTCTCCTACTCAGAAAGTTTAGTCTTTATGGGGAATATTAGCTCAATTGCCCCACTACACTGAAGTTTGCCGTTTATTTAAATCTTTAGTCCAGGCCCCAATCCTGGGGTAAGTGCTCTTTTAGTAAGTGCACATTTGGTACCTTTGAATCTGGCTTCCAACCTCCCCTACAGCCAACCCGTTCCACCAACATGTAACAAGGTTTCACCTCCCACCTCTGGAGTATTAAGTTCCTGTTTCACTAGTCCAACAAAGAAGTGCTCTCCTGAGCATAACAAGGGCAGTTCCTACCTGTGAATTCTTTGGGATGGTGGGTTTCTTCGGAGCAGCATCCCTGTCTCTGCTTCCCAGCCACCCCAGCACTCTGTGGCCCATGGCAGGATTCAGTTTGTTTTCCTTGCAGAGACTTTAGATTCAAGTCTTTACTCCACAGTTCCCCCCCTTCAGATTGAGGGCTTAGGCTTTATATACCCATCGGTCTCTGGGCTTCCACACCTGAAACCTTCTCCTAGGTTAGCACCTGTGCTCCTTTAGCACCAGCGTGAGGTCCTCTTCAAGTCTCTGCACCTGCTCTTTTGTCAGTGTTAATACACACCCTGCTAGAAGCATGGTGGTTACGCTTGCAAAAATTTACATTAAGGCAATGTCAAATATTGCAAGATCTTTTAAAATAAAGTTTGCTTATTTTATACATGCTTTGTGCCACATTTGGCAGAAATTCTAAATGAGTCTAAGGTAGTCTAAACTGGGGTAATTCACACCTCCTCTGGCTCCCCACTCAGTGTTTCTATTACACCAGTTTAGACTTGCAACAAAATTCATTGGGTTGTTTTGTATCCTAGGTAATAATGACATTCCCTTTTAACTGCAAACAGTGCAGTCTTTTTTGCTGGGCAGAAGCGAGGAAAGTGAATGACTATTTGAAACAAACCTTGGGTGTTTCGAGAGTAGAAGTACAGGAGCCATATATTCCTCTTTGATATTATGACCTCTGACGCTCAAACTAGGCTATCCTGTTGCATGCTAAATGTAACTAGTTTTTCTAAAGCTGAATCCAATGTTATGTGATTTATTTATTTTATTTTTTGTGGATTTACTTTTGACACAAGAGGAAAGTGAGAAAAACCAAGGCCAAATAACTGTATTTAATAAAACACAAACAGCAGGCAAGGTCCAGCTCCCTATATACTGCTGGCTGGATTCTGACAACTTCTAGCCAAACCCATTAAGAAGATCTATGCGTGGACTCACAGATCAGAACAACAAACATGCATCCACTCCCATTCCTATGCATTATATCAAGGGTGGGGAACCTTTGTCCTCTCAGGGGCCACTCTGAAAAGGAGTACAAGCTCTGAGGTCCGCACAGAAGTTGGTGCTGAAGTTACTTTAAGGGGTGAGCCCAGGAAGAGGAGGGTCTATGCCGTATCTATGCTGTGGATCTGTCTCCTCTCTGTGTGTGCATTACCTCATCCTCTGCTTCATTAACCCAAGTGCAGTCTTTCAGAGCTCGTGGGTAAGAACTGGATCAAGGGGCCATATGCAGGAACGAGGAGGGGGCCAAATAAAAGCAAGCTATGGGCCGCATTTAACACACACACACACACACACACCCCACCCCTGCGTTACAGTATTCATTGTGACGCTAAGGCTCTACACAAAGCTAACGTTCATTAGTCAAGAACTAGTCTCATGCTCACCTTCCTGTTTCCCCAGATCAGTGGCAGGGGAGAAAAACAACTCCGTAGCACTAGAGAATACAACAGCCCACATAAACCAGGTAAGTTTCTTAAACCAATATTATTGCCAGAACATATAAAGAAGAATGGGATTCCTGAATTCCCAGTTGTTTTATTAAAATCTTGTGAGTTTTCCTTACTTTTGTCAAGTATAGCGTTTGCTGCTGTTTCAGCTGAACTAAATTGGATAGGCTCTGCAAGAATTTATAGCAGAGATACTGAAGCCTACTAACCTATTAGGAGTATCAGGGAAGGGCGTAGGTCAGTTGGAACGGGCCCTGGTGCATAAGACTGAATGCCCCACTCCTCTCCCAGTGAACCAGGAAGCATCCTCCCCTCCCCCAGACTTGTTGACCCCAGTGTAGCTGCATCACCTCTGCCTATTATATTTATGCCCTTGCCTCAGGGTTGTTCAGATAACTATAGAAAAATATACTCCTACTTTTCAATATGTTTTTGAAGCCAGTGGAACCCTTGCTGACTTGCCCAACGAGAAGGATTCTTGGCTACCATCATGGAACCCTTCTTTGGTAGAATTTATACATTTTACTGTATCCTACCAAATCCCCACACTCAGCCAAATAACTAATTTGTCAGATTACTTAAAAGTTTGCAGGTCTAGAGTGCCTTTCATTAAAGGAATGTGATGTATTATTAATTAATTTATATAGAAATCAAAGTGTGCTGGGGCCAAAATTCTCTAAGCATGGGGTATCTTGGGTTAGGCACATCAATATGGATTTAGCTGCCTGAATAAGCATCTTGGTTTCCAAAAGTGCTGAGCACCAGTAGTGTTCTCTGGCATCCATAGAAGATGTGAATGCTCAGCACTATTGCCTATATACACTTTACAGGCATATACAAGGCAGGCTGACAAATTCTGCTGTCATTCACAATGGTGCAAGTCCTGTGGCTTTAAACCAAATAATGGATTAGTTCATCTAACAGTGAATAAACACATTTATAGTAAAAACTGAAATCTTTAAAAAGAGCTTCTTAGTTCACAGGATTTTGCTGATAAAGAAATCACTTTCCTTGCCAACCAGCTCTGGGGACATCTGCAGGATTAAATTCGGTAGAACAATCCTTTCATCTTCCCACTCCCTTTTCTAATGTGACCACACCCCCTTCTAAACGTTGTGATGTAACGGCACCTGGGAAGGGGCGTGGTCACATCAAAAAGGGACGGGGGCTTTGCTCCACCCCTTCCTGACACCCACGGCCTTTGATAGAGTTTATTATGAAGTGGGGTTGACATAACTGCAGGATTGAAGGACCCATGGGACTGCTCTTGGGTGGTTCTACTCGTTCCTCTTGGGGAGGTCAAAGAAGGTAGTGATGAGCATTTGCTTGTTGTCCCCTCGGGACCTCTCCTTTGGAGTCCCACAGGTTTTCATCTTATCCCCCCTTTTGTTCAATGTGTATCTGAGGCCACTGGGTGAGATCATGCGTAGATTTGGAGAGAGGTGCCATCAATATTCTGATGACACCTAACTCTATCTTTCCTTTTCATCCACCTTGGGTCTCTCAGTCCTGTTGCTTTGCCTTGTTGCCATAGTGACTGGATGCAGGTGAGCCAATGGAAATTGAATCCAACAAGACCAAAGTGATAATGGTTGGATGGTCTTGTAACCTGGGGAAAATAGGGACGCCCATCACTGATGGAGTCCAGCCTCCTTTCATCACTCAGGTTTGCAGTCTTGGGATGCTTTTGGATTAATCACTGCGCCTGGACCATCAAGTTGCAGCTGGTGGCTAGGAGTGCCTTTCGTCAACTCCATCTGGTGAGAAGGCTGCAACCCTTTTTATCAGAGGTGGCCACCACCATCCATGCCTTCATAACCGTGAGACCTTCGTAGACGACTGCAACACATAGTACTTGGATGGGGCTGCCCTTAAAACTGTTTGGGAGCTGCAGCTGGTGCAGAAGGTGGTCACCTGCCTTCTGACAAAGGTCGGTCACCAGGGAGTATATTACACCAGTGCTTTGGACAATGCACTGGTTTCCAATAGCTTTCCAAGCACAATTCAAGCTGCTGGTTTCAGCCTACAAAGTCCTATATAGCTTAGAGTCAACATACCTGAAAGACCACCTTTCCTACTACTACTTATCATTTCTATAGCGTTAAGTCATCCGCTTTCCCCCCTATGTTCCATCACAATCCCTAAGAGCCATCCAAGAACAGCCTCCTGCTAATTTCATCATGGCGCTATGTGCGTACAGGCAACACCTTCAGTGAGGCACTTTCTATGGCTGCCCCACAGCTCTGGAACTCCCTTCCTTTGGGAATTTGCTAAAGGCCAAGCATGCGCATCTTCCAGAGACAGTGGAAGACTTTCTTATTTGACCTGACATTTGGTGAGTGGGGATAGGCTTTACATATATACTGTTGGTTTGGTATGTTTTATAACCAACCCTGAGCTCTGGGGATACAAGTCCAAATAAATAAATAAATGACTATGCCCCTTTCCAAGCGTTATGACATCACAATGCTGGAGTGTGGTCACATTGGAAAGGGGCTTTGTCCCTGCCACCTGCCCAAAGAGCTTGGAAGGGATGGGGCCAGGCAGGGGCCAGGTGGGGTTCAACTATACCCCATTGCACCCTGCTCTCAGTGCCCATCACCAGCTCCGAGGTGGAACATAACAGCTCTTTATTAGCACACAGCTGCTTGATAACAGTTTAGCCCAAGAATTAAGAAGAACAGGGCCGGCCCCAGGCATGTGCCACATGTGTGGCCACACATGGCCCTGCACCCAGCTGGGGCCCCGCGCTTGCCTGGCTGGGTGGGAGGATGCAGTCAGCTTCTCCCCCAATATGTTCTTCTGCCTCCCCTCCCTGGCTCCGGTCCCCATCCCTCACCTAACTCTGCCTCCTAGTAGCGCTGCAGCACCACAGGACATTGGGACGAACTGATCGGGTACAAACAACTCCTCCCCGTGTGAGTGATCAGAAGGTTGTTACCTTGTAAAGAAGGTTCTTCGAGATAGCTCCCAACATTCTCACGACTGGGTTGTGCACGCTCACCCTATTCAAATAATAGACCAGGTGATGGTCTTGAGCTCCTCTAGTATAAAAAGCACTCCCCCCCGCCCCTCAGAATGACAGTTCCTTTCAACCATTTCTAGGAATATAAGAAAATTCCATGCAGGGCTGGAAGGGTGGGTGTTGTGAGAATGTTACGATCCATCTCAAAGAACCTTATTTACAAGGCAGCAACCTTCTGTTCTTCAAGTGGCTCCTCACAGGCTCCGTCGGGTGGGGTGGGGTCCGTGGGCAGCCTGGTGCGTGGGCGGGGCATGCACATGGCTCCACACACATCCCCACTCACCCCCCCACTCATCCACACCCACGGAGTAACTGGCATTTCCGCCGGTTGCTCCATGCATGGGGACGAGTGGGGGGTGAGTGGGGATGCGTGTTAGGCAGGCGCGCACTCACCCCCACTCACCATGGGCGTGTGCACCGCGTCGTTCACACAGGACTCCCCCACCCATGAACACACAGAAATCTGCATGCTCATACCTGGGATAGGCCCGTGTAAAAAGGGCCACATTCTCACAACTGTCTTACTTATATTTCCTTAGGTAGGAATTTAGGATGTAAAGCAATATCTATTCTGTCTTGGAAAATCTGCAAATATGGTTCTGAGATTATTATGGCTGCTATTTCACTAACTGTTCTTAATGAAGTTATTGCTAACAGGAATACTCTTTAAACCCCCACCCCATAACCAGTTCATTTGTGCCCTCCATATAATCAATTCACACTGCCCAGGGGGCACAAATGAACTGGTTATGGGTGGGGGCAGCGTGAATTGATTATATGGGGGTGGGGGTGCAAATGAATTGGTTATGTGGTGGGGGCAGCATGAACTGATTATGGGGGCACAACAACTGGTTATATATATATATATATATATATATATATATATATATATATATATGTCTCTTTTCATGGCATAATGCGCTTAATAGGCTAGCTGCATTTGTGTGTCTTGTGTGTTTGATAGCAGCATCTCTGGACCGGTCGCACCGTGCGCATGCACAAGGCACAGGCAGCACCAGCAGCAAGAAGCAACAGGCTCTGGAGCCTCACCTCTGTGCCTGCCTCACTGCCCGCCCGGTTGACCCTGCAGTGGAACCACTCCTGGGAAGTGGTGGTAGAGGCTCAGCTGGGGAGTTGGGGGGAAGCATTAGGAGGCCGCTCAGAGAGGTGGAGAATGGGAATCCTTTCTGTCCAGAGAGAGTAAATTTTATGTAAATTTACACATTTGTATAATTATGTGGGGCCTAATTATGCAAATTAGGCCCCGCACCAAGACTTCGCACGTGCCCTCACAAACGCTGGGATCGGCCCTGAAGAAGAACAACGTATTCTCTTTTAGCGACACAAAGTCGCCGACAGAAAAATGCATCTCTACAAATCAAAATTTGCCCAAAACTTTGGGATGAACGGTAGTAACTCTGCACGAAGTGCTAAGAAAGGGATAGCTTGCCGAATGGCAAACTCGTGAAATGCAACTTCTAATTCCAAAGAGAAAACCTTCAGCAACACAGTGCCCTCTAGCATCACTCGAGGGCATTGGTTCAGCACCAACACAGAGAGAAAAGTGCCACCTACAGAATCATCAGCCAGCAACCAGGCATTTACTGCATTCTCAGCTTTCCATGCAGCGTTTTCCTCTCTAGTACTTTTAAAGTAGGATTTTCCTTAGCTGGTAAGAGCTGACAGGATCATAGCCCTGAGGCGGTTACAACTTTCTTCCAGGGAATAGGCTGAAAGAAGACATAATTCCACTGAAGTGTAAAGAAAGATTCTTTTACTTCCGAAGTGTCTATCCTCTGTTAAAACCTTATGATGGTAAGACAGGAAAAATCCTTAGTAAGAAGGTTTTAATGGCCAAGGTGTTTGGGCAAACTGTGCTCCAGTATTTGAGATAAATTCTAAAATGAGTTTAATAAAGCAACCTATATAGAGATTTATAAACCACTCTACAGCTGGTCACATAATACAGCCTCTATTTAACACAAACCATACCAAGAGAGGGGAGAGCAAAGGCAAGAAAAGTAAAATAAGAATGTAAGAAGTGCCATACTGGCTCAGACCAATGGTCCATCAATCCCAGTACCCTGTCTCCAGCAGAGAGGTTCAATCCCCATACCTACTTGATTAATAGCCATTTATGAACCTATCCTCCAAAACACGTAGCCAATCCTTGCTTAAACCTAGCTATACCACTGGCCTTCACAGCATCCACTGGTGAGACGATCCACAACTTAACTGTATGCTGGGTGAAAAACTACTCCCTTTTGCTTGTTTTAAATCTGCTGCCAGTTAGTTTCATGGAGTGCCCCCTAGTTCTAATGTTACTGGAGAGGGTAAATAACCGCTCCCTATTCACTTGCTCCATGCCACTCATGATTTTGTACATTTCTATCATATCCCCTCTCAGTTGTCTCTTCTCCAAGAAGAAGAGCCCCAGCCTATCGAACTTCTCCTCCTGTGGAAGCCATCTCATACCCTTGATCACTGCCCTTCCCTGCACCTGTTCAAGTTCTACTATAGTGGAATTCACTTGAGCAATACTTGCATAATTGGATTTTTTTGATAAGTAAAATTAATTGGTTTCCCCAGTCTCAGGTCTATGGGGATATATATTGATTCTTGATCTGGATAAGTAGAATTCTGAACCCTGATAACTCCTTTAAAAAAATTGTTTTTAAGGCATATAGAGTATACCCACCCAGCTAAAAATATCAGGACCTTTGAATATATCAATGATTTCTTGGCAGCATGTGGTTACAATACTGTGTCAGGGAAAGATATAGGGAACATTGCTTCTCTCCAACTCTCTGGACATACAGACTCACACAGACAGCCAGGCAGAGCTCTGTATGTGTATGAGGGAGGGAGGGAGTGAACACAAGCGAGTGAGAAAAACTGTCAATTCTGACAGGCTGTAAGGGCAGTGATGAGTACTAGGTTTCCCTGTCGCCAGCCCACCGAAAACTCCCAGTGAGAAGGATTACACATAACACACACACACACACACACACACACACAGACAGAAAGCTTTGCCCTGCTGTCTGCTCTGTTTCTGAGGGGCAAGCAGAGGACTGACAGTGGAGAAACCTGGTGGTAAGAATCCTCCAGGTCTATTTCCTGAAGGGCTGCTTAAGCAGAATTTCTGATAAGCCAAACTTGTTTACATGGCTGGAGAAATTCGACTTACCCTTTATGAGATGGAGAGACCGGAACTGCACACAACATTCAAGATGTGATCGCACCACAGATTTATATAGCAATATAATTTGAGCCTTAGGTTACATACAGAGCGCTGAGGGCCAGATCCTAGTCCCAACTGGGGTTGCTTTGCAGAGGGCAGCAAGCCCAAAATATCTGCCATAAAGCTGGCAAATTGTCTGTCTAAGGAGTCTCCTAGAGCAAGGGTGGCCAAAAGGTAGATCTCCTGATCTACTGGTAGATCACAGGTTAGTCTCCAGGAAATGGTGTGGGCTGGGAGACCAGTCCCTCAGGAGATCGCCTCTGGGTAGGAAAGTGGGACCAGACTGTGACTCCGAAAGTGTCTATGTATGAGGAAGAGATGGGCTAGGAGAGCTCCTCCAATGTGATGGGGGAGTGCTCTTCTCCTCTCCGGAGACCAGCTGCTGTGGTGCTGTCAAGCTGGGAGCCAGTGAGAGCGGTCCTGACACCTGCATCACATGGATCACTTGCACCATATGTCTGGTCACCACCCTTGCCCAAGAGTAGAAGAATCCCTCTGTTGCCGATAGTAGCTCCTATATAATCTTCCATGACATCCCTTGGCATCGTAATGCCCTGTATATATCCATAGTTATTGCCATCATGGCTTTCCTTGAACCATGGACATTTGGCACATCCCCAAGGTTCTTGTAAATTTTCCTTCGGACAGGACCAGTGTTCAGTGGTGCCTGAACCAGAAGGTACAAAAAGTTCGCTGAAAGCATCCTCATCATGCTCCTTCTGAAATCACCACGCTTATAAGGGCTGAATCAAAGGATCTGGATTTTAATCTTTACCCAGAAACTGAATGTATATGGTCTTTATCTAACAGACCCACACGTAGTAAGCCACATGGGATTTATTTTATCATCTTCATGTGCATGAAAAATGGAGTCAACACTGCTGGCATTTGCACCTAATTTCTGGGAGAGTTTAAGGTTTTCAAATTCAATACATTACATCAATAAGCCTCCCCTCTAACTTGACAGCCATAGATTGCCCTGTAGTGACCAGTAAGACAAGGAAGGATCCTAGCTAGTGCATTCTGACCATTAAAAATGGTCTCTCTACTCCCTCTCTCTCTCCCTCTGTTCAAGCTCGTCTCATCAACTGTCTCCCTGACATCTCTACCTGGATGTCTCAACGTCAACTCAAACTCAACATGGCTAAAACTGAACTCCTTATCTTCCCCCCTCATCCTTCCTCTCCTTCCTCACTGTCAATAACTATTGATGGAGTCACCATCCTGCCTGTCCCCCAAGCCCGTAGCCTAGGCTTCATCTTTGACTCAGCCCTTTCTTTTAAACCCTACATTGACTCTGTTGCTAAATCCTGTCGCTTCTCCCTCCATAACATTGCTAAGATTCGCCCTTTTCTCTCTGTCTCGTCTGCCAAAACTCTTGTTCATGCTCTGGTCATCTCTCGCCTCGATTACTGTAACCTCCTTCTCACTGGCCTTCCCCGGTCTCACCTTTCTCCCCTCATCTCTGTCCAAAACTCTGCTGCCAGGGTCATCTACCTCGCCAGTCGCTTCGACCATGTGCAGCCCCTCCTCTCTTCGCTTCACTGGCTTCCCCTTCCTGAACGAATCCTGCACAAGCTCCTAGTCTTCACCTATAAAGCTCTTCACAACCTTGCTCCCCCCTACCTCTCTGCACTTATCGCCCTCCATACTCCAGCCCGTGCACTTCGCTCCTCCTCTGTCCCTTCTCTCACCCTTCCACGCCTTCCCTGCTCCCCTAAGCGCCTTCGTCCCTTCTCACTTGCTGCCCCCCATGCCTGGAACTCCCTCCCTGTCCACATCCGCCTTGCCCCCTCCCTTCATACCTTCAAATCTCTCCTTAAAACTCACCTCTTTCGCTCTGCTCTGTCTGACTCTTTATCCTGCTGAGCCACTATTCCTATACCTACGATCGGTTTACCCTTATCCTTGCAACATGGACCTGCCTGCTGTCATTCTCATCGTAACCAAGCCAAGTACGTGCACTTGAGACCTCGCATCTTCATGAATGTTAGACCCCTTGTCTCTCCCTCTGTTCCCCTTCCTAAGTCTCTCCCCCAGCTCCTGTCTCTCAGATTGTAAGCCCTAGGGGCAGGGACCGTGTCTATTTTATTGCTTTGTAAAGTGCCAGGTACACTGCTGGCGCTATATAAATGTTTGTTAATAATAATAATAATAATAATAATAATAATAAAAATATAGAAAATAATTGTGTTATTAAGCATGTCTTGCCAGTAAATTTATTAATTTAAGATATAATTGTGCGGTGGTTTGAAACATTCAACTGCTACGGAAAAAATCTCTCTTGGCTGGCAGTTTCTGAACTAAGCACAGTCATTTCTATCAGTTGTTAGTGAGCTGGGATTATCAGATGACATTAATTATGACAAATTAGAAAGATGCATTGTTGATACACATTTTCAGAACTGCCACAGTCTCACATTACTTCCTCTATGACATCATCATGGATCATGCTATCAATCCCCCCCCCCCCCCCTTTGGTTCATCACGTAGTTTTGATGATACACAGAATATTGTGTTATTAACAGCGTCAGTGAAAAGCCACCATAAAAAGAAAATCCAGTTCTTCTGATCTCTTTGGATAAAATGATGCTCTTATGTGGGGTATTTGTTTGCAGAAGTCAGTGCAGTTAGTCTGCCACACCAAAGTAGCTGTGAACAGGATACAGCCCGCAACAACGGCAGTGTTGTATTTAGGGGGCAAGATAGCTAACTACAGTCTTTTAAATGGTACACAGTGCAGCAGCTGTTTTAATGTAGGAAAATAATAAATAAACATTCATGCACAACCTCTCTAAATATATTCAGATCCTTTTTTATTCCAGACATGCTTTTTCCCATGTCCACTTGCAAGTCAATTCAAAGTTCATTTCGAGCCATGCATTCCAGCTGGTATGGCTAGGGCGCAATGCACAAGAGAGCAAGGTGTTGTTGTGTAAGCAACAACCAGTGTTGTTAAATATATTCATTAAGGATCTGGAAAAGGGAGTAACGGGGTGATCAAATCTGCAGATAACACACATTTATTCAAGGTAGTTAAAACACGGGCGGACTGTGAAGAACTGCAGGAGGATCTTGCGAGACTAGTGACTGACCGGGCAACTAAAAGGCAGATGAAATTCAATGTTGACAAATGAAAAGTGAGGCACGTAGGGGGAAAATAATCCAAACTGTATGTACAGAATGTTGGGTTTTAAATTAGGAGTTACCACTCAGGGAAGAGGATCTTGGAGTCATTGTGGACAATAATTAGGGGTGTGCATGGCGTTTGTGTTATATCAATAACAAAAACAAAAATTGTCATTTTCATTATTGCAACAACAAAAATGACAAACAATAATAGCAAAATCAGTAACAATAATGACAGTCCTTACTGATTTTATTCTTGCCTGGCAGCCTGGCAGGTGTTTTTTGGAGTAAAATGTGGAGAGGGGAGGAGGGAGCAGACAACTCGGAGCCAGAAACAGCGCTGAACTCTTGAACTGGGAGGGGAAGAACCTGATGGATGTATCTCTGGCCAATGAGCAGCGCAAGCAGATCCCAGCAGTTGAATGGCACCTTGTGATTCCTCAATGCCTCTGCCTCCCAGTACCAATCAGGAAGGCTCTGGGGGAGGGCACCGCAACCCTTACTATTGTAGGGCTGGGCTGCTTCACTCTAGATACCGATACCAAAAATAAAATCTTCGTTTGAAATCGGTACCGATACGATAACGACAACAACGAAAAACGACATTTTGTTAACAAAAACAACACATTTTAATAACGGAAACAATAATGAAAAATTACATGGGGCCCTAGTACACACCCCTACAATACACTGAAATCCTCGGCTCAATCTGCAGCAGCGGTCAAAAAAGCAATCAGAATGTTAGGAATTATTTGGAAATGGACAGACAGCAAAACTGAAAATATCATAATGCCTCTATATAGATCTATGGTACAACCACCCCTGGAATACTGTGTGCAGTTCTGGTCACCCCCATTTCAAAAAAGATACATAGTAGAATTAGAAAAGGTACAGAGAAGGGCAACAAAAATGTTAAAGGGAATGGAACAGCTTCTGTAGGAGGAGAGGCTTGATAAGGTTAGGTCTCTTCAGCTTGGAAAAGAGATGACAGAGGGGATATAGCAGAAGTTTATACAATCATAAGTGGCATGGAATTAGTAAATAGGGAGCAGATATTTACTCTCTCACATAAGTACTAGAACTAGGGGCCACTCCATGAAACTAACTGGCAGCCGATTTAAAGCAAATAAAGAGAGTATTTTTTCACTCAACGCACAATTAACTTGTGGAATTTGTTGCCAGAGGAGGTGGTCAAGGTCAATAGTATAGTGGTTTAAGAAATGATTGAATAAGTTTTTGGAGGGTAGGTCCATTAACAGTTATTGGGCAAGTGGGTTTGGGGGGTGTAACTTCTGACTGTTGGAAGCTGGCAGTGAACAGCGGGGAATGAATAGTCTCATTGTGACCTGTTGGGTTCTTCTCCCAAGCAATTGAGATTGGTCAGTGTCGGAGACAGGGTGCTGGGCTTGATGGATCCGGTATGGCCCTTCTTATATTCTTATGTGGCCACATTCAGCCATCATTAATTTGGCTCTACGTGGGGCTACCCTTGGTGACTGTCTGAAGTGAAGACTGCAGCTGGTGCAGAATGCGGTGGCTTGTCTCCTTAGGGGGGATGAGTTGCCACGAGCACATTACCCCAGTGCTCCGTTCTCTGCACTGGCTGCCAATAGTCTACCGGGCCCAATTCAAGGTGTTGGTTTTGACCTTTAAAGTCCTAAACAGCCTGGGCCCCACTTATCTGCAGGACCGCTCACCCTCTGAGTCCTGGGCCAGTCTCTGCGGTCAGCCGGGGGCGCCTTCCTTGAGGTCCCATGGGTCTCCCAGGTGCCAACTACGAGGAGGGCGTTCTCAGTGGCTACATCATGGCTGTGGAACTCCTTTCTGCCAGAGGTCTGCCTGTCCTTAGATCTCCCCTCTTTCTGTAGGCAGTGTAAGACCTGGCTGTTCTGCCGGGCCTTTGGTGAGGGAGACGGGTGGGAAGTTGGGTTGGCATGGAATTTTTTATTGCTCGGCTTGGGTTATTTTAATGTTCTTATATTGTTATTATAATGTTTATGTCTTGTTTTTATATTTTATATGCTGTTGTGAGCTGCCCTGAGATGCGGAAGCAGGAGGGGGCAGCATAAAAATTTGATTAAATAAATAATAAATAAATTTCCCCAACCCAATGGATCAAGTACTCATTCACAGCTGGGTGAAGTAGTGGTGACCATTGCTGTGAGACCAAGCAAGACTTGAACCCACAGCCTTCAGGGTACCTGAACCATTCAGCCAGCATGTTTCAATGTGCCACTTTCAGGGGACACTAAGCATGACCAGAGTAGAGAACCACTGATGCTGCTCAACTGCTGATCAGTACTGAACCCTTCCATATCCGGACAGCACATATATTATATACATATATGTGCACACACGCACGGAGTCAGCTTGACTGCCCAGGGTTGTGACAGCAGTGGTGACCACTAAAACGTAGAATCTTAGGTTTGTTTTAGCACGTCTGGCTTCTTTATTCTAGAAAATGACCAACTTATCACGGTCCACAGCTCACTAGGGCCATCAGACCAGCTCTACATACAGACTCTCAGCCTGCCAACCAAGTCAGACCTCCCAGGGTGACTAGCTTTGGCTGAGGTCTGTTCTATGCCAGAGCCAGATGCTGACTGCCTGCGCTTCCCCAAGCCTGGGTACTTATAGTTCCGGGGGGCAGAGAGGCGGGCAAGGCACCAGCCAGTGCTCCTGAAAGGGGCCACCACCTGACCCATTACAGTATGTAACCTATCCTTATATCTAAGAGACACTGTAAAAAGTGAAATCACCTCAAAGCTAGACTACTGCAATGCGCTTTACATGGGGCTTCCCTTGTTTCTGGTCCGGAGGCTGCAGCTGGTGCAGAATGCAGCAGCCCGTCTCCTGATGGGGACAGGGCGGCGGGAGCACATAACACCAGTGCTCCGCGCTCTGCACTGGCTGCCTATAGCGTACCGAGCCAGATTCAAGGTGTTAGTATTGATTTACAAAGCCCTGCACGGTCTGGGCTGCTCATCTCCCGGGGACCGCCTTGTCCTCCGCGCCTCAGAGCGATCCCTTCGGTCCACCGGGGGCACCTTTCTGGAGGTCCCCCGTGTAAGATGGGGGCCCACAATGGAGAGGGTGTTCTTGGTGGCTGGGCCGCGGTTGTTGAACTCCCTCCCGGAGGAGGCTCGCCCGGCCCCGGGCCTGTTGGCCTTTCAACGTATCTGTAAGACTTGGCTGTTCGCCCAGGCCTTCAGAGGAGATGGTGTGTTGTGTGTTAATTTTTGTGGGAGGTGTTTTAAATTTGTTTTAATTATGATATTATAGATTTTTTTTATGTTTAAAAATAGTTTTATATTATTTTGGAAGCCGCCCTGAGATGCCATAGGCATGGGGGACGGCATATAAATACAAATAAATAAATAAATGTGGAACAGCTCAGATAAACCAGTAATAGAGGCAAGTACTTAACTGAGGTTGGAATGAATTGACTGTGGAAACAGAGTAACTCTTTTTCAGTGATGGGCTATACTGAACATTTCATTTTAGTTATATTATAAGCATCACCAAAGAATGGCAGAGCAAAGCACAAAAGCAGCTGTGGAGAATAAACCACCCCACTCCAACACATGATCACAATGAAACGCCAAGCCAGAATAATGATCTGAGAGGCAGCAAGAAAGAAGCTTCCTAGGGAGAGTCCAAATCTCTATAGGCTCTCTAGTCTCCACATGTATATTCATTATTTTCAAGGAGCTCTTTCTGCACAGAGCCATGAGATTCCAAGCCTGCCATAAGAGGTCCTGCGCCTTTCTGCTTTAATTCCTAGTACCTGGAAGTAATGTGCCACAAATGGCGAGCTGGCTCAGTATGCATGCAATACGGAAGTACTTTGACAAGGATGCCTCTTTACAGCACGAGTATCAGCTCTGGATAGATGGATAGGGGGAATCTTTTGGGACAGCACTACACATCTTTGCATCATCATTTGTGAAAACTTTTCTTAAGTACCTGAAATTCCTTGCACAGCAATACAACCAACGGCCTCTGCTTCTCAAGGGCACTATACCTTTGATAATGAATACATTTAAACAAAAAGACAGAAAAAAAACCTCTTTCCTGAATATAATAGAATGCAGCCTTCAACTTTCATATTTCATGGGACATGAAGGTTCATCATTTATTGAATATATGATCCAGACCATCAGTAACATTCTGTCTAGGTTTCATTTTAAGAGAAATATGCCTTTGCAGTAAAATTATCAGATGCTGCTTTTCTCAGAGGGGGGGAATCCTCCTTGTGCTGGATAATCATATACATGTAAATGCCCCATGTTCTTCAGCATGTTTTTCCCTACATTTGATTATTGCAGGGGTAGGGAACCTTGGGTCCAGGGTCCAAATGCAGCCTGCAACTAGTTTTTATGTGCCTCCTTTCCAGTTCCAGGATTGGACCCGTAGATCCATCTCTCTACCCCAAAGCACTGAAAGACCGGGCTCAGGGTAAGGGAGCGGAGAGCATGCTCACACGGAAAGAGCTATGGCACAGATTTATCCCATTCCCACCTCCAACTTCTACTCATCTCCAAAAGCCAGTGTGCTGTAGTGGATACGGTGCTGGACTTGGAAAGCCAGGGTTCAAATCCCCCCTAGCCATAAACTCACTAGGTGGCCTTGGGCAAGTCACAGCCTCTCAGCTTCAGTTCCCTAACTGTAAAATGAGAATGTATGTGGGTGTTTCCCTCAACCTTGTCCATCTTAGCTTGTAAACCCACTGAATTCACGGGGCCCTGTCTTCAGAAATCTGTGACTGTAAAGCACTGCATAGGCCTAGTAGCGCTATAGATATTATAAGTACTTAAGTAGTAGTATGTGGCCCTCAGAGCTTGTACTAACTTTCAGAGCAGCCCCTGGAAAGCAAAAGGTTTCCCATTCCTAGATTGCAGATTTTGTTTCAAGCTGAAAAAAATTCTCTTTTTAAAAATTGTTTAGAAATAGTTTACTTGTCATGGTGAAATTTGCATCTTTCTTGTTAGAACCCCAGTTTTACTGACCTAAACCTCTATTGGCCAAGAGCCTCAGTAAGCTTGATTACAATTGCACCTTCAGTCAGATTATTTTTATGAAGCAATCTCTAGTTTACAACTACCAACTAAACCCCTTCAGAGCTTGTGTAATCAACTCTTAGGATAGGCGGAGTTGCAACTCAGCCTAGCCAAAGAAATATTTTTCACTTATAAAAAAGTTGCACTATGTCTTAGCATCCTCACTGCAGTGCGATGTCCAAAGCCTTTAAGCCTCTATTGTACAATAACGGATGCTGCTAAACAAACCTCACAGGTGGCATCAGTGAACTGATGTGAATGAGGCAACTGAAGGTCAAACCCCAGGCAGCAGAGCCAACAAAGAGGGTTAAAAGCTGCGTTAAATGCCTATTCCATGGCAACAGACTAAGCAAACAGTCCCAAAGCCTGGGAGTTTTTGGATCAGAGGGGGATGTGTTTGCAAACAGTGTTTTCAGACAATGGGGTGGGGGGAAACAACTATTATTTGTTTCTGAGGCAGCTCTCCCTCCCACAGCCAGTCTCTGAACACGGAGTTAAATTATTGTGTAATGGATAAATTCCACGAAGAGAAGAATGGCCTGCAGCCATCCTGCCTTGTGCAGCTCTTGCAAACTAAGTAGCGTTAGGCTGCTGGGTGGGTTGCTGCATGGATGAGACACCAGGGAAAGCACAGATGCTTGAAGAAGTTGTGTTGGCAATTTAGTGCAGCACAGTTATTTCGGAGTTGGTACTAAACAATCCTGCAGAATGACCTTAAGGGCACTGTGTTTCTGGAGGTGCTGGAATTTTCAATAGCATGTATAGGAAGAAAGAACTTAAGTCCCAATTGATGTACAGTGAAATTTAGGCTCCTAAATCACTCCAACACCCTTGAAAAGGTTAAACTCTAAGTCCTTTGCAGGGGCATAGCTATCATCCCAGCCCAGATCCTGGAGCCAAGGGGGCCCCGTTGCAACCAGCCTGAGCACTGCTAGGACATTTTCAGAGTGGGTGAAGGAGAAAGCGGGGCCCACACGGCCTCATTCTGAACATTTCCTAGCGGCGCTCAGACTGCTTGTCAAGGGCCCCACCATGAAGGAAGTTTTCAGAGTGGGCGGGGTGTGCGTGTGTGTGCGCTGCCCCATTTGCACCTACTCTTAAAACGTCCTTCCTGGTGGGATCGCTGCTTCTCCAAGGGGCCTCACTGGGACTCCAGGCAGCACCACAACCTTTGTGGGCGGAGACGGAGACTGGCCAGGAGCCTTGAGAGGGCTGACACTTAGGGCGACACCCTTGCCCATAAGGGGCCTAATAATTGGGACCTAAGCCTAGGCCCACCATAGCCTAGAGGACAGATCTGCAGCACAGATCTATGATCTAGACCAGGGGTCACTTTGAAAGTTAGTACAAACTCCAAGTGCCACATAAAAGTAAGTTGGGGGCAGGGGTGCACTCAGGAATTGGGAGGGGTGGTGGTGTTTCAGATCACGGATCTGCGCCATGGCTCTGTCCCCTATCCTTGTGGGCATACCTTTGTCTCTGCTGCCTTACCCTGAGCTCAGTTTTTCAGTGCTTGGGGGTAGGAATGGGATCCAGAGTCCCGATCCAAGAACTGGAAAGGAGTCGCGTAAAAACTAGCTACGTACCACATTTGCCTAAGGGCCTACGGTTCCCTACATGCAATCTAGACCCTTCCCTTCCTAAGGGGACTCGTTAAGCACCCCCACCTTCTATGCAGCCCTTCTTGGAGCCTGTCCTGATTTTCAAAGTGGCCCCTGGGAGAGAAAATGTTCCCGACCCCAGCCATTTAAAAGCAAGTGAGAATTCAGGACTCCCAAGATGAAAGGCTGGTGCATTAAACTTGCGGATTTATCAAATCCCTTCTTCTCTACAGAAGCCTAGCAATTACGCCCCCCACCCCCCTTTAGTTTTAATCTGAATACCAGACAAATGTAATGACCAGATTGCTTGATGTTTCCCTCGTTGTGAATGCATCTTCGACACACTTCGGTCTCACAAACACTGAATAGAATGCTTTTTACTGCACAATAGATTAACACCTCTTGTCAAAGGATGGCACACAGCTGTATTCACCTTTATGAATCCAAACAAACAAAACCCTGAAGAGGAATATACAGCTTGGCCATGCCATGAGTCAGGAGAAGGAAAATAAAAATAAAAATCCCATTAAGAGAACAAAGCTAATCAATACTAATAGCAAAGAGTCAGGTTTTAAAAGCTTCTCAATGAAGTCAGGCAGAATCTTACCAGTCAGTCAATGGGAATGGAAGTGGGAGGGAGAGAAACCCTTCTCTGGGAGGGACTCAGAGGAGTTAGTTCCCTGATATGGTACAGCATGTCCTGGCTTATGTGTTGAAAAGCTTGCCCAGTTTGATGAGGTGGAAGGAACAGCACAGTCTGAAGGGGTATAGTAACGCTGGCAGCACAGCGGGAGAGCGATCAAACCCACCTTCTTGCTTTGCCACTTCTTTCTTGTCCTCTTTGTTTTTAACCCTTTGATGTGCGTTTATACTCAGAAGAGGAACTGTGTAGTGGTGGTGGTGAAAGGGGGGGGTGGGGGGTGACAATATTTCATTCCCTTTGGCAAGATTTAGAATGGTTCAAGTTACTAGGACCATGTCTTGTGTTGCTGTTTATTGTGCAACAGCTTCTTACAAAATCAGTCCGGGATCAGGTAGCCGAGCAGCTTTCTTCCCCTCGTCACCAAGGATAAAAGATTTTAGCATCAGAATTCAGCTGACAACCTTGAGGTCTATGCACAAGGGAATTCAGCTCACTCATCACTGTACCAACTCTGCAGACTCCGACAGCAGAGAGATCTGGACTGGTAAATGTAAAAAAAATAAAAATTTAAATTGAGATAAGACTAAACATACAAAGAGCAGATACACGTCTATAGTCTATCTTACATAAGAAAATAAGTAGTGTCGTTCTGGATCAGACCAATGGTCCATCAAGCCCAGTATCCTGTCTCTGACAGGGGCCAATTTCTTTCTCTTGGGAGAAGTACCAAGATCTCACAATGGACAATCCATTCCCTGTCGTTCCAGCCCCCAACAGTAAGAGGTTACGTCCCTCAAACCTACTTGGCTAATAGCCATTAATGGACCTATCCTCCACGAACTCATCCAATCTCTTTTTAAAACTAGCTACACTACCGGCCTTGACCGCTTCCTCTGGCAGTAAATTCCACAAATTAATTGTTGGCTGAGGGAAAAAATACTTTCTCTTGTTTTAAATCTGGTGCCAGTTAATTTCATGGAGTGTCCCCTTCTAATACTGTTAGAGAAGGTAAATAACCGCTCCCTATTTACGTGTTCCACACCACTCATGATTTTATAAACTTCTATCATATCCCCTCTCAGTTGTCTTCTCCAAATTGAAGAGCTCCAACCTATCAAGCCTCTCTTCAGATGGGAGCTATTTCATACCCTTGATCATTTTTGTTGCCCGTCTCTGCACCTTTTATAGTTCTTCTATGTATTTGTTGAGATGGGGCAACCAGAACTGCACACAGTATTCCAGCTGTGGTCGTACCATAGATCTACATAGAAGCATTATGATATTTTCAGTTTTATTCTCTATCCCTTTCCGAATGATTCCTAACATACCGTTTGCTTTTTTGACGGCCGTCACACACTGAGCTGAGGATTTCAATGTATTGTCCACAATGACGCCAAGATCCCTTTCCTGACTGATAATTCCTAATTTAGAACCCAGCATTGCATACATATAAGTTTGGGTTATTTTTCCCTACGTGCATCACTTTGCACTTGTCCACATGCACTTGTCTTCTTACGAACATAACAAGACTTCAAAGTCGGGGAACCACCTTTTAGTTCCAGAATGGTTTTAAAACTTTTTTAACCCCTTCTTCCTATTTATTATTACTCAACATTGATATAGCTCTTTCAGAGTTCAACATGCTTTCCAGTCCTTATCTTGCTCTCCCTCTCCACAACCCAGTGAGGAAGTCATTGCAATTCCCATTTTATAAATGAGGAACTGAGGTTCAGAGACTTGCCCAATGAGTTTATGGCTAAAACAGGATTTGAGCCTTAGTTTTCCAAGTCCCAAATCTTATCCACGGGGCTACACTGGTTCTCCTTCAGCAGCAACTTTTTATGTGCTAAGAAGCAGCGTGGGACACTCAGTCTTGCACACACTTTAGGGTAGATAAAACACAGGCAAAAGCAGGATAAATTCTTGCCCCACATCGATTCACTAATATGCCTGAACCAAAATTCATTTGAGTGTGAAAGAGTTGCTCAGTTCCATCTCTCAGTCTCCTCCCTGAACTTCACTAACCCATGGTGCCTCCGCATAGGCTTCCTTCCCATAGCAAGTTCATAAGTTCCTGTAGTTCACACAGGTGTGGAAGCAGAAGCACCCACAGGACTGGCTCATGGGTTTGGTATGGGCAGAAGGCTCCTCTTGACTGGCAGAGAAGAAGGGACTTGGGCTCCTATGGGAGGACAGGGCGGGGCTGCTGCCTGCATGTTTGTTCATTTATTTTTTCACATTCCTATCCTGCCCTTCTCACGAAGGCTCAGGGTGAGTTACAACACATTAAAAAAACCAGTAAAAAATACACAAAAGTAAAACCCAATATTAAAATACCCAAATAAAACCAAGTAGAATCCCCCCCAATGCATATCCTCACCTGCCAAACACCTGGACAAACAAAAAGGTCTTACATTGCCTCCGGAAGATGGGCAACCTCGGGCTTAGATGAATCTCTAAGGGAAGGGAGCTCCAGAATTGTCGGGCAGACACCAAAATCATTTCTCTGCGTCCCCTTGTTGTGTGAACTTGGAGGGCAAACGGTACTTGCAAGAGGCCGGCCAGGGGCACCCTAAGGGTGCCCCTGACTGAACTCAGAGGCTGCGACAGGACAAGAGAGGAGACACAATCTTTCAGATATTTGTGGCCCAGGCCGCTTAGGTGGAGATCAGTACTGATTCCCAGCCCCTACTTCCTGGTCCCTTTGAGAAGCTATGGGACCACTTCCTCATAAGACCAAAACCCATGATGGCAATACCGTTCTTTTCCTGGACCTATTTTGGCAAGTAGCCAGCCCCACGTGTGTGTGCTAACCATGGGTCTTTGCATGTTCAACGTAACATGTAGAACTGCCTCCAGACTCTTAGGAGTGGAGAAGGGTTGTGGAGTTCTATGGTTCAGTCACTTGACAGACCTTGGTGCCTCTGCTGAAATTGCTAGTACCTAAAACTTTTCAAACAAATAAAAATGTACAGCATGTAACAGAGAAGAAAGTCATTGTTTCAGGCAGTAGCACTTGGATCTGGGGAGAGTTGTTAATATTCAGTGGACATAAAAGTTAAAAAGTCAGAGCATTTTTTGGAACACAACATGGCAACTGGTAGTGTTCAGACTTTGCTGGTGATTTTGATAGTCCAAGGGGTAATGGATACTACTGGTCATAGAATCTTAGTGTTGGAAGGGATCTGAGGCCATAGTCCAACCTCCTGCTCAATGCAGGAAATCCAGAGCTACAGCATCCCTGACAGATGGCCGTCCAGCCTCTGTTTCAAAACCTCCAGAGAAGGAGAGCCCACCACCGCCCTAGGCAGTGTCTCTCCCACTGCTGAATAGCTCTTACCGTTAGGAAGTTCTTCCTAACATTTAACCAAACTCTGCTTCCTTGTCATTTAAGCCCATTATTTCTAGTCTTGCCCTCAGGAGCAACAGAGAACAAGTCTGCTCCATCTTCCATATAACAGCCCTTCAGATAGTTGAAGATCGCTATCATGTCTCCCCCTTAGTCTTCTTTTCTCCAGGCTAAACACACCCAGCTCCTTCAACCTTTCATCATAGGACTTTTCCAGATCCCGGACCCTGAGCATCTTTGTCGCTCTCCTCTGAACCCAATCCAATTTGTCAATGTCCTTCCTAATGTCCTTCTACTTGTCCTTATCAGAAAAAGTACTGAGATCATGGACTCTTTTTATATAGACAATCACAGCTATCTGAGGACAACACTTTAGTCACTGTCATTTGGGGCCACATTTAAATCAATTAATTATTAATTTATTATTATTATTATTATAAGCATTTATATAGCACCAGCAATGTACCTGGTGCTTTACAAAGAGTAAGATAAACACAGTCCCTGCCCGAGAGCTTACAATCTAAAGACGGGGAGAGGAGACAGGGAAGGGGGAACAGAGGGAGAGACAAGGGATGCAACATCCCTTTTTCCACTGTAGCAGGGGCAGGCTCTTTGGGTATACGTGAACCTTTAAGGGAGCCTAGGAGGCACAGGTGCTTCTACTAGTGAAGGCTCACACTCTTGTAGGTGCAATCCCTAAGGGAGGCCAGTACCTATTAAGGAAATAGCTGAGAGTCTCCATAGCCAGGGTGACTAAGCAGCTAGCTGGCATCAGCTGCGCCTGTCCATGGCCGAGCCAGACCAGAGGCCAAAAGGCTGAGCCTGGAGCTCAGTAGGAGCTGGGGCAGGAGAGAGCTAGAGGTCTAAGAAGAGTGTGTTTGTCTGTGGAAGGTACTACAGAGACTGAGGGACTGGCCAGGCAGAGGCCTATAGGAGAGGCCCCAAAAGAAGGTATTTGGGCTGCATGTGTAAATGAACTGTATATCCTATGAATAAAGATCTTAAAGTGAGTATCCCACCTGGGCTGGATTCTTGGGGAGCTGGAGCCTGGAAATGCACTTTCTGCAGGGCCAGTGACCCTGTTACAACCATCATCTCCTCTAGCATCAAACACTCTTGTCCAGTATTTGGTTTGACTTTAGTTCATGTGTCAGAATAAAATAGTGCCATACAGTACGTACGCATACCTCCCAACATTTCCAGAAGCCAAAAAGCGACAAGTCTGGCCCCCTCAGTCAATAAGCCCCACCCTTCAGTGAATAAGCCCCACCTCCTCATGCATTTACATGCATGCACATACACCTCCCAACATTCCAAGTGCAGAAAGTGGGACAGATACTCTCCTGTTTATCATTCCCGTTAACTCCTTGTCATCCCATCATTGGCCTCTCAAGTGCTTCTCCTGGAAGGCAACCAAGAAAGAGCCAAGAAAGAGGTGCCCGAGGTTTTAATACCTATCTTTTTCTCTCTCCTCAAAAATGGAACTTTGACCTCCGGAAAGTTAAAGTTCAGCACCCAAAGAAAGACTGTTCCCCCTAAATAGGGACTGTTGGGAATAGGGCTGCACTGAATAGTTTTTTTAAAATTCAGGTATTTTCAAGTTTCCAAGGATTGGCTCTGAGCATTTGGCTGGTCCTCGGTAACTTGGCCCGATAAAATACTCAGTAAAATAAAAACAAGTACCAAGTATTTTCTGAGTACTAAGTTCCCTTATATAGGAACAGGAAAAACCCCGTATGTTGCAAGAAAAGTCCCATATGTTGCGAATCTGAAGATTTACCAAGTACTGGACTGAGTACTGGGTTGATTCCTCGGTAAAACCGAGCTGAATATCAAGATACTTGGTATAAAATGAGTAATTTTTAATACCAAGTTTCAGCAGTAGTCGGGCGGTATGCTTGCATACACATATCTATTTATTAGAAACTTATATTCACAAAAAAGTAAAAGCTTCAGGGACTGTCCTTAGAAAGACCTGCCAATAGAGATGGAATCTAGTCTTCATTATAAATGCAATAAAAGCTGCAAAAGCAATTGGCAATGGATGGAGTCTAGAACTTAGCACAAAATGCATCAGAGAAAAGAAGCCCCAGAAATGCGGAAGCTCAACCTCTTGACATAATGGAGCTCCATTTGATAGAAGCAGCAGCTCTGCTCTATGATTATTGCTCTGTTGAAACTCATGATGAGATGGTGGTGTCAAAGCAAGGCTGGGGAACCATTCCCCTCCCATCGGCCACTTTGAAAATGAGCACAAGCCCCATGGGCCAACTAGGAGCCAGCAGTGGGGATGTTGAAGGCTTGTGCTCAGGATGGGAGAAGAAAAGGGGAGGACCCAGATCATGGATCTATCCCATAGATTCATCCCATCTCCTTGAGTGCATGCCCTCATCTCCTTTCGCCTCCTGAACTCACTCCTTCAGTGCTTGAGAGGAGCTGTTGGATCCACGGGTCAGATCCAGAAATTGGAAAGGGGCCAAATAAGAAACCGCCATGGGCTAGATTTGGCCCGCAAGGTGGATGCTCTCCAGCCATGTCAAAGTGGATTTTGTTACACCACCTCGGTATAAGACTGGGGCCAACATTGCCCTTCTATCCAGGGAGGTAGTACATTCCTGATGCGTTTTGCTAAGCTTTTTTCTTTCTTTTAATCTGTGCCCTCCTTAGTCTAAAGCATAACCAACAAGCCCATCTAACCCTTTAAAAGAAGTACAAAATGTGCCGTGTATTTTGGGGCTGGGTTAGAAAGGGAGGAGATTCTAGGAAGCGCTGCGCTGCAGTTTGCACTTAGCGGCGTTCATGGAAAATGTGCCTTCAGGCCGGTCCCGAATTTTGTTATGCAACCTCCCAAGGTCATTCCCAGCAGCTGAGCAAAGCATAAGCTTGCTAGATCCAAAACCAAAGGCAAACTCAGAGTCTACTTGCTAGAGAGATGCAAGAGTTCTGGTAACTGGTAATTGTATTTGATTCTCCGATACAGATGCAGTTCTTACAGAACCATGTATTTAACAATATATAACTATGTAGTGCAAATATATCTATCTGAATTACAATACTATACCAAACATTTACCTGTATGCAGACCTACCTACAATATCAAACTTTGGCTTCTGTACTTGTCTACAGAACAGTATTATACCAAATACTTATCTGGTTGGTCACTTGTGCAGGTGGTTTTCCAAATGTTTCTTTGCTTACCTGGAAAAATATGTGCATACCTGTATGATCAGCTACTTATCTACATGAAGTGTACAGCTGTAACAATCAACTCCCGTACTATTTATGTTCCCAGATGCCCTATAGTTAACAGTTTATAGATATTTCCAAAATAAAACAAGGAATCCCAATCTTTGGGTGTTTTAAAACGAGATGAATCCATGCATGTGTCCAACTGTTCATGGGATGGTGGTTGCGTGGGGAGTCACAGTGCACCCCTGAAAAATCGGGAGTGTCCCATGCAGGCCAGGGTGACCGCCTCCGTGGACGGGGCAGCCATGCTGAGAGCTGCTTGTTTGAAGCCCTCCCCACACACGTTGTGTGTGTGGTCGCCTCGCAGCTGCGCCACTCAGCAGCCATCAACCCCCTTCCCTCCCATGGCGCTTATTTAAAAACACCTTTGTAGGAGCAAGAAGGTGATTGTTCTAGATTCTGAAACATCTTTTGTAGGATCCTCTTATTTGGATCAGACTAGGAATCAGTGCAGTAGGAGATTGAACTATTTTTAAAGTGCTGAAGTGCCACAAAGCATGTCGCCCAATACAAAAGAGAAAAACTCTCCGCATTGGTTGATTTGTGAGAGGGAGAAACTGAGTGTTTCTTTTCAGAGTTCCCTACAAATTCTTCCATTGAGGAGAGATGGAGTTTGGAAGCTATCTACTCCCTGCTCCTCAGACAAA
This sequence comes from Sphenodon punctatus, assembly GCA_003113815.1. NCBI lineage: Eukaryota > Metazoa > Chordata > Lepidosauria > Sphenodontia > Sphenodontidae > Sphenodon > Sphenodon punctatus. The sequence goes on from QEPC01004477.1 coordinate 1,696,094, forward strand.
AGGAGAATATTTGTTGAGATGGAAGTATTTCTATTCATGGGTGCAGGCTCACCCTCTCAGAAGGGAACATTCAGCCCTTGGTCTTTAGAACCTGTTTCCCTCTTGGGAATTTCCCAATTCTCTTGCATAGAATTGCCACCTCTTATGGAAATGACCCTGACAATCACAGATGACAAACTGGGAGTGTCAGGGGAGTCATTTCAACTGTATAGTGGCAACCATACGAGAGGTGGCCATATTGAAAATTAGTAAGAAGTCCATGAACTGGATAGGAGTTGGTATGGGTGCACTTAACAGGTGTGCTCAGGTTGCGGGAAGGAATGGGAGGATCCCTGGATCCCTCCCCTATCCCCGAGTGCATGCCTTCACCTATGAATCCTACTGCTGAGCTCACTCTTGCAACACTTGGGAGTAGGGCCAGATCAAAAACAGTGATGGGCTGGATTTGGCCCGTAGGCTGAAGGTTCCCCACCCCTTGGCTTGATGAGGAGCTACTCTACAGAAAAAAGGGTAAGTTACCCTGTAACACTGGTTCTTCACGATTAAGCCTCTCCACATTCACATAGATGTATCTGGTGCCATCTGGCGTTGAGACCAGGCTGATCTTCCAAGCAGCTTCTGGGCAGGGAGTGGAAATATGACGTCATCATCACATCTATAAATAACACTCCCGCTCCCCACCTCCACAGGTCTTTCTCCCTAGGCAGAGAACCAGCATTATCAATTATGATAACTCTTTGTGGAGAGGAAGGGTGGTTGGTGTGAACGTGGAGAGGCTTAATCTTGAAGAACAAACATTACAGATAAGTAATTTACCCTTCTCCTTCCAGCGTCTCTCCACATATACACTGATGTAGATTAGTAAGCAGAACTTGGAGATGGGAAAGAGCTAAAACAGAGACTGGAGTACTGCACATCCGAAACAAGCATCAGCTCTTTCTGACAAATCAATGGAATGGTGTCGAGTAAAAGTATGAACTGACCTTCAAGTAGCTGTCTTACATATCTTCAACCAAAGGAACGTAACAAAACACAGCAACAGATGTTGGACTGGACTATTGTAACGCGCTCTACATGGGGCTACCCTTGGTAACAGTCCAGAGACTGCAGCTAGTGCAGAATGCGGCGGCCCACCTCTTTATGGGGATGGGTTGCCACGAGCACATTACACAAGTGCTCCATGCCCTGCACTGGTTGGCTATAGTCTTCCGGGCCTGATTCAAGGTGTTGGTACTACCTATAAAGCCCTAAACGGCCTGGGCCCTACCTATCTGTGGGATCACCTCACTCTCTGTGTTCTGGACTGACCCCTGCGGTCTGCCAGGAGCGCCCTTCTTGAGGTCCCCCAGGTGGTCCAGGGGGCCATGATGGAGAGGGTGTTCTCGGTAGCTGCGTCTAGGCTGTGGAACGTCCTTCTGGCAAAGGCCCGTGTGTCCTTGGACCTCCGGGTGTCCTTGTACCTCACCTCATTTCGATGTCAGTGCAAGACCTGGCTGTTCTGCCGGGCTTTTGGTGAGGGAGATGGGTATGGTGGGTAGGGTTTTATGCTACCCCCCTTTTGATTTGATTTGTTTCATGGATTTTATAGGTTATTTATGGTTTTCAGTGATATTTTAAATTACGTTGTAAGCCGCCTTGAGTTGCATGTGCAGGATAGGCGAGGTAAAAATCCTGTAAAATAAATAATAATAATAATTATTATTAAATAATAATTAATGTTGATAGTTCTCTAAGGGAATGTGAGTGAAGAAAGTTGTTATGCCAAGGTAACACAAGTGTAGCAGAGCTAAGCCACGATAGCGCTCTGGACCCTTTAAGACTTACAGAGTGGGGTGGAAGTCATGCCCACGCTTGTGTATAAAAGAGCGGCACTGGAAAAGAAAAATCAGAAGCTGTCTGGATGTCAAGGGAGACACATTGCTGTTCCTGTGTGGAAGGAGACCTTGGAGCTGACCTGAGGAGCCAGACTGACTCCTGGATGTGTGTTGGATGTGAGTAGCCTGCCAAAGGACTGCTGCCTGGCTAGGCTTGGTTTATTGTATAAAAACTTGTATATACTGGGAATAAGGTGGAGAACTGAGAATAAACTAATTACATACTAATTCCTGTGAGACTCTTGAGCCGGATCCTGACAGCACTCAACCACAGCAAGGCCGTCCCCCTACAACAACTTTTAAGCCATCTGAACAAGGTTTGCTTAGTTACTTTCTTGCTCAGCATCCTAGGACAAAATGAAACTAAGGGAGCATCTGATTGCCTTGGAATGTTGCAAATAGAATAGGGTTGCTCTTCACAGATCCAACATATGCAACATAGTATCCCCTGAGGAATTCGGGCAAGGGAAGAAAACTGGAAGGGTAAATAACCTGGTTCAAATGCAACTGTGATGTGACCTTTTTGTATCACTAGGTAAGGGGGTTCACATGTCCGAGCATGAAGCTCACTTATGTGACAACGAGAAGTAATAGCAACTAGAAAGAGTTACTTCAATGTAACCAACTCGAATGAAGCCATTGCCATAGGCTCAAATGGAGGTTTCATCAACATTGTTAACACCAAATTAAGGTCCCAAACCAGTGGTGGTGTTTTAACAGGCAGAAACAAATTTATTACTCCCTTAAAGAACCTTGAAATGGATGGGTGCAAAAACAATGGTTTACCCTTGCAGCAAACATGAAAAACATTTGGGGGAGAGGGGGGGGGATGAAAATATGAACCTTAAGTGAAGGCAAAGAAAGTCCAGATTGATTGACATAAATTAAACAAGTACTTAAAAACTAAGTTAACATCTGCAACAAAAGGGTCAACCTTAAACTGCTTAACCCAAAGTGTAAAACGAGACCATTTACTGACATAACAAGACCTAGAAGTAGGTTTTCTACTGGACAGCAGGAGGTTCTTTAAGACTTTAGGCTGCTCCATTTCATGTTCGGTTAACATGAAATCCTCCAAGAACACAAGTGGAGGGAATACAGGTTCCTTGCTGGACTTGGAATGAACCAAGGAGGTTCTAGTATAATGTCCAGAAGCTGGGGAAACCAATACTGGTGAGGCCAGTGGGAAGTTATTAAGATCAAAATCAAATGAAACAACTTGGCTAGTTGCAGAACTCTTGAGGGGATCGGGAGAAAGGAATATAATAGACCCGTGGACCACTTGGTGCAGAGTGCCCGTGGCCCAGTTTCCCCCATCCCCCTTGAGAAAAATGATCTTAACTTTGTGTTTAGAGGGGAAACAAACAGATCAAACACTGGGCAACCCCATTTGTCCACTATTGCTTAGTAAATTGATTGCTTCAGTTCCCATTTGTGGGAACAGGAGGCTGTCATGCTCAACACATCCGCTGTTAACTTGGATGCACCTGGGAGATACATTGTGGTGTAACTGAATTATGGATACACACTGCTAGAGGGTAACTGAAGGATGGATACACCATTTCCAAAGAGCGGTTGCCTCCAGAGTCAGCTGGAGTGATCTGGAACTTGGTAGTTTAATACATTGCCATCGAATTGTCTGTGGGAACCTGTTCCATAGATCCTTCATAGCAGAAGTGAAAGCCTTTAGTGCCAGTCTTATTGCTCACAGTTCAAGAACACTGATGTGTAATGCAGACTCTGAAAATGTGCATAAGCCATTTGCGTTAAGTCATTTAGGTGAGTCCCCCTCCCCCAGCCAATTTTTGAAGCGTCTGCTGTTAAGATGGGCAAGGTAGGGTTAAACGGGACTCCATGTCTGACATTTTCCTCTTGTATCCACCAGGTCAAGCTGTTGTGTACTGGGGAAAGAAGAATGCTGCTGTCCCAAAGAGACAACGGAATATAGGGCAGTAGCCACCTCTGAAGGGGTCTCAATCTCAGTCTGGCATATGGAGTGATGTGGGTTGTAGATGCCATCAACCTAACAGACTGAGAAAACAGCATATGGTGAGTATTACACATGTGAATCCTTACTATAATATCCTTAACAGCCTGTCACCTTTCAAGAGGGGCAAAAACAACTGCCTTGTCAGTATAATAATTTGATGATGAATAATTTTTTCAAATTGCCTTAACTCATTTACACGTATAAAAATTGTATGCACGTTATACAGTGAACTGTTGACAATGTCAGTGTAGACAACTTTATACAAGTGGTTGTACACAATGCAATTCTGTGCAAAAGGACGGAGTTAAGCCAGTTTGAAAAAGTTGTTCGTCATTGAATTATGTTAATAAAAAATTATTAATAAAGAAATAATGTTATAGTTTAGTTAGTGATAAATAATAAATGTATGGTAGGGAATTAAGTATATATAGTATGTTAATGGTAAATTATGGAATATAGATAAAAAATCTGTAAAGAATGTCCATGTTTTCTGGTATTTAATTTTTGTTGCAATGTATTGCAACACAGAGGCAATTAGTGAGTTAGGCTCTGGGTGCCTGATAAGGAAATTGTGCTCCGTGTTTGGCACCAGGTACATTCTTAGGGAGTTAGGGACCATCGACTGAGTTGTAACGGGGTCTTTCCAAATCTCATCCATCCTGTCAGACAGAGCATTCATCAGAGGGATAAGCCAGGTGCTCCCTGGCACTGACAGTCCATATATCAAACAACAGATATGGTTCCTTCCTGTCTGTCGGACCCTTGTGTCAAGGCCATTTGAGCTAACAGGTCCTGAAAGGAACAAAAGTCATCAGGAGGTGATACAGATGACTTCCCAACTTCCAAATCAGACATCTCATCTGGTTGCTCTGGCTCATTTGGTTGGTCTAGGTCTTGTGAAGCATCATCATAGTCAGTACTTATTGGGATTGTAGAAGTGCCCCAGTCATTGGCCAGAAGTTCCTCTAAGTCCGATGTCGAGTCCCTTTCTAGCTCCCTTAGTTGGTCTGGGTGTGAAGGGAAATCATTCCTCATCACTGGTACCGGGTATGGCACCATGGCCAAGGTTCTGAGTTGGGCTCCCGTAGGCCGAGGAACTGGCTGCCCAATCAGTGTTGGTGCCGTAACTGTCGAAACCAAGACAGTCTGCACTGACTTAACAGGTGGGGGAGCCTGAGACAGTGGCTGAATACACAAGCCTGCTACAGCAGCCTTTACTGACTGCTGGATAAATGATCCCAGAATATTCTGCAAGAGATGGAACTATGTCTTCAAGTCTTCTGAGGAAGGATCTTGAGACAGCGTTGGAGTCCGAGTCATAGAGCAGAGGTCATATTCAAAAGATAAGCCCGTGTCAAAAGATAAACCATGCCTACCCGGCATTGGAGGAGGAGGAGTTCGGTGTGGGGATGTTAAATGCAGCAATTTGGCTGGTGTCACCGGTGCTGGAGCTTTCTGATGCTTCTTTTTCTTCTTTTCTATCTCTGATCTTGGGGAGCGGTGTGGACACTTTTTTTTTTGTCCTTAGGCACCTCATTCTCTGGCACTGACTGCTTTGTCACAGTGCCAGTGGAGGGTTGAGCAGGTGGGATGAGACCACTGTAGGGAGAGCCAGCGGTGCTGACTTAACCAGTCACAGCATCGGTGTGGAGGAAGTTGGTGGTCGGGCCCCAGATAGTGCAACTGCCTTAACTATAGAGGCACTCCTGCACCTCTATGATAAAAAAAACATTTAGTGCTGTTATGATGTGAAATGACAAGTTTTCCTATTCTGGAACTTTCTGACTGTTCCAGAAAGGATGGCTATAATTAAGATTTAGTGATGAGGGAGGGCTTGACGCTACCTAGATACCTTCTATGGAGAGCACTGTTGGCTGAACTATTCATAGCAGTGCTTCTTGAATGAATCATGCACAAGACTTGCTTACTTTTGCTTTCTAACCTAGAACATGTGCAAATCACCATAGACAGACATGGCTGGCACGTTTTATTAACTGCAAGGAAATCAGAGTTGGAGTCAAATGTAAACTTGGTGTAGCTCCACTAAGCGGTTACACCAGGGATGAGTTTGATGCCGTCACCTAACCATTTGTGTGTCAGTCACTAAGTAGGGGGAAGGGACCTTTGCAAAGTAAACAAGACTGCAGTAGGAACACGAAAAAGGAGCTAAAAAGCAAGGAAGGAAAACCACTTAAGGGCTAACTAAATTCATTGTGGGAATGGTGAGAGGAATGGGGTGATACGAGACTTTCTTATTGAAAAAAATATATTGATGGTTAGGAATCAATAACATTAAAAAGCTGAGTCTTAAGCACTGGGCTTTGAAGGACTTCACAAGATTTTCCTTCCCTGTCTCTTCTATTGCCAGAACGTTGATAGCTTTAGCCTTTACACCAGCCAATTCAGGGATTTGACAGTGCCTTAGACAGGATTCCCTTTTTTAAAATAAAGGTGTTGAGCATGGATTTTTATTACACTGGCTTAAGCCAGACAAGTGCTTCCTTCAACCATCCCATTTCTGATCAAGTCCAGCTGTTTGATTCCAAACGGGGTTTCCCCAAGGAAATGAGCTGTAACATTTAATGAGGCAGGTTTTTTTTGGTGGTCTGTTGTAAATAGTGAATTTCTAATGGCTTAAAAAGGCCTTTGTTGTTTTATCCAGTGGGTGACAAAAGCCTTGTAATTCTCTAGGAGATGAAGGCAGAGAAATCAGGAGCGGGTCTTTCTCAAACAATTTATAAAAGGGTCTAATTATAATCACACACAAAAGAGTTAACAACTTGGGATATTTAAAAAAAACATTTTTATTTGGATCTGTTTTGTTTGTGCATCAAAAGCTATTTTTAAAAAAAAACCAAAACTGACACGACAGACAGGGTTGAATCAATATTCCTCATTTGGTTCTTTTGTCTAGGACAGGGGCTCTCAATCTTTTTCTAGTCAAGAGCACTGGAGTGATATAAATGACTACTTGGGGAGCACTGCATAATTTGCATGAACGGGCTTGGGGAGCACGTTCATGCATTGCCTGAGCACTCTGGTGCTCCTGGGCACCCACCGAGTTGAGAATCCCTGGTCTAGGATCTCAAATGGCATTCTCAATAGCAAAATTCAGATGGAAACTTCTTATTTTGTATAAAGTACTGTACAACCAATAGCAGTACTGCAGTAATTTTATTTATTCAGATTTATACTCCGCCCTTCCAATTAAGGCTTATGGTGGCTTACAACATATAAAACATCTATATATTACCAAAAGATCTAATGGTTTAAGAGAGGTGTTAAGGCTCTTACAAATTCAACCATGTTCCAAAAAGCAATTTTCAGTTAAGGCTCCTGCCTTATCTTGCATGCCATGTAAGCACTAAAGACATGGTACAATCTCACATGCTGTGCTCTCTTACAACCAGGGCCCCGAGGGAAACGCGGGTCTGCGATTCGCAGATTTCCCGCGGAATTCCCCTCCCCCCGCAGAATCTCCTGCCCCGCTTACCCCAGCGCAGAATTTGTGGCCTGCGCTGGGGAGACGCGAGACAGGAGATTCCACAGGGGGAGGGGAATTACCAAACTCTCAGGACTTCCCCTCCCCAGCCTGCAGGGCTTGCCTCCCCCCGGTTAAAAAAATTAATTTACTTAGCCGGCAGCAGCTACTTCCATGCGCTCGTCCCCATTCAGCTCCTGGCCTCTTCCTGGCCCCTCCCAACAGGGCCTCCCAGAGCAGCGCAGCCAGATGACATCATCCAGCTGCGTCGCCCTGAAAGACCCTGTTGGGAGGAACCAGGAAGAGGCCAGGAGCTGAATGGGGAAGAGCGCATGGAAGTAGCTGCCGCCACCACCGCCACCATGGTTCCTGGGTCACTGCCGCTGCCTGCTCAAGCCATAAGGTAAGTGGGGGGGTTCCTGGGTTCGGGTTTCCCGCTGCGCGCTGGTGGGGGGCTGGAGTTCAGGCAGGAGTCCTGGAGGCAGCCTGGGCTGAGGGATGGGGGAGTCTGGGCTGTGTCGGGTGTGGGAGGGCAGAGGCGCTGTAAAGGGGAGTGTAGGCTTTTATAGGGTTGAGAGGAGAGGTGGGGGAGCTGTGAATAGGAAGGTTGGGGGGCTGTGGAGAAGGGAGGGGGGAGGAATGCCAGAGGCAGAGTAGGGCAGGGAGCCTGGTGCCATATGGAAGGGGGGCAGCACAGACCTGGGCTGAGCTCCCCCCGGAGCTGGGGAGAGGGAAAGGAGAACAGAGCTAGCCTCCTGTGGGGTTGCCTGCTGTGCTCTCTGCCATGTGTTTGTGTTGTGGGGGGGGTTTCCTGCTGTGCTCTCTGCCACGTGTTTGTGTTGTGGGTGGGAGTTGCCTGCTGTGCTCTCTGCCACGTGTTTGTGTTGTGGGGGGGGTTTGCGGGCTGTGCTCTCTGCCACGCGTTTGTGTTGTGTGGGGGGGTTGCCTGCTGTGCCCTCTGCAGTGCCATGTGTTAGGGGGTGGTTGCCTGATATTTGAAATACCCATACACAGAAAAAATTATAAGCAGATTTTTTTATTCATTGGTACAAGGAAATGGATCACCAATTTTGCTAGACTTGTTTTGTAACTTTATTGGGTCGCAGAATTTTCAGTTTGGGGTCACAGAATTTTCAATTTGGGGTCGCAGAATTTTGGAAAAAAAATTGCAGAAGAATCGGGGCCCTGCTTACAACTTAGGCTCAATGCACCGACGCTTTGCCTTGGTCTTTCAGCCCCAATCCTCTTTCTCTGCAGGTTGGGGGCAAACCCTGCCCATCAGTTGTCGTCTGCACAGCCCTATCCTTCTGCATCTTCATTAGCACAGTGGGCATGGATGGTGTCATCATCATCTGCATCACCCTCTGGATAATCAGGTGGTCTGTGCTCCACCTGAGCAGGTGAAGATTGAGGGTTGTCATCCCCTGTACTATCGCCATGCACAGACTGCGCTTCTGCTTCCACCACCGCCTTGCCATAAGTGTTGCTTGCTTGGGATCACACTGTGCCCTCCAACTACCCTGATTTCTATGGCCTAAGTTAAGACCATGAACATGGCTAAATGGTGCAGCAAGGCAGAGGCACTGCAGTCAGCCCACTTGTACACTACCGTCTTGCAGCAAGTACAGCATGCCTCTTTTGGAACCCATTTCAAGAGGCTGAACAAATACTCCCACATTTTTGTGGTCCGCTCCCTCCACCCTCCCCAGTCACCAGAACCACGTCCATTAACTCATTCAGCCCCATGATCTGCCATTATCCCCCCAATTCCCCCACATCCCAGTTACCACACACCACTAACTCTTTCTGTCTCTATCTCTCTGTGTGTCAATCTCCCTCCCTATTGTAATTTGAAATGAACGGAGTTAACTTCCTGTTTCTCTGATAACTTCTGGCTTCTCTGACAGTTTCTGGAAACGCTTGGTATTTTCCAGAGTTTTACGACAGTTTTCGGCACATACCAAGAGTTTCCAACGCATTACAATAGTCTCCAAGATTTTCCGGGAGTTTTAGAAACGGCACCCCCTTCCATGAAACCACTAAAAACCTTCACGACCATGAGTACCAACTCCAACAACTATCCTACACTGACAAATTCCCTTAAGGTGCTCCTCCTTTGAGGAATCAGCTCACCTTTTAAACCCGGGACACCATTCTGCATATACGTGACACAAGTTTGCTAGTTCACTCCATAATAAACATGGGCAATTTAAAAACCTCGTAACTTAGAAAGTACATCATGAATTTTTTAAACAAACTCAGGAATAGACTAGAATACACACTTTAACTTTCTCACACCTCTACACCTCCAGAAGGATACCTTTAAATAGTTTCCTGCATCAATATATCCCAATAGCAAAACCCAGAAAAACCAGTTCTGCCTCGTTTTCAAACTCATAGAACTCAGCCATTTTCCAACCAATCTGTCTGACATTTTGACCGATTCTACTACTCACCCAAGAAATCCTCTCTGCAAAATACCAAAGTGAGATGATAAATTATCTTGATTCTATACAGAGCAGAGTGTTTGTGGTTTTAACGGAAGTTGCAACCTGCCTTAACTATAGAGCCGCTACTATGACTATAATAAAAACATCTTTAAAAATCCCCTTAACTCCACCCAATCCAGGCTTGATCTTAGACGAATCTCCAAGGGGAAAGAGTTCCATAATTGTGGAACAGCCACCAAAAACACCTCTCTGGTGCCCTTGTTGTGGCGACTTCATGGGCCGACCGTACCTGCAAGAGAGCATTCTAGGCTGACCTCAGAGGTTGCAATGGGGCATGAGGGAAGAGATGGTCTTTCAGATACTTTGGGATCACACTATTTAGGACTTTATAGGTCAAAACCAGCACCTTCTAGGCAGTTACTATAGTAATTCTCTCCCTTTCTGTCTCTATCTCTCTGCGTGTCAATCTTTCTCCCTACTGTAATGTGAAATGAACCGAGTTAAAACTTTAGTGTTTCATCACTAAACGACAAATGAAAAGAAATCTTGTAGATTTTCCTTTGTAGAATCAGATAGTTACCTCTCCTCTGTGCCATACGTAGGGAAGCTCAGTTGTGCTTTCCTTGTGCATCTAACAGATCAAACACTCGTCACGCTTTCTTAAGTATTTGCCTAGCTGATGCTCTTCCACTATTTCAGGGGGAAAAGTACCCAAAAATAAGATGGGGACCTGGAGTTAAGTTATTTACTTTTAGATGGAATGTAGAAACATGAAGTATGGCAAATACTTTATTGTAATCCAATCTAAAATGAGGCTCAATTTCCAATGGCGAGATAAAAATCTGTCTATTACTAGGAGAGCGGTTGCCAATTTATTAAACTGGGAGACTGTGTAGCATGCTCTTCCAAGAAACAGAAATGGGAATGGATAAGTACCTGGGTATGGAATTAAGGGCATTTGAAATTTATTTGCTTTTTTGGAGGGGATGAAGGACTACCCATTCTGGGAATGCTGAAGGCAAAAGAACTTCCAGTTTGGCGATTAGTCGTGCTTAAATTAAAAATGAATTGCTAGAGCCTAAACCCACCCCTCCCTCTCAACCCACCACTGCAGAAGCCATGCACTGCCCCCATTCAAGAGCAGGGAACTGAACCAAGAACTGAATCCAAGGCCGTTTTTATACGAGCACTATAAATGCGAATTGAAAGCACGTTCTAACAACATGCGTTTAACCCCATTCCCCATTTATGAAGCCGCGAGTTGTTTTCAGACACCCGTGAACAGGCGCATTTTAAAGCAGGTGCATGCATGGGCGTTGCGTTAAAATGCGCTTGCTGTGTTCACACAACGGAACGGAGTCAGCCCGCAGTCGGCTGCCCAACTACTTGCAATGTCGTCAGCTGACACCAGAAGTCACCAGCTGACACATCACCCGACACATGACCTGACATCAGTGAGAAGAGAGAAAAGATAGAGAAAGAGAAGAGAAGTGAGTCACAAGGGGAGAGTCACACAGGTACAGTCATGCCGGTGTCCAAGTATGCGGGCAATCTCGTGGTTGTGTCAAGAAAAGGTGCCTTTAATCCCTCGGTCGTTCCTGCAGCAGTCCAGATCGGGGGGGGGTGTGTGTGTGTGACAGGGGTGAAATTGCGGCTATTCGAGGGACTGATTATGTGGCGTTTAAGTAGCTCGAAATGGATTACTTTACTTTTCAGGGCTTTCCTAGAGCGCAGAAATGGAGAGACGGTTGTCTGTTTCCTGCGGGACAGAAATTCTATGATAAACTGTGTAATTACATTTACTCTTGAAACTAGAAACAATTGTTGAAAGAGGCTGCAAAGTACTTTGGGGGAGGGGGGTGGGGGAAGAGGAGAGGGTATGCAGACCCTGCCCTCCACCCATCCAGGCCCTGCTTCCTGCCCAACCTCTACAGGTGTGGTGGGTGGATGAAGAGACAATTTGAAAATCAATCATTGTTATCTCTACAAACATTTGTTTATACGCGTAAACATTTCTTCAAATTCCTCTCCATTCCAGTATCTATCCTTACTTGGCGGATTCTCATCAATATGGATCGAGAGTCACTTTTGGATCTCCTAGAGGTCTGCACGGCATTCATTACGATACTGACAAGGGTAATTCCAGTGATCTATGAATTGCGTGCAGGCGACGCCGAAATTAATGCTCTGATTGTCCAAATACATATGGATCTCATGTGGGCAGGTAGAAGACATTGCGCACTACTTTATGAATACAAAATGTCTTTCTAAAAAGGATGCTTCTTTAGAGCCTTTTGCCATAGCCTTTCGCCACAACATAACATACATGCATTTTAAGTTTCTCTGATTACTCGGTTGCCAGTACACACACACACACACACATTAGCTACAAGTACACAGACACACACATCAAGTACAAGTACACACACATCACTTCATTGTTCAACATTTCTAAAAACACCTCCTCACTGACAAAAACACACTGTTAAGGACCACTAACAGATAGACACTGCAAATGCATCGCTCTACTACTTTTGCTGCAGTGGAAAATCCCAAAATCAGACTGCACGCCCCTTTCACACCCTCACCGTTTTAGTAAAAACACCACAAGAAGTGGTTTTATGCGTGGTGGTACGGTTTCCTATATCCATATAACTGATAAGCCCATCAGGACTACGGCTTCCCCAAAGCACCATACTTTGCTGGCTTGTGTTTAAGCATAGAAGATGAATAGTTTACATATTTAATTCTAATTTTGTGAATAAATGTACATGCTTGTTGTGATGTCATGTGTACTTTAGTGATAAATTGAGGCAAATTTATATAAATGGATCATGCGCTTAATCTCACTTATTTTAATTGTTCCTCTTCAAACCAATAGTGCTTTTCGACATTGTCAGCACACTGTGCAGCAGGATCAGAAGCAGTACTTGGGATGGTTGGAGCGTCGCTCGCTGAAATAGAGGTGGCGCTACCGACGGCGCGTGTAGGGTGGACTCTTCCAAGGAGTGTTGACTGGTGGGACAATGTTGTTAATGGACCATCGTATGGAAATGATCGATGGATCAATGACTTTTGCATGCCGAAAGAAGTCTTCATGTGTCTCGTTGAGGCTCTACAACCGGCGCTGACCAGAAAGTCGACCGTCATGAGACAATCGATTGCCCCTGAAAAAAGAGTGGCCATTGCACCGTGGAAACTGGCCACTCCTAACAGCTACCGTTCTGTGTCAGCACAATTTGGAGTTGGTGTTGCAACGGTATGTGTTATTGGTATGTGTCATTGTTAATGAGGTCTGTAGGGCAATTAATGTGACACTATTGAATAAGGTAATTGGTTTTGCAAGTATGGGGGACATAATGGATGGTTTCTCGCGCCATGGGTTTCCGCACTGCATGGGAGCTATAGACGGTAGCCACATTGAAATTCGTGCTCCTAGACTTGAGCCGGAGAAGTATGTTTGCAGAAAAAAATATTACTCTTTTGTACTGCAGGCAGTGGCGGACACAAAGCTGCTATTTCGGGATGTATATGCAGGGTACGGTGGCCTGGCTCACGACTCCAAATGATAGAGGGAGTACCTGTACATCCAGTGTTACTGGGTGACAAAGCCTACCCACTCATGCCATAGCTTCTGTGTCCATACGATGACGGTGAATCACCTGCCACTGACTGTTTCATGCTGAGGTTCAATCATTGTAGAAATGTTGTGGAGAGAGCCTTCGGCCTACTAAAGGGTCAATTTCAAATGCTTCTCAAGTGTGTGGACATGCAGCTAGAAAATGCTGTGGAGGCTGTTGTTGCCTGTTGTGTACTACACAACACCATCCAAACTGACGGTGAAGTGCTTGGATGGGATGAAGCTTCTGTTTCAGACGCTCCAGATAATGATATACATGTACCGGCTGTCGGGACACTACCTAGGTGCTACAGGAGACTAGGTGTTTCAGTCAGGGACTCATACTGTGCTCACTTTTGTCATGGTAGGGAGGAAGAAAAGGGGTCTCTCTGGGAGTAGAGAGGGGGAAAGGGAGAAGGAAAACACAAGGAGTAAGGGACACGGGGACAGGGCGGCTTTCTCTCTTAGCTGTATATCTATCGAGTGGAAAAAGGTCCCTCAGGGTCTTAGTTGGACTTTCCCTCCAGTTCAGAGGGCAACCCAGCTCATCATAGGGAGGTTCAGAGAGAAAGGCAATTGCCCCAAGGAAATGACAAGAGACAGGGTATCCAGACGTTCAGGGGAATCCACAGGGTCCGGGAAACCGTGATACTACGTGAGGATAGGAAGGGAAAGGGGGAGGAACCCAAGGGGCAGGAAGGGAACAAGGGAAAGGATATCTGGAAGGGAGAGGAGGTGTGGGGCAGTATCAACTACGGGGCAGAGGGAGGGGGAAGAAGGGAACAGGGAACCCACGCACTGATATCTCAACTCCCAATCCCACACAAGACAATGACCACAACAACAGGGAAACCACTCTCAGACACTCACCACAGATGCACTCCAGGAAGGGGCGGGGGGGAAACACATGAAACACAGATGCAGGGACTCCACTCAGAACTCTCAAGGCAAGACAATTTCTCCAGACACTCTAGGGGCCAGCTTCTCAAGACTGATTACCGGCGGTGGCTCCCAGCCCCGCCGGTACTTTTTATAGGCCCTGCGTAGTGTAAGGCCGCTGCGTTCAGGGCGGGGCCCCCGCCCGCCTCTGATCCCGGCGTTCTATCAAGCGTGCCCTGTGCCTGGGCGGAAATCCCCTTCTCCGATGGACGTGAGATAGCTCTGCCTCCAGGCCATAGTGTCTATGGCTCTTCCTGCTCTTGTGTTTGCCGGCTAGTTGCCAAGCAACGCTCGGCAAGCTGCCGGCAACTAATAGAGCCGGATGTGCCCTAACAACTTTGAGCGTGAGCTTCATATGGGGATACAATGGAGACCGCCACCACACCAAAATTAGACTAATCTTAAACATTTACAAAAATCAATCTCCTTCCTGGGTGATTCTGTTGTTGTATTAAATATTAAAGTCATTTCATTAGCCTGTTTGGTTGAGATTTGCAGTCATTGTTGTTTAGTCAATTCTTCAATTATGTCTATGTTCATGCCACTGTTTGTTCAACATCTTTGAAAATAGAAATGTGTATTCCAATAAACAATTAATGTATTTTAAAAAAAACCCACACTGTGCCTTGCTCCTTTTTTACTTTGTATGTAGGTATTTAAAAAACAACTTTAGCTTGTGGTGCTGTGCATGGTGTTTTAATCGCTTCGGGCGTGGCACAGGAGAGGTGATGGATGTGGTGCTAGACCAGGGGTGCTGTGTTCAAATCTTGAGGTGTGAATGGATTGGGGTTGGCAGTGGGTGTATCTCTTGGATACGGATTTTCAATCGTGGGATTCAAGGGGTTTGTGAGGTCAGAGGTATGAAGGTTGTGGAGCGTTCAACTGGACGGGGGTGTAGGGAAATCAGGATGAGGTTGTAAGGTCAGAGGTGTAAGGGTTGTGGACCCATGGACCTGATGGTCTGGTTGTGGAAGCAGCCGTCATGGGGAGGGTATGCTTGAAACGGGTGGAGTTGTCAGGAGGTGGGTGGGTGTTGAGGTGCGTGGTTGATGGAGACACCATTCGAAGTACTGCCACAGCAAGTAGAGCGGGCACCAAGACAGTGAGCATGGGGTAGTAAGAACTAATCTTGCTGCAATGGTTTACCCTTTGTTCAAAGTTGTCTTATCCCCACCACCTGTGGGTGATGCATTGTTTCAGTAGGTGAAAACAGACATGACGCTAACCACCCTTTAACCACCCTTGGTGGTTATTTATGCATGTTGCAAGGCTGCATAGGGCACCAAAACAGCCCTGTAACATGCATAAATAACCACCAAGGGTGGTTAGCGTCATGTCTGTTTTCACCCAGTGTTGCGTGCCTTGGAGAATCCCTCCATTTTACTTACACCAAATACTGTAAGCAATGTTTCCGTTGAACAATTGGTCACCGAACCACAGGGTTGAGTTGGGTTTCTGCTCCTGCTGTGAACATCACCAAGTTGTTACCGATGGTATTTTAATTCATTGTGCAATATACTAGCCATATGCTTCTAACGTTGCTTATGAACAAGTTAATGGCTATAATCATTTCCACACTCACTTTTCACTACGATCCATACACTGGTTGTCGGCAGTCGTTATAAAAAACTTGTCTGGATGAACAAAAGAACAACTTGAACAAATATTTTTCATTCATTATGTAAACATCGTTGTTTGTGTACATTTTTAAAGGCTTAAATGTTTTACGTGCATGTGAATGTTAGCACCCGCATTGATTTATATTTAAAAATTGTTATATTATATCTTTATCATTATATTTAATTATAACTAAAAATGTTACTATAACTATAATTATTACAGTTTAATAAAATGTAATAATTGAACATATTTTAATTTAGTTAAATATATTTAATTTAAATATAAATACATTTGTATTTAAACATTTAAACATTTATAATTAATTTAATTTAATTTAATTTAATGTACTTGAATTAAATGCAACGATATATTTTTTAATTTTAAATTGATTACTTTAATAATATTTAATTAAATTAAATTAAATTAAATTTTGTTATTCAAAAGTTTTTTGTTTTTTTTTTACACATTTATATATAAACATTTACATTTAAACAATTTAACGTTTAAATTCTTAAATGTATAAAGGATTATTTGTGCACATATACATGTTAGCAGCCTTGTTCTTTTTTATTTTTTTTAAAATAAATTGATCATCAAATAATCGTTTTAAATTCTGAAAGGGACTAAAGACAACATAGGGATCATAAACAGGGAAACTTCCATAAATATTAATTTTAGAACTTATTGTATATGACTTGATGAGAGTGATGTTGTAATAAGTAGTTCAGGGGAGGGAAGGGGTGGCAAATACAATTCTTAAAGGTAGTCAGGATTTTGCTATGCACTGTATGAAATTGTTTTAATTTTCAAGCAAGTGGGGTAGTAGAAAAAGTAGCAGGTAGCTTAAAATACAGAAAATACTGGAATGGAGGGCAGTACCTTGAAAGTATGAACTTACTTTCACTACCATGAAATTTGCTTACAGTACCATGAAAGTAACATGAGGGGAGCAGAGGGTGTTGTTGTTGATGCTGATGTTGGGCCCTCTGCTCACCAAACTTCTACACTTTATAGGGAGAAGCTGTCTGGGTATATTGAAAATTTTAAAACATGGCCACACATGTAGCTCATTCTACTGACGAATAACAAAATAATAACTTTACCGCCAGACACTCCTGCTGCATCGCTAACTGCGGACCCATGGGCTGTGTGAATGGTCCCTTTAAATTCGCCACTTGCTGCTCTTGTGTTGTTCTGATATTTGCGAGCAGTGACAATGGCTTCTCTGGAGTCAATGTTGGCTTTTGTAATGGCTTCAGCGATGTAAACAAAGGGCAACGTGTGCCGCTGTCAGCACGGAATGAAACCACACCCCCTTTCAGCAGCGATGGAGTGGCTATGAATGATTGATAGGCTCACTCTAATTGAATTTAAAATTATAGTGTTCGCTCGGACTGCAGCAGACTTATTTCTTGTTTACTGCTTTAGTTTCCCGGTTTGAAAAAAGAAATAATTGTTGTTTAATTTTTCAAAAGGGGAAACGCTTTGGAGATGTGCCGCGTACACCATCGAGCGTCTGGGAACCACTGCAATGGTGCTGAGAGGGCTGGCAATTCACCAGGACCGGCTGGGTAAGTATGGGTAATTTCAGACATTACGCAATCATGGTCAACCACAGACAATCCCGTGGTGGCGGATGGTCGCATAACGTCTGGTTGCTTGCTGCCAGATGTTCACCATGGTGAACCACCGGCGGTGAACAAAATAACCACGCTTTTGAGGATGGTCTGGGCACCATCTCCGAAAGCGTGGTTAATTAAACCACAGCCCGGAATTGGCGGATGGTAACGTCTGTTACCGCCGCCGATTCCGGGCTGTGGCCCAGACCCTAGGGAGCCCGCCCGTCTCCCGGAGGGCAGGCAACCTGGGGAGCATGGGGGGGCGGGGCTGTGCGGCTGCATGTTGCGCCACGCAGCCCCACCCCCTCCCCAGATTCCCTGCTGGAATCAGCCAGCACATCTGGATGATTTCAGACGTTACCGGCGCCTGAATCACCACAGTGGATTCCCAGTGGTGGCGACCCGTCTAACCATCCCCGCGGTCAAGAAAGGCCCCAAATAGACGTGACGGGACCAGGACCACGGCAGTGAATTGGGCCACCAGACAGGGGCGGATTGGCCATCAAACTCACCGGGAGGATTCCCGGTGGGCCGGGCCGGGCCAGAGGGC
>QEPC01004477.1:1716606-1732133 GCA_003113815.1 Sphenodon punctatus
TGGCCGCAGCACCCGCCCATCTCCCCAGAGGGCGGGCGGCGGGGGAGCATGGGGGGGCAGGGCTGTGCGGCCGCACGTTGCGCCGCGCGGCCCCGCCCCCTCCCCGATTCCCCGCCAGGATCAGCCGCTGAGTACTCCCTCCACCCTCCCTGCCCACCACGGTCACAAACCTGCCCCATCAAGATCTGCCATCCTTTCCCTAGTTCCTTAAATTTTTCATTGGCCTAACACAAATGAAATGGAACTGTGTTCCATCTTTTTCCTTTGATTTCCTATATTTTCATCATTTTCTGTCTTTTTTTTTCAATTTTCAGGACTTTTTGACACTTTTACATCACTTTCCCCACACTTTTACGTTATGTATTTTGGGAAAAACATATCCAAAGAGTACATATGTATGTTTCATGCACTACTTACATTTCCAGACTACATGTACCTCCTCCTTCTAACAGCATGAACCAAAAGAATATCACCGCAGGAGCTGAGTTGATCTCCTGAACACTGGGAAGACTTGGCTCAGTACTTGCTCCCTGCCCCCTATCATACCCCCACTTCCAGGATAGCAAACCCCCCCTCATCCTTCCCTGATGATTCTTGCCCTGTCTTCCGGCGTGCGCTTCTAACATCAGCTTCTCCTTTGAGTGGGTTTGTAATTCTCACGCTTGGGTTCTTGCGAGACTCAAGACAGGGAACTTCAAAACATCATAACTTAAAAACTATATGATGGTTTTTAAAATTACAAACTCAGGAAATGACTAGAATGCACACTTGAATTTTCTGATCACACTTAAGTATCAACAGTAAACAATTGCAAAATCCAGGAAAAAAGTTCTGCTTCCAATTTTCAAACTTGTATAACTCAGCTGTTTCTCAACCGAGCTGTCTGACATTTAGAAAGCGTCTGCCCCTCACCCAAGCGATCCTCCCTACAAACCTTCACAGTGATTGGAGAAATTAACTCTATTTTATAACAAGTAGAAGTTCCATGGTTTTAAAGGAGAGTGCAACCCACCTTAACTATAGAGCTGCTCCCGTGACTATAATAATTTTAAAACAACTGTCATAAAAAGTTGATGATGATAAGTATAGAGAAAGGAAGGAATGAAGGCCGGATAAGGATGGATGGTAAACAGTGATAATACTTTGTATTAAACTCATTGTCCAGGCTTTTAGAGCAAAATGTGTGGAATTATTTGGGTGTTCTTGGACTCCCAATGTAAAATTGTCTTTAAAGCGCATGCATGCACGCGCGCAAACACACACACACACACACCTGCACTATCTACTTTAGTTGGTGCCTTTGTATTCTGCAACGTGACTGAACTATGGAAATTCTTGGACCAACATTTGTCTTCTAGAGGTGGTCCCTTCTAGCAGGGTGCTAAAGAACTTCGGAAGCCTTCTTCTGTTACTGTGCTGTACTAGTTTAGTGAATAAATAAAGGACTTAATGTCCAGGACTGTCAAGCTAACACCGTTTGCCACATTCTTCACAGAAAAGGAAATTACGTTCAGCCTGGCAACAGGTGAATGAACAAAGGGGGGAGGGAATGTTTGCAGGCCAGAATAAAGAGGTGGTCAGAGAATAAATGGCTACTTTGAATGAATTCAAGTCTTCAGAGCCAGATAAATTACACCCTTGGGTACTAAATATTAATAACACATTGAAGTACTCTCAGAATGTCTGTCAATTATCTTTGAAAACTCCTGCAAAACTGGGATGAGGGGAATGCTGTGGACATAGTATATCTTGATTTCAGCAAAGTACATGACAGAGATCCACATGAGATCCTCATTGACAACAATCTTGCGAAGTGTGGGCTGGAAGACACTACAATAAGGTATATTCACGACTGGTTGAGGAGCTGTACCCAAAGAGCGATCTCAATGGGTGATCAAATTGGAGGGAGGTATCCAGTGGGGTCCTGCAGGGCTCTGTCTTGGGTTTGGTGCTATTCAACATCTTTATGAATGACTTAGAGATGAAGTGATGGAGAGAATACTCCTCAAGTTTGCCAATGACACAAAACTGGGAGGAATAGCCAACACCTTGGAAGACAGAATTCCAAACAGTCTTGATAGTTTAGTAATCTAGGCTGAAATTAATAAAATGAAATTCAACCAAGGTAAATGTAAAGTTCTGCATTTAGAGAAGAAAAACCAAATGCCCAAGTATAAGTTGGGAGATACCTAGCTTGGTAGGAACACATGTGAAAGGAACAAGGGATTGTGGTTGATCACAAGCTGAACATGAGTCAGCAGTGTGACGCAACTGAAAAACACAAATAATGCACTTTTAGGCTGCATTAACAGAACATTGCTTCCAAATTGGCAGAAAAAATAATTCCACTCTATTCAACATTTGTCAGACCTCACCAGGTCTTGTGGCCAGTTATGGGCACCTCATTTTAAGAAGGAGATTGACAAATTGGAGTGGGTTCAGATGTGGGTAACAAAGATGATAAAAAGTCTAGAAAGCAAGTCTTAGGAACTTCAACTTTTAAGTTGAAGGAACTAGGTATGTTTAGCCTACCAAAGAGGAGATTAAGAAGAGACTTGATAGCAGTCTTCAAATATCGAATGGATGGCAACAAACTGCTCTGCATTATTACAGAGGGCAGGATTAGAAATAAGGACCTCAAGTTATAACAGGATAGATGTCAGTTAAATATCAGGAAAAACTTCCTAACAGTAAGAGCTACAGACAATGGAACAAGTTGCCTATGGAGGTCATAGGCTTTCCATTGCTGGAGCTTTTCAAAAAGACGCTGGGCAACCACCTACCTGTCAGGGATGTTGTAGGGCATTTTCAGACAAGACACTCTCCACCCACCCATTATACATGTTGCAGGGCTGCAGTGTTGCCCTGTAACATGTTTATTTATTTATTATTAAAAATTATATGCTGCTCCCTCCTGCTATTAGCATCTTGGGGTGGCTAACAACAGTTAGTGGGTAGGTGGCAGGGGAGTATCTTGTCTGAAAATGCCCGTAGTTGTAGTCATCCAGCGTCCGGGGGGATTAGATGGCCCTCAAGACCCTTTCCAGTTCTAAGGTTCTATGATTCTAGTAGAAAATTCACGTACGCAACTAAAAGTAAAATATGAAAAGCAACTGTACCCAGAAAAACTGGCGGTGTTATTTCATGTGTACACTATTCTGTCCCCAAGTATGCTGTAGTTTTATTTGTAAAAATAGAAGACTGCTGTATTATCCCATATTCAGTCTGTAAAGGAATACAATCAACCACTTCTCCTCCTTTTTACCCCCAAAGATCAAGCGCAGAATATGGTGTAAATCCAAATGGAAAAAATATATTGTTATTTAAAGGCTGAAAAACTGCTTAAAATTAGAGCTGTGAAAGCATAAAAAAAAATCCCAACAGAATTCACAGATGGCTTGTAGATAAATCCAAATTGCACTCAGTCCACTCAGTCTAAAAAAAAATATGCTTTTGCCTTTCTTTCTCTCTTCAGTCTGAATGTTGATGCCTGTTCAAAACATATGTGCTTCTTTCTTTAAATTGAGTTCTGAGTCATGTTCTTAGTTCACCATACATTCAGGCAGCAGTTACATTGAAAATCGGCACCAGTGCATTTATTTTTAAAATATGTAAAAATATGTATTTAATTTTTACATGGTGTTTCTTTTCTGCACTTTTTGAAAAGGACAGCTGTCATGAGCAGGTTAGATAAGATTCTAGCTGGAATGATAGAGTGGAAATAACATGAGATACGTAGATTTGAATTGGGTAAGGGGAGGAGGAGGAGAGCATATGACCTCATTGTTTCTTCCTGGCTCTCTCTCTAGCCCTGGTCCTGCACTTATGCAAGCACAATCCCAACTGAATTCAAAGAGAGTTTTGTCTCAGGAAGCTGCAAGATGAGGCTTTTTTTATTTTACTCTGTTTTATCTGATTCTGTGTTCAGCATGCTCTATGCTTAAACTAGAATTTGTCAATAGGAGTATTTTTATAAGGTTAATTAATCTATATTTTAATTAATAGAGACTGGTTAACACCTATGAAACTCCATATGGATACGCTTTTCATGTTCTTAAAAATCTAGCTTAACTCTATTTGGAACAGGGTCAAGTTATCTTGGGAAAAGACACTCCATGGCCCTGATCGTGATAACATGTGAAGAATATGCATGTATTCCCACCCCGCAAGATTGGGGCCTTGATTTGCAATAAAAGTATCCACATGGGGTTTCATATGATTCTCTAGCCTATCTTATTCATTATAGTTGAATTACCTCTGTCAAAAACCAAAACAAACATTTAGACATGCCCACAATTTCCTGACTTTTTTATTTCTGAATTCTGTCATGACGTGTTATATTTTTTCATGCCTCACTGTAGTCTGGTGTGTCAAGTGGTTAAGCTAGGTGTCAGGCCCCTGGGTTTCATTTCAATCTCTGACACCCCACTATGGGGCAAAAAATGTTATTTATTTATTTATTTAAAATTTATATCCCGTCCCTCCTGCCCTCAGGGCAGCCCGGGGCGGCAAACAACATTCAATAAAAACAATATTAAAAAATCTAAAACAATTAAAAAATACAGTATGTGGGGAAACACCCCACCCCACCCCACCCCTCACCAAAAGCCTGACGGAACAGCCAGGTCTTACATTCATGCCGAAACAGCAGGAGAGTCGGAGTCAACCGAGCCTCCTCCCGGAGCGAATTCCACAGCACAGGGGCGGCCACTGAAAAAGATCTAACATCGGTGGCCACCCGCCTCGCCCGGGGAACCTCCAAAAAGGCTTCCACGGATGATCTCAAGGGTCGCACGGGCACATAGGGAGTGAGGTGATCCCGCAGATAGGCAGGGCCCAGGCCGTGAAGGGCTTTAAAGGTTAAAACCAGCACCTTGAACCTGCCCCGGTACTTTATAAGCAGCCAGTGCAGAGCCCGGAGCACTGGTGTCATGCGCTCCCTGCGACCCGCCCCCGTAAGGAGACGGGCCGCAGCATTCTGCACCAGCTGCAGCCTCTGGACCAGCTTCTTGGGCAGCCCCACGTAGAGCGCGTTACGGTAATCCAGTCTCGAGGTGATGAAGGCATGGATGACAGTGGCAAGGTCGGAGTCTGAGAGATACGGCCAAAGCCGCCGGACAAGATGTAACTGCCGAAACGCACTCCCCGCCACGGCCATAACCTGAGATTCCAGGCTGAGCCGTGAATCGAGGAGCACACCCAGACTCCGCACTGGGTAAGTGCCTCCTCACCCATCATCTGCCCATCATCATTCATGTTGCAGGGCTGAATAGGGCACCAATGCAGCTAGGGTGGCCAGATATGCAAATTTTAGAGGCCACTTATGAGAAATACAGGTTGCAGGACTGCATTGGCTCCAATGCCGCCAGCCCTACAATCTGTATTTTTCGTAAGTGGCCTCTAAAATGTGCACATCTGGCCACCCTAAATGCAGGTCTTAAACATGCATGATGGGTGGGGAGGCATTTGTCTAAAAACACCCTATGTCTCCACCTGTATGTCTCACCTGCTAGTATGGCTCATTTATCGCCCTTCTTCCCCTCACCCCACCCCGTTACATGATATATAGCCACTGTGCTTTGCTAACAATCTTCAGTTCTGACTCCTACTTGCCTGAGGAAGGATCCTGTTAGGTCCGAAAGCTTGCACATTGCCACCAACAATAGTTGGTCCAATAAAAGATATAATTTGAACTACTTTGTCTTCACCCCTATAGACTGGGAAGAACCCCTGCAGCTTCAATGTTTGTAGGGGACTGAACAAGATTTGGGAAAGAGGTGCTTCGGAAGCAGGGCCACAGCTAAATTGGAATGAGTCCTGGTGCAGAAGATGGAATGGGCTCTTCGGGCCTTCATCCCATTGGCACCAGAGGCTCCCCAGGTTTGTCAGTCCCAGCGCAGCTACTTTGACTACTACTACTAATACATTTCTATAGCGCTACTAGGCACATGCAGCACTTTACAGTTTGGAGAAAGGTCCCTGCCCAGTGGGCTTACAATCTAAGATGAGCAAGGATGAGGGGAAGGAACAGAGGGAGAAACAGACACACGTTCCCATTTTACAGATGGGGAACTGAGGCTGAGAGGTTGACTTGCCTAAGGCCACCCAGTGAGTTCATGGTTAGGAGGGGCAGGTATTGAACCCTGGCTTCCCAGGACCAAGTTTAGCTGCACCACCTGCCCCTATTATAGCGACACCCTTGTTTGGAAGTGCATATAACCTGGCCGAGCATTGTTCTTCATGGAGCATGAAACTTCAGGAGATGTTTATTTTATCTATGTATTTGGATTTGTATCCTGCCCTTCCCTTAAGGCTCAGGGCAGCTTACAACATAAAACATACCCCCAAAAAGTAGAAAACTAATACAAATATTAAACGATATAAAATTCCAATTAAAACCATGTTCACCCCTACTCCCCAAGCCTTATGCCCACCCACCCGCTAAAAGTCTGGCCAAATAAGTACGTCTTACATTTTCTTTGGAAAATTCTCAGGTGTGGGTTTTGACAAACATCTAGGGGAAGGGAGTTCCAAAGCTGTGGAGCAGCCGCCGAGTATCCTCTGTGCCCGCTTACCGTGACTTGGGGCAATGGTGGAAGTTACAAGAGGGCTGACCCGGCTTCCCTTAGGAAGCATTATGGAACGCGTTGTAACTTTAGAACTGCTGTAGCACCTGTGGAGCGGTTTGTGCTCCTCGCCCCCAATACCTTGGAGGAGAAGGCCAGGGTACAGTTTGTTCTCAGCTTCCTGTATAAATAACCTCTTTGCCTCTCTGTGGGCGTTTTTAAACGAGAGCGGCAGGGAGTGGGGGTCCGTGGCCACCGCATGGGACCAGGACGGGTGCAGTGCAGTCACGCACAGGAAGTACGTGGGGAGCACTTCATGCAGGCGGATTCCCATCCACATAGGCAGCCACCCTGGTCCGCACAGGGCACTCCGGATTTCTCTGGAGTGCTCCGTGCACAGCCATGGGCGGCTGGCGCCTGGATCACATCTCCCCATGCGCGGATTCAAACGAGCGGTTTGCCGTGTGGATGGTGGGGGGCCATGCATGGAGACGTCTCCTTTAAAAACACCCTCTGCCTTACTTTTCTGTCGAGAGAGAGAGAGGGTGTGATTAGGGAGACAAAGCTGGTTAGGTGATTTATTTATTTTTATTGGACCAACTTCTGTTGATGAGAGTATCGAGCTTTTAGACCACACAGGACGCTTCCTCAGGCATGTAGGAAGGAAAACCCCATGTTCCAACTTGTTCCACACCTGAGGGCCAAAAGCTTGCATTCTTTTGCCAACAGACATTGACCCAATAAAAGAGATCCTCTGAATTACTGTCTCTCCCGCTCTAACTTTTCTGTAAAACAAACAGAGCAATGCTCACCTACAGGAGCGTTTTGAGGTATTCGCTAACTAGGGGCATAGCAAGGTGGGAGTGGGCCCTGGTGCAGAAGATGGAATGATTCCCCTGCTGGGACACTCCGCTCCGTGTGACTATGCATTCTACATGTGTCTTCCTCCCCAGGCACGAGGTTGAGGCATTTGACCAACTTAGTTTGTCTTTCCAACAGTTCTTTCTGGATACTGCACCTCCCTTAAAATCTTCCCGCCCCAACAAACCACGCAGTCAAGATTTTATGGCTATGAGCGCAGGATGGCGAGGAGGGAGACGAGAGCCAGTTATAGAGCTTATCGACATATTGGGTCTCAGAAACGTCTTGAGGCATACTATCAAACCAGAAAGGCTTATAAGGATCTTATTAATGAAAAGAAAAGCAGCCATCACAAGAAGCAGTGGTTATCGCTTCTGGGGGCAGCTAGGAGTAAAGACTCTAGGTGCTTTTGGAGTCTGGTTCACTTGGGTATTGGGAGCTTTCCTATTAAGGCCCCTGCTGTTATTACCTCCCAGGTGTGGGAGCATCATTTTAAGCATCTGTATGCTGACTTGGGGTGCGGCACTAATCAGGAGGGGTGACCCAATTTGTTAGGATACATTACCCCCCTGGCCGCCTGTTACTGTATCTGAAGTCATAACTATACTAAGTACCTTTAAGAATAGGAAGGCCCCGGGGGTGGGATCTCATTTCAATAGATTTTTTGAAGGCCTATGCTGAGTGGTGGGCCCCAGCCCTTGCTGCCCTTTTTACGTTTATCAATGAATCTGGCCACATTCTTGACATCTGGAGACAGGCAGTTGTCATTCCTCTACATAAGAAAGGCTCTCGTTTGGATCCCGCTAACTTCAGGCCCAATAGTTTGCTTAGTTCTATAGACAAGGTTTATGCTAAGTTTCTTTTGGGCAAGCTGGTGTCCTGGACTGAGGAACAAAGGATTATCCACCCCGGAGCAGGCAGGATTCCAAAGGGGCAGATCAATTATTGACCACTGTTTAGTTTTGTCTCATTTAACTGACAAATATTTGGCTGTTGGTGGTTATCTTTACGCAGCCTTTTTTGATCTTCAAGCTGCGTTTGACACCATTAACAGGAATTTATTGTGGGCCAAACTAGAGACATTGTTTATGGATAGGAGACTGTTGGCCTTGATTTATAATCTTCATCAGGACTCCAATTTGGTAGTTAAATTGGACCCAAATGGTATGGTGTCTGAAGAGGTGGATGTTAAGTCTGGGGTAAGGCAAGGTTGTGTGATGGCTGCGACCCTCTTTATTTTATTTGTTAATGTTTTTGTTCCCCTTATGTCTCAGGCCCGTCATTTTCCTCCCAAACTTGCTTCACATTATCTCGGCTGTTTGTTATACACCGATGACTTAGTGGTTTTTTCTCAGACACCCATTGGTTTAAAAAGGCAGTTGGCTGCCTTTTCTACATATTGTGCGGCCAACTGCCTTAAAATTAATTATTCCAAATCCAAAGTCCTGATTTTTTCTAAGTCACAGTTTATTAAGCATCATAATTGGGTAATAGATAACTGCCCTCTTGAAGAAACAGGTCAAATCATTTAAATATTTGGGGATTCATTTTTATTATAAGGGTACGTGGAAAGAGCATTATAACCGGGCTATTACAGCTGGAAGGGGCGTTGCCTTTGCCATACACAGCTTTTTTGCCAGGTCAGGGAGATCAGAATACAAACTTGCCCTGGATGTCTTTAACACTAAGGCCCGGTCACAATTTCTTTTTGGTGCCGAATTATGGGCCCCGTTGGTGCGCGATAATTTGGATCTTATTCAATCTAGGTTCTTGAATTTTCTGATTCACGGCCCCAGGGGTACCCCTTTGGCAGCAATCCACTTAGAATAGGGGCAAACACGTAGGTACACAGTGGCCTGGGCACGTGTGCTATTTTTCTGGAATAAAGTTGCTAGATCCACAGGCAGGGGCCTTTTGGCATTCTTGAAGGTGAAGCCGTTGGTGCCTTGAAATAGAAGTTTCTCTCCTTAAGCTAGGCCTTCCCAAGGGTTATTTGGTGGAGAAGGGCTTTCAAGCAGCAGAAGTAGAAATTAGACAAAGGTGGGTGGACATTTCCTTACAGGAGCAGGTCGCTAGGGTCAGAGTCTCCACCCACATGGACATGTTTCTCTTGCTACCAAGGAGGAACTATGTGATGGCCAATTATTTGTCTTTGCACTGTGTTCGGAGGGGGGAAAGTTTGTTTCTAGCGGTCAGATGTAACGCCCTTCCCTCTAAATTGTTGGAGGGTCGTTATAGTGGGCTTCCTTTTCACCAGCGACTTTGCCCTTATGACAACTTAGAAGTTGAAACTGCGGACCATATTCTCTTGAGATGCCATCTTTATGATAGTATTAGGGTAAAATTTCTCTGTGCCTTCCTGGCTAAGTTTCCAGAAGGGATGGAGTTATTTCTCCTTCAAATGGCTCTATTGGATTTTGTAGAAGAGGATACATTGAACATTATTATTTTTTCATGCAAGCTATGAGTCTTCGTCAAGGATTTCTTAAATTATCAATTGCCATCTAGTACTGAGTAGTACATGATGAGTTATACGTGTGTATTAGTATATTCTTACTGGTAAGACCTATTCCATGAATTGATAGCGGGATTGTTAGGATAGCAAGTAGTGTTATTATTATTAATATTCTTTGTTGTCGTTGTGTGCATATTGGGGCTCGCTCTGTTTTGTTAGAGTCCTGATTTGTCATTGTACGGCACTACAGAATTGAATTCTGCTTGAGAACTAGTCGCTGATTCTGGGGTCTGTTTTAAGCTTTGGACCCTGGAATTCATCCAGGCTGTCCTAGTTGATGAGCTGTTAACAACGTGAAGCTTTTGGAAGAAATGGAAACAGACTTGTGCAACTGTTAGAAGAGCAATGATGATTCAAAAGCATTTGCCAGGTTGGGGATCCCAGGTTTCCACAACCTTGTCTGAACACTGAGCAGATTCTTCTTCTTTGCTATTGGAATCTCCCTATTTAAAGAGTTGTGAACGGTGCATACGTATGAGGAAGGCTATGAGGTAACAACCGTTGGCATAGTACATGTAATAAAAGCAGAGTGGTGAAAGAACCCGCGTATGAGCAGAATGTTTGGGGTTGGATCTTAGAAGGAGCCTGACAGGGCGGACCTACTACAAGGTCTGTCCCAGAAACCATTTAAGCACCTGCTAAGTAGGAATAACAGCAGGTTCTTTCTCAGCGATCCTCTCTCTTTTCGGACAGGAGTAGATTAATGTGTGAATATAGTTAAAGGTAAAGTCAAGTGTAGCAGAAAAGATATTCTACTGTTTACATCTATCTATAAAGAATAAGAAAAGGGCGTTTTTGAGTTGCAAATGCGCATAATGACTGCTAAAAGTGAAGCTAAATCTCAACAGTTTGAGAATGCAAGATGAGACTGAATCAGCTAAGTTCCAAAGTTATTGCAACACAAGTCCCTGTAATTTCTGTGGAACAAAGTTGTGCTTGGACCAGTTAACCCTGGATTAACTGCCAACAGTTCTGCAAGGCTCTGATTACCAATGATATCGCAGAGGAAAATGGAGATTTTCTGCTCTACAAAGCATCATCAAACTGCACTATGGCTGGGGAGTATAATAAAAATGTCCTCCTCCACTCAAGGTGAAATTCATCCTAGTGTAGATGTGTTTTATCTCACAAAGTAAACTCATTAAAACCCAAGCAGAAGGCCAAATCCAGACTCTATTAACGTTAATAGGAGTCGTGCTACTGACTTCACCATGATCAACATTTCATATTAATGGGGCTTAAAGGATGTCTTGTGTATCGCTAGGGTTGATGATTTCTTGCTTAGGATAATTGCTTGTTCACTTTAAAATAGAGATACTAAAACAATGTTATTTTAAAATATTGTTTTGAAGTCTCTTAGCTTAACTTATAAGGGCCATCTCTAAAGAATCTGTGGGTATTTACACCCACCACAAGCCCTTTTTGAACTGCATAGAACAGTGGTTCTGGGACATGGAACTATGCATATGGGAAGAAATGTAACACTCTGACCTGAAGAGCATGAAAGGGAAATATTAGTTTACCCTCAATTCTTCTCTTACTGTCATCAAGAACGTATGAATTTACCGCTGGGAAGCAGCAGGACCACTGTTTAATTATAACTGACTGTTGCTTTATTTTTATCTTAATTACTGCAATTGTACAGAGTAGCCTGCTTTTCAACTTGAGCAAGGATTGGTGGAACTGGATTCTGCTGCTCCTGGTTCCACGCTGACTATGACCCTTTTCAGATGGGCTGCGGTGCAGGGGGGGGGGGGGAAAGGGGAAATGGGTGTGCGGCGCGTGGCCAGCCGTTACATGGATGCACACTCATCTCCACCGGTCGCCACACATGGTGCCATCACTGTTTTGGCCAGTGGCTCCATGCGTGGTGAAGATGGATGGAGTGCACACACACACACCCATCTGCCGCAGTGGTCACACGGACACCCCCCACCCATTCCGACATGTGGGCATCTTGTGTGGCGTCTCGTGTGAAATGGGCCGATATAGCCCCAGCATTTCTTCCTAGTCAGTCATCAAAATAGTAATAATTAATAATTTTATTTATATAGCACCCCCTGACTTACATGGCACTCGGAGCGCTTTACACCATATTCATTCATGGAATGGTACCACTTTATACTCCTTGGGCTTACCCCATGGATGAATTTAGGCCTGGAGGTATTGTTCCAGAGTGCTATGAAATTTATTTATTTAATATATTTATACCCCACCCCTCCTGCAAGCAGCTCAGGGCGGCTAACAATTTTTTTAAAAAACAGCTTTTAAAAACATTTAAAACAGTTATAAAAATCTCACAAATAAAACAGGGAAAGGACAGCAAGGAAATATAAAGAATAATAAAGAAGGGTAGGAGGATAAAAACCCGCTAACCCACCCTCCCCAAAGGTCTGGGCGAACAGCCAGGTTTTACAAACTCGCCGGAATGTTAAAAGGCTCGGGGCCAGGCAAGGTTCCTCTGGGAGGGAATTCCAAAGGTGCGGCCCGGCCATCGAGAATGCCCTCTCCATTGTGGCCCCCCGCTTAACACGGGGGACCTCCAAGAAGGCACCCCCGGCAGACTGAAGGAGCTGTTCTGGGGCGCGGAGGGCGAGGTGATCCCTGAGGTATGAGGGGCCAAGACCGTAAAGGGCCTTATAAATCAACACCAACACCTTGAACCTGGCTCGGCACGCTATCGGCAACCAGTGCAGAGCCCAGAGCACAGGTGTTATGTGGCCCCGGCAACCCATCCCCGAAAGGAGGCGGGCCGCTGCTTTCTGCACTAGCTGCAGCCTCCGAACCAGGAACAAGGGCAGCCCCATGTAGAGCACGTTGAAGTAGTCCAGCCTCGAGGTGACGAAGGCATGGACGAGGGAGGCCAGATGTGGACCAGAGACGTACGGACGCAACCTCCACACCAGATACAACTGGTGGAAGGCAGCCTTCGTCACCCCCTCTACCGGCTGCTCCAGGCGGAGATCCACATCCAGCACCACACCCAAACTCCGGACCTGTTGAGTTATGGGAGGGCGACACACAAACCCCAATCGGGGGCTGACACCTCCCTCGCTCTCCCCACCACCATCACCTCCGTCTTATCAGGGTTGAGCTTCAGTCTGC
This sequence comes from Sphenodon punctatus, assembly GCA_003113815.1. NCBI lineage: Eukaryota > Metazoa > Chordata > Lepidosauria > Sphenodontia > Sphenodontidae > Sphenodon > Sphenodon punctatus. Next base: position 1,729,654 of record QEPC01004477.1, read on the forward strand.
TCTGCCACATCCATTCCGCCACGGCCTCCAAACACTGGGATAGCAACGAGGCGGCAGGGTCTGGGTCAGCTGAAAAAGAGAGGTACAGCTGAGTATCATCAGCATATTGGTGACAGCGCACCCCGAACCCTCTCATGACCTCCCCCAAAGGCTGCATGTATACATTAAATAATAATGGAGACAGAATGGAACCCTGCGGAACGCCGCAGGACAAAGCGCGGGGGCAAGATGTTTCATTTCCCAGCACTACCCGCTGGCTTCTCCCAAGAGGAAAGAACGGAACCATTCAAGAATGGTCCCGTCCAGCCCCCCCGCCTCAGGTCACGCAGCCGTCTCAACAACAGCCCATGGTCCACGGTATCAAAGGCGGCCAAGAGATCTAGCAGGTCGAGAAATGTTGAACGTCCTGCGTCCATCTCTCGGCGGAGATCGTCGACCAAGGCCACCAACGCCGTCTCAGTGCCATAGCCGGGGCGGAACCCAGATTGAAAAGGGTCCAGTAAACCAATGCTGTCTAGATGCACCTGGAGCTGAATCACCACTGCCCGTTCAATAACCTTCCCTAAAAAGGGAAGGTTAGAGACAGGTCGGTAACTGGGAAGTGTGTCCACATCCAACGATGGTTTCTTTAACAGGGGGCGCACCACAGCCTCCTTGAGGCTGGGCGACAGTCTCCCCTGCTGCAAGGATGCGTTAACCACCCTCGCCAGCACCGTCCCCAACGTCTCCCTGGAGGCTTTCACCAACCAGGAAGGGCACGGATCGAGTTCGCAACAAGTGGCCCTCCCAGACCCCAAGACATCCACCGCATCCGCCGGCATCACTGAAAGAAGGATAAGGGTTTAAAGATAGAAATCTTTGCCTCCTTTAAATCTATGCTGTTGGAATTCTCATTGGCATCAGAATTTGTTTCGGTTTGTCTAAGCAAAAATACTTAATGAAAGAGACGCTAGTACTTGGATCTAGACAGGCATGGCATGCGTTTATCTGGTTAGGCATCCTGTGGAAAGACCAACAGTGTTTTGTAAGCTAGGAAATTATGCCCAATTCAGAAAGATGTATTAACCCCTCGGGAACTTGGGGGGGAAACAGTTTTGGTTTACTTTAAATCAGCCCGACAAACTTCCCCCTCAGTTTTATTGATGCAACCTGGTCCCTTTTGCAGTTTACTGGAGTAGTTCTGGGGCAGCTTAGAGGGGACTTGAGTCAGCTGTGTGCAACTCCCATCGTTAAATTTTAAATATTTTAAATGTCCTTATTAAGAATGAGGGATTGCTGATTGCTTGGCAGCCAGTCACCTTAGGGGATTTGCAGTGCTAATTCCTTGTTTCGGTATTTAACGTCTCCAAAAAGGCTACATCCATCTTCCCATTGGAAAATAAATAAATAAAAATCTCCCTACTATCTAGAGATTATTTAGTGTTCTGATATTGACACCGCTTCTGTTGAAAGATTTAAGGATAAAAATGCAATGTATTCAAGTACTGATAATTTTTCATTGTCACTTAGTGACAGTACAGGCTGTAGTCAATTGCAGCAGATTTATCTTTTCTGATATTGATTGTGTGTGTGGCTAAGCTGTTTGCAAATACCTGGCTACATCCATCCTGAACTGCAGAGAGAGATGCAAAAGGAGAGGACAAGGATGGGGGCAATCTCTTTTAATTATGTTTTTAAAAAATGTGCTGAGGGGATCTGGGTTCAACTTGACAAGCAGTAGTAAAAATTACAAGCACAGCACAAGCTAAAAACACAGAGGGATGAAGCTTGGCTTGGTGTAGGGCTGTTTTTACATGAGACCGTTTCACTCATGCCCAACAGATCTGCTGTGTGGGTGTGAGTGGGTGCCGTCCATGTGCATGCCGTGACCGGTGAGTAGGGGTGCGTGCGCGCTCCAGAGACCCACGGATCCCCACACACATCCTCACTTATGGAACAACCAGCAAAAACGGAGCAGGGATGCATGGGGGATCAGTGTGCGACGTCCCCGTCTCCCCCCCCCCCCATACCTCCCTGCACCACGGCTCATATAAAAACAGCCTAGGTCTTTCCTCTTGCTTTATTGGAGCATACTTGCCAATAATTTTACATGCTCTGGGTACGATTCCTGGATTGTCCCTAATTGGGATTCTTGCTACATTCCCATTTTAGGGTAAACTTTCCCCTTCCTTTTAGAGTTGCTTGTCTGCAAACTGCAGATTCCACAGTTCCAGGTTGGTAGGTGTGCCGTTGGGAATTTTTACACACACCTTAAAAGTTCCAGATTTTTCAGTGTTCTGGGTTTACAAGGCCACAAGTAAGTTCCAGATGCATGCTTTTCTCACACACACTCACACTGCCCTGAGGCAGTTCCTGGATGCATTCTTCGCACAAACACTGCCCTGAGGCAGCCTAAAGTAGCCGCAGCTGTAGACGTGACAGGCTGCCATGGAAACCAAGTGACCACAGCTGCCTGGAGCAAAGCAGTTTACCAGGAGAAC
>QEPC01004477.1:1737279-1811386 GCA_003113815.1 Sphenodon punctatus
GGGCACTGGGGTTTGGGGAATTAATGTGCAATGTACCCAGTGTATCCTGCAACCTAATCCTTTCCTATATTAAAAAATAAATCAGAAGGTGTGTGTGTGTGGGGGTGTGTGTTATGGAGTAAGCATCTTGCATGAATACAGACTCAACGGGTGATTTCAGACTCAACGGGGCAGCATTTGCCCCGTCCCAGAATCACCCAAATGATTCCCCGCCGGGATCACTCCGACACGTCCAACAGACATGTCAAGTCTGGGATGACTCCATTCAGCCCTCTGGAGTGGCTCTGGAAGATGCATGGCACACTCATTGCACAGCAGTGGTCTGATCACGGCACCCCCATCCTGTGCTACCATCTAGTGCATATTCATGGCATGGAGCTGGGCAACAGAAGGCAGGGTGCTCAGAGGCTACTGCGCGACCCAGAATGGGCAGCAGTTTTGGCAAAGTGCTGCTGGGATCAGAGGCGGGAACGCTTGTCCATGCTGGCTGCTAGCAGAGGGGACGAAGTCCCTCCACCTCCACCTGCTGAGCCCCAACAGCCACAATCCGTTCCTCCATATCTTGGTCCAGGAGCGGCACCATCCCTGCCCCGTGCCCTAATGCAGTCCCAAGGGGGAATCTGGGCTGTGCAGGCGGCACCGGATGGCCTGCAGGTGAACTAGGATGGGCTCATCAGACAGTGGTGAGAGCTGTCAGAGAAAAGTACGCTACCTGCGCAACTACTATTCCCTCCTCCAGGACCAGAAGGTGGCATGGGATGCCTACTGGGCTTCCCTATGGGAGTATGGGTGACTGCAATGCACCGCAATAGAGGTTTCTGGGGTGCAGGGCATGCCCCCCCTCCCTGACCTCCTGCCACCGCCACCGCTCCCAGTCCTGGCAAGTGGGCAGGAAGATGAAAGTGTCTGACCACCCCACACCATCTTTAATAGTTATAATTTATTTTAAATTTAATCTTATTTATGCTAATTAGGTTATAGGTTAAGATAAGTTAGATTAGTTAAAATAATTTAAAAAGTAAAAAAAAAAGGATAGTTAAATAAATACATACATTTTAAAAAAAGTTATTTATGTATCATTCTGGGGCCTTGCAATGAAACAACAGCTGGTAGTGTTGCGTGATAGCAGGGTTGGAGGACCTTTTCTGACCTGGGGGCCACACTGAATATTAGTACAAGCTCGGAGGGTCGCATAGAGGTTGGGGGCGGGAGTGCTTAACAGGTTTATTCAAGAAAAGGAGGGCCCAGATCATGGATCTGTGCCGTGGATCTGTCCCCTACCCTTGTGTGCATGCCCTCTTCTCTGCTCCATTATTATGAGCTGTTTTTCAGTGCTTGGGGGTAAAGAATGGATCCAAGGGCCAAATCCAGGAAGTGGAAAGGGGCCACATAAATACTTGCTGAGGGCCGCATTTGGCCCCCGGGCCTGAGGGTCCCCACCCCTGTGTTATAGGAAGGAAAATTTAGTGTATTCCCCTTTCAAAAACATGGAAATTCTAAGATAAAAAAACCTTCACTTTAAGAGAGGAGTTAAGGCTTACAAATTCACTCATGTTCCAAAAAGCATGGAAATGGGAAGTTAAGGATCCCATCTTAACTTGTGCACCATGCAAGCAGGAAAGAGGTTGTACAGTTTCACATATTTGTGCCTTGGTCTTTCAGCCCCATTCCTCTTTCTCTGCAGGCTGGGGACAGCATTGAAGCTGGGCTGCCCCCTGATACCCTGCTTTCCCTATATGCCTTCATTTGGGTTGGGGATTACTTTGGAATGCCACAGTTAGGGCTCTGACTGACAGCAGCCCACCAGCCTGCCCCGTGGGAGGGCAGGGGAAGGACCATCTGTCCTGCTCCCCGTACTGGCGCCAAAGGGCAGCAGCAGCGACTGCCCACCATCAGGTACATGGAGATCAAGACCACCGCAGCTCATGTGGAAGCACCCATGGACTTGTGCCCTTTCACATTATTATTATTATTTATAGAGCACCAGCAATATGCCTGGAGTTGTACATTTGTAATCAGAGACGGATAAAGCTGCTTGGCCATGTTACTGCACAAGGGGCTGTGTCATATGCCGCTTTTAACCCTGTGCCCACATTGCAAGCTTCACGTTAGTTTCATCTCCGTGAGATTCTTTCTTGTAAGTTTTGGCCTTGGTGCAGTAATGTGGGCAAGCAGCCTTGGTTGCCATTAAGTGTACTGCAAGTAATAACAATCAGTTTCCAAATAAGAATAAAGCTAAATGCGCCATTATTTTTTCTGAGGGTGAAAACAAACAACATGGTAGCCACCCATGAGTAGGTGTCCACAGGGTTTAGGCCACCACAGACCAGAAAGACGTCTTCCCAGTCTGGTGCCCCTGCACTGTATCTTGCCAGGGAAAGCAGGGAATACCATGCAGGCTATGGCACGCCCATGTGTTGACACGTGGGCCAACACATGGGCGTGCCATCTGTTGTGGAGAGGCTGCCTGGAAGGAGGCTCTGAGCAATGGCTGCCAGCTTAACTTAGCTGCTTCTTGCCTAGGAAGAAGTGAACAGGGCCAATGGCCAGCACACAGAGCCTCAGCTGAGGTTGCAGTCCTAGGTCCTTCTGTTTCTGCAGGAGTTCAAAGTTAATGTAGCCTCTGCTTTTTGTTCTCCTTCGCTTGTGCTCACCTTTCTTTTTCCTTCTCCTACGCTCTCATTTGCTCTAGTCTGAGCTCATGTTCCATTCTCAGTCTGGTCAGCTCAATGTCTGTGTTTGAGTCATATCCCTGGCCGTCCCCAGGTCTTTCATCTCCTGGTTGTGGGTCAGGTGGAGGGGGGTTTCGCAAACCCTCTCCAGTCCCATACGTGCTCATCCTCTCAAATTCTTGTATCAGCTGCTTCAGTTGTTATTTAGTTTTCCCCTCTGTTTGGAGGTGTCTGCCTTTTGCCTCCTTTATCAATTCTGCCTTTGTGAGCTTGGAGAAACGCTTTGGCAGCCCTATTTTGATATCTGGCCCTGACACCCGAAATCAAAATTAAAACAACAAACACTGCACACTCTGTTCAAAGATTTACTTATTCCACTCTCAGAGATTTCCAGACGGCACTGGCAACTTACTCTCTCCAGATATGGGATTTAGTCCCCTCAGAGGATCCCACTCATTTGGCTATCCTCCTATGCTTTTCTGCACATTGGTACACAATTCTGAGTGTAACCCTTCTTGTTGGGTGCCACTGTCACGGGGTTGGGGTCCACTACCCCACTTTCCTGGGTTGCGTGATTCAGTTTCCCTCACTTGCAGCCCACCTGAACCAGTTCTCTCTCTGGTTGATTCAGTCTTGCAAAGGGGACAATACTTTTGTCTCCCAAGTTCCCAGAGACTTCCCGTTCATAGACTCTTTCTCTCTCTGGGTTTGCAAGAGCTTGAGGGCTCAAGTTTCTCAGATTGTGTTCCCCAATGTAAGTCAATGGAAAGCACTTCTTAGTAAAGAAGAAAGTTTATTGATTACATAAGCAAAGATAGTTTGAACACAGAGTGGCTAATAAACAAAAGTAAATAATACATTCCTAGTCTGAATTGCATGCATCCCTAGTTAAATCTTACCCTACAAAAGTCCATTTCTCAGCCAGTGATGTAGCGTGGCTAGGCACCAGTCTTAAGTTGGTTAGAAATCAAAGTCCCTACTCTCAGCGTATTGCTTCAGCAAACTGGCTGGCTGGCAGGCTCCTGTCTCCCCAGCTTCGATCAGAGACTCAGTGAGTCAGGGGTTGAATTAATTCCGATTGTCTCTTGACAGCAAAGATCTTCCTCTTAAATACCTTTGCAGTTTCTTTGTTTTATTTTCCCGACTCGGGAACTTTGTGCTTGTCGGGCAGGAAATGCTTAATTTGCAACTCAATTAGGTTTCTGTCTGGTTTCAACAAAGGGGCCCTAGGTTTTTCTTGAATTCACATTTGGCATATCTTTGTCTCTCTCCATTGCATGAAGTGAGTTTTCAGCTCTCAGCTTTTACATTACGATTGCATGAAGTGAGTTTCCATTTCTCAGCTTTTACATTACATACATGGTTTAACCTTTATGTTTACATATTTGTTTGACCTGTAGTCTACATGTAGCCCAGTATCTCCTTGTGACACTCACACTCAGGAAGGAAATGAGCAGGGCTCACAGCTGGTGTGAGGAAGAGTGGGCAGGGTGGCGGGAATGTGATGGAAAGAGCCCCGTTTTGAAGACAGACGTGTCCTGTGACACTCACCCACATGTCATGTATTGGGTGTGGTCACCCACAGCATGTAGGTGAATGGCATACAACACTCACAGCTCCAAAATGGGGCCATCATGCCATTTATAAACAGTAAACATCCTGAGTCTGCAGACTGCCTCAATCAGGACCTTTTAGAGTACTTTTAGACATGCCATGGTGCAGGCAGATTTAAATCATCTGCTTTTAGAAAAGTCGTGCAGGTGGCGTTTAGACCCGCTGCCGCCATTGCAAACTGCAGCTCTCGCATTTTTTGAAACCGCATTGGTAAAACCCCGATATTGAGATTTTACTGATGCAGCTTCAAAAGAATGCGTGAGCCACGGTTTGCAATGGTGGCGGCACGTCTAAACACCAGCTGCGCGACTTTTCTAAAAGCAGATGATTTAAATCTGCCTGCACCGCAGCACGTCTAAAACTGGGCTAAGAGGAAGTTACCTGTCCCCATTCAACTCAGTGGAAGGAGCCAAGCAAAGCGAGCCAGCGTGATGTAGTGGATAAGGTGCTGGACTTCGTCCTGGGAAGCCAGGATTTGAATCCTGCCCTAGCCATGAACTCACTGGGTGGCCTTGGGCAAGTCACAACCTCTCAGTCTCAGTTCCCCCATCTGTAAAAATGGGAATGTGTGTGTGTGCTTCTTTCCCTGTGTTCACCTCATCCTTGTTCATCTTAGACCAGGGCTGCACAAAGTACGGACCGAGCGCTGCATGCGGCAAGGACCTTTTTTGCATCCCGCCATGCCTCCTGCTGCTGCTCTGGCAATCACCTTTCCTCCAGCCCTCGCACTGGCACGAAACTCTCCTTCCTCCGGGCAGCAAGCCTATTAAAGGCACTGGCCGAATCCCTCCTTCCTCCTCCCTGGCTCCAGCTTCCTGCTGCTGCCGATGTCTCCACCTGAGCCACTCATTGCTGCTTCTGCCACCCGGATCTCCAGCCGCAGCGCCTCACTTCCAGGGGGTGTGGTTATGCAAATTGGGGGTGGGGTCACATGCAGCCCAGTCCAAACCAGATTTCCTGGCCCTTGGCACAAATCAAGTTGAGCACCCCGTCTTACATTGTAAGACCACTGGGCAGGGACCGGTCTCCAGAAATCTGTGACTGTAAAGCGCTTTGTACGCCTAGTAGCACTATAGAAATGATAAGTAGTAGTAGTAGTAGTAAGTGCTAAATCTGAAATCTGATGAGTATTAAAATGCCAACTCTGCAAAATCTTTCACTTGTGATATTTAAAAAGAAACATTCAAATAATTTAAATATTCGACATTTGCAGTAGGCCGTACTGCAATGGCAGAGATCAGAAAAACAGGAAGGTTGAATAAAATTTCTTAACACCTCCATGTAATAGGGACAGACTGTTTGACAGACCCTGGCCCTTTTAAGGGAGTAATACCAGCCAGCAAGGACCAAGCACACATACTAACGGAGAGCCACATCACGACAGGCACTAAAAGAAGGTGGAGGCGCAACCCTAAATGGAGAGTAGTGACTCACCCCTGCACAGGTGTGCAAGCTTCTACAGCCAGAGGGCCTGAGTAGGTCCGGCTAGGCTTGGGCGTGGCCAGGCCAGTTTGAAAATTCAAAAGGAACTTGAAGGTCAGTTAGAGGAGGACACAGAGAAGAGGCAGGAGCGTCTCTGCCTCATAGCTGGTTTCGGGGGGATTGTGCCTGGCCAAAGGGATATGGAGAGCAGGTGCCTATCTAAGGAGAACTGGCTAGAGGAGGGACTGTGTCTGGTCGTTGGGGCTGAGTTAAAGAAGGCAACCAGAGGAGTGTATATGGGGCAGTGCCTGGCTGTAGGAGGGGCTGTGCCTAATCAGCAGGAGAGACCCCACGTGGATGAACTATGTATACATGATGGTTCGCACTGTGAATAAAAGCAGTTAGTGGGGAAGATCCTGCATGGGCTGGCCTTATTGGGGGTGCTGATTCTGCCAAGACTTAACCCCAAGGGCCGCCCTGTTATACTCCAACCTTATCCAAAAGGGGAAGGGAAAAATAAGTGCAACCCCCTTTCTCCTTTGCCAAAACCATCAAACACCGGTACCGAAACCCCAGTCTGCTATGCTTCCCAGATGCAAAAAGCACCAATCATCCTGGACTCGGCTGAGAAAAAGTCTAGTTTTTTTCCTTCCGTAATGTAAATTATGTGTTGTCACTATTAAAATTTGTGACTAAATTTTGGGGCAACATAAAATAAATTAACTTAATACCCAAATTAAAAGAAATTGGGAGTAAGGCTGTACTTGCTGTATTATTCATTCTCATATTTAATTCAGCAAAAATCTCAATAAATAAAACCTCAATTTATCAAATTTACTTGAAGCTGCTGCAGTCTGCCAGAGTAGCTCACATTAAATAAATAAGTGAACCTTGCTGTATAACGCTGGCCCAGCCTGCTGCAGAATTCCTCTGCCTCTTGAAAATAGGCCTTTTTCACACGGACGCTGCTGCGAGCCCTGTGGGGGGAGATGGGTGGGCAAGAACACCCACCGTGCACCCAGCGGCGCCGAGCAGGGAGAGGTTTACACGGACGCCGCCACGGGGGGGTTGTGGGAAGGAAGGGGAGGGGCCGGCACACACCCATCAGGCGCACACACACCTAGGGCAACACCGAGCAAACACCCAGAGCGTTTACATGGACGGCCCGTACACCGAGTGGAGGGGAAACCACGCCCTGCTCAGTGATGGTAAAACATGGCGGAGAGAGGGCAAAAGAAGGTGCGGCACATGGCCTCGCCCCTACACTGCCAGACTCCGGGTGGGTGGGGGAGGAGTGAGCTGGAATGTCAACAGGTACAAAGAAGCAGCCCAGTCAAGCCCCAAGACACAGGCCAGGTAACCGGCCACCACGGACCCCCAGACCCCACCCACAGAGCGTAGTGAGTACAAGCACACAGGGAAACACAGCAGAAGGAGGGAGAAAGGGGACCCCAACCGGGGGAGGGGGGCCGGGACAAAGCACAGTCGCCGGGAAGAAGAGACAAGCCCTGAAATGGGCGGGGACCACACCAAACCCCCCCCCCCCAGCAAGGACCACCGCTCACAGAACCCCCAAACCCCAGAACAACGTGCCAGGAACAGGACACCTGAGGCAGTGGTGGCTGGTGCCAAAGCACATGCTGGAGCCAGGATCAGAGGGCAGAGAGAGGACAGGTGCTTCCCAAAAAACACAAACTTCCTGAAATGCAGCAGCTGCCCACCCAGCACAGGGCAGAGATGCACAGGGCTCAGGGCGAGCCCCACACAATGGCAGGGAAGGTGGGAGCAGAGAAAGCAAGGGTCACATGGACAGGCAGCCCCCCCCCCCATGCCCCGTTAGACAACAGGGAGGGGGGGAACGAGATGCCAGAGACAGGGGGGGGGGATACGGGAATCCACACAAACAGCAGAGGGGGTACGACCCAGATGACACATCACCAAGGGGACAAGCCTAGGGGACCCACTGATAGAAGTCACAACCATGGGGGGGGGGGGGGAACACACCTACAGACCCATGTCCAGCAAGACAACCACCCCACACCAACCAGGCACGGCCCACACAGAGGGGTACAACAAAGGGAAGGAGAGCCCTGACACCAGGGGGAACCAAGTAAAGCAAACAATACGCACAAAACAGCAAGAGCAACAAGCTCACAACAAATAATTAACAACTACACAGAGCGCCAACAAGCTAGGGTGGTGGGGTGGATCAGATCTCACAGTAGGGCCAGCGACACCGAACCTGGCTCCAGTGATCTGCTCGAGCACGCTCCAATTGGCGTACCCGCTGCAGCACATGCAGGACCAGAAGGACACCCCCCCACCCCCACTGCTCCCAGGTCCCCTCGGTAACAACAGCTGCATGAAAGGAGAGAGGGAGTGCGAGCCTGCCAGCTGGGCAGGCCACAGGCCGCAACAGCCAGGGAGCCCACACATACGGGGGGTGGGGGAGACACGCACACAGGGGGAAACCACGGATCACCCGTTACACCCTGGCCTCATCACGAAACACTGAAGGTGCCTGTTGGAACTGACCGGGTAACTCTCCCCCATCCGCAGCACCGTCAGGAACACAATCACAGCAGCTAGAAGGGAAGAGGAAGCGGGGGATCGGAACGGGGACCCGTCAATGACGGGGGGAGCGCGCTGGTCACCACCAAAGAGCTCACAACAGTCCAACGGTTCCTACCGGGCCCACCCAGCCACTGCCCCCAGGGCCCGACCATCCATGGACATAGAACCCCAAGGCCAGATGCAAGAGGTGATAGGCAGGACCCCACAGCAACACCCAGCTAATAAGACCCACTAGCTGCAAGAGCCCGCATGGTGCACAGGCACTGCACAGCGCCGAAGCTGCAAGCTAACCCCCGCCCCAAGGTACGGATGGCCGGAACAGCAGCACGCCCAGCATGATGAAGGCAATGAGATCCCGTTGGACGAAACAACCCACCCAAACACAGCTCCGAGACCCCCAAGTTCTGACCCCTTTAAACCCTAGCCAGGACAACAGCACCAGCACCTGGAGCACCCACTGGCATGGACACATAGACACGGCAGGGGAAGAGAGGCAGCTAAACATGACAAACGTTTATTGGCACAGGGACCTGTAAGATGCAACACAGGCCAGGGAGAGCAGATGCCAGGGACACGATGGTAGCACCCCAGGGTGCACGGAAGGAGTAGTGCAACGGAACTACAGGGCCCAAAGGTTTTGCAGGCAGACCTGCCAGGAAAGCGCCAATAGTTCAACCAACTGAATGTACCACTGTAGACAGATGGAGAGGTGGACGGGTCACGCAGTTGAACAGAAGCCAGCAGCTTGGTCAAGAGGAACCAATAGCGCTGTTCCATCACAGGGAGAGGGGATTCAGGATGGAGATTGCAGCAACGGTGGGATTACGGTGCTGGCGCCAGGCACTCAGGGAGCATGGGCCCCTGGACAAGGCCCTCTCAGGTGAAGAGGCCCCGGCAGTATCCAAGATGCATATGGGCATCCCCCATGAAGCGGGGGAGGGGGTATCCCATGGCAGCAGCTGCTCCGACATCTGAACGGTTCAGCACAGCTCTCAGGGCAGCCTTCTCCAGCTCTGTGCGCATCCCGGTCAGGAAGGGGCCACCGACATTACGCGGAAGCAAGCCCAGCTCCCCAAGGTGGTTCTGGCAATCCGATTGAGGGCGTGCGAAGCCACAGGCATTCAGGAGAACACAGGTGTAGCAGCTTGCAAAATATGGACCACCAGCCTGGAGGGCCAAACCAAACTCCTGATAACCAGCCATCTGGCAACCAGCAGCAAGATCCTGGAGTTCCCATGGCAGCACAACAGCAGGTGGGGATCCAGTCGGGTTGGTGTGGGGGCGTGAATCCGAGCTCCCTGACTCGCCTCTGGCACTCAAGACTTCCAAAGGGGTGGCCCAACAGCCACATGTAACAGGACAGGATATTGAAGCCATCACCCATGGAAAGGGGGTCGCTCACCAACAGCTGGACATTGCTGCTCTGCCACAGGGTTCCCAGCAGCTTGGTGGCACACATCGACCACTCTTCACCAGCCCAACGATTGAAGACATGGCCTGTTCCACGGTTGGACATGGCCTGCACAAACGCAGCGATCTAGAAAACTGAACTGGATGGTGAACAGCAATTATTGAGCTCGGATGGAGCCAAAACCATATGCGCTCAGAAGGGTGACCTTGGTCAGCTGATAGCGGCCTGGCTCGGTGGGTCTGGGAACCGCGAACCCACACACAGGGCAGACACATTCCTGTTGGATAAGGAGGGGGCCAGGAGGATGGGCTAGGAAACCAGCAAGGGTCCGCCGTATAACGTTACATCAGAGTGGTACGGCAGCTGACCTGACAAAAGGGGGTCAGGAGAATGGGGGGCCCCAGCTGCAGAACCTTCACCCACCATATGCTGGTGGGGCTCAGACACGGGGGGGGAAGAGTACGGGTGCGCGATCAAGGCGATTCCATGGGACAGTACCTCACGGCTACCGAAAGCAGCATCATTGGCGTTGCATACTGGTTCTGGCCAGTGCACAGGGGCAGTATCAATGGGAACCTGGACAGGTGTGCATGCCACACCCAGTTTGCTGCAACAAACACTGAGGCCTTGTGACAGAGCAACCATATACAAATGGGACCCGGTTTGACTGCAAGGGCGTGGCATTTTGGTGGTGGTGGTTGTGGAGTGGAGAGAGTCCGAGAGCGACAGAGGTGCAAACCGGGGTGTGGTAGCGTGGAGAGTTGCCAAGTAATTGGAGTGCATGGCCTGGAACGTGCGCAGAGGGTGATAGAAGCGTGTGAGGGTGTGGGACCTTGGGGCGTAAGGGGGAGCGGTGATTAGTGCGAGGTGTTCTACCAGCGGGTGACAGGGTGTGTGAGAGGGGTTCTATCACAGGGTGGCTAGCTGGTTTGGATTACCTGTGCACAGGGTGTGCTGACATATTGGGGGCCGATGGCTGGTTGTGGTGCTGGGTTCACTGGGAGTGGACACGGTGGTGGGAGCACGATGCCCGGTGTAGGCATCCCACAGGGGCGAGAGCCTCACAATCCCGCAAGGGCAAGCTGCCCTAATCGCCATACTGGCCACGTGCTTCGATCTCCTGGCACAGGTGTATGAGCAATGGGCCGACCTCCTGCTCCCTGCCCTCCGCTGGTATACCCATGGGCCACGCCGCAAGGGGCAGCCAATCTGTGCCGCCCAGCTACATTGCGATGGGCATGGACGTTCAAGGCCAGGTGCCAAGCGATGGTGAGGATGGCAGCATCGCAGCACATCCACCTCATCCTCTCAAGCTTGCCCCTCAACGTTTATGGCCATTGGGTGACCCTACCCACGCGATGGCTGGGTTGGATGCAGTCACAGAGCACTGACTGGTGGGAGAACATGCTGGCAACCTGGTCTGATGAGGAATGGACCGACCACTTCCGGATGACCCGCCCCCTGCTGACCTGGCTTGGAGAGATCCTTGCCCCCAGCTCTGGTGGAATGTTACCAACATGTGGTTCCCATTACCCCTTGGGATACGGGTGGCAATGGCAGTGTGGTGCTTGGCAACCCCCAATTCTTGCTGGAGCATCAGTGAGCAGTTCGGTGTGGGAGCAGCTACAGTTAACATGGCCCTCCATGATGTTCGCGACCTCATTGTCGAGCTACTCCTGGAGCGGGTCATCCAGCTATAGGATCCAGAGGTGGTGATCCAGGGCTTTGAGGCTATGGGCTTCCCTCATTGCATTGGTGCTATCAACAGCATGCACATCCCGATCTTCTGCCTTCCCAATGCCAAGGCTGACTACCTCAACAGAAAGCAAGATTTCTCAGTGAACCTGCAGGCAGTCACAGACCACCGTTGTCTGTTCACTGATGTGTACATGGGCCATTCGGAATGGAGCCACGATGCTCAGATCCTGCGCTCCTCCCCATTCTATGCCAGGATGTTCGATGGGGAGATAGCTCTGACTGTGTATAGGATGATTGAGGGTGTTCCCATGGCACGGTTGTTACAGGGGATCCTGCCTACCCTCTGACCTCAAAAAGGCTTGGGCCTCGAGATTCCCAGGAGGAGGTGTATATTCCTGAAGATAGGTGGGAAGCCCATTACAAACTTATTTTTTCAGGGGCACACTCCAGCATTAAGGAGCTTCCAATGTTTTCACTGGACACCGTGCCACAGTGGGACCCCGTATCTGTAGAGGAAGTAAGTCTGTTGATCTCCCAGCTGAAAGCTGGAAAGGCGCCTGGAGTGGATTTCATGCCGGCTGAGATTTTGAAATCTAACATTGATTGGTGGAGCAGGGCCTTAGCTATATTGTTCTCTACTATAAACAGCACTGGGAAAATCCCCAAGAATTGGCAGCAGAGTATAATTGTTCCAATTTTTAAAAGAGGGGATTCAAAAGATCCAGCTAACTACTGCCCAATCAGCCTTTTGAGTGTGGTGGGGAAACTCTATGCTAAATATTTATTAACTCGTTTACAAGAGTGGATTAATCTTAAGAACCTCATAGGTAGAGAGCAAGCGGGCTTTAGGAAAGGATCTGCAACGACAGATCATATTTTTGTGCTGGAGCAATTGATATCTAAATATGTTGGTAGTAGACCTAAATCTCGTCTATATATCTGCTTCATCGATTTGAAGATGGCCTTCGATATAATAGACAGAGAGAGACTCTGGTTGAAATTATTGGGGTACCAGATAGATCTGAGGCTCCTTTTTCTCATTCAGGCACTGCATGCAAAAACTACCCTCCAAGTGAGGTTCAACAGGAGGGGTAACCTCACGCAATCTATCGATGCCCATAGAGGTGTTAGACAAAGCTGTATTTTAGCACCCACCCTATTTAATCTGTATCTGAGTGACCTGAAGGAGATTAATGGCTAATTTTTGTTTATATTGCAAAAAATCAACTGCTACGAATCAATTATATGAAAACAAAGGTTTTGGTTGTCAGCAGAGCCTTGGTACTATACAATTGGTTTATGGAGGGGCATGTCCTCGAGCAAGTCCGCCGATTTAAATATCTGGGTATTATAGTTTCTGACACCCCTTCGTGAAGATAGCACTTGCCAGGGCTGGGGCTAGGGCTACAAGTCAGGGTATTATTGGTTTTTACTGGGCTAAAGGGGGCAAGCTTTGTGTGCCAGCCCTCAAATTGTACAAAGCTAAGATGGTAGCCCAGTTACGATATGGTGTGCAGGTTTGGGGTGTGGATTTTTTGGAGGCCCTCAAATTTGAACAAAATAGAGTGCTGTGGGTTTTGTTACGTATCCCAAGGGGTACCCCAGCAGTACTATTAAGGGCTGAGGCCAGAGTTAAAATAAGCTAGCTATTTTGAAATTCTGGCTTCATCTTCATTTAACCCTCTCAGACTCTATGGCGGCTTTGGCTGCTAAATCATTTGCGGGGAGGTGGTCTGAGAAGGTGAATAACATCCTCCATTCTTTAGGTTTCTCGGATTCATGTATTCTGACTTTTCCTTTTGTCAGGGCCTGGGCGGAGATTAAATGCAGAATTAAGGACCAGGAATCTCAATATATGAGAGAGTATATATACCAGCCAAGGGGTGTCATATTTGTATAAAGATCTATTGGCACCTCTGTAATAAAACAAATACTTAGGTTATAATTCTCTAGCAGGATAGTGCACTCTAGCAGCTAGCGGGGTCACAAAACCCATCAAAGTAATAAATGGGATGTGGACATACGCGAACTTGCACAAGCGCTGTCCCACTGAAGGACTGATCTGCCTGAGTGTGTTTGGGAATGACAACAATTCAGTATATCATAACATTTTCAGAGAGAGCATGCTCCCTGATTCGTTACCTGAAACTGCATGCACTTTTGAGATCAGACAAGCACCTAATATAAAGACATGCAGAGTGTGTGTTAATTAAATACTAAACAGTTACATTCTGATCTCTCATTTTTATGCTCCCAGGCTGTTATTGTTCACATTGGGAGTTCTTAGCAGTGGGGAGCCTCCTACTCCAATGCTGCAAAATACGATAACAACAATAATTAAAAATGGATATTGCTTAAAAGTAGGCGTTTAGCAATATAGGCATGGCAAGAACACCCAGAAATTTAAGTACACAAACTATCATTTCTTCCCCAGTGTAGTTGAGAGACATGTTTTCTGAGCCAAAAATGATGCAATTTGATTTTTGTTTTTCAAAGACAATCCAAGCTATTCCCATATATTTAAAGGATTTTTTAGTATCATCACAACTTTAAAATAACAAAACGATACTAAAGATGACAGTCATATCAAATCATTCCAGTTGATCCAAGGAGGCATCTTATTACAGAGGGTGTTTTTAAATGAGATGCTTCCATGCATGGCCATCCATTAACCACGTTTGAAAGTGGAGTGTGGGGAGGCACGCTCCCATGACCCACTCATGGCCACTCACAAAGCACTGCCGAAAAAGCTGGAGTGCGCTGTGCGGGGCAAGCCAAGACAGTGTGTGGGGACAGGCGCCCACGCATCCCCTGCCCATATGAGCTGGGGCTCCCACCCATGCCAGTGGACAGGTCTGCAGCCGGGCCACCTCCTCAGTCCCACCCACAGCCCTGCTGGGAGCTCCCTGGGGGGCTCTTGAAGTACACGCGTGCAAAATAGGCGTGTTGGCTCAAAGCGCAATGCACGAGAGAAGAGCCAATGCTATCAAGGACAGCAGCTCGGACGGCAGCTTCCTACGTGTCCCACCCAGTAATATGTGCCTCCATTGTAGCCTAGGACTGCCGGTAGCTGCAGCGGCTGCACCATCTCCTGGGCAGGAAGGAGTTACTGGCTGCTGCAGCTCCATGCTTCCATGTTGTCCATGGTTGTGTCATGGCAGAGGGTGGCAGTTGGGTGAGGATTGGGGTGGAGGGTGCTGATGGGGGGGAGAGGGGAATGGTCGGCTGTATGGCTTGTTTGCACGGCTGGTCCGTGGCAGAGGGAGCGCGTGGAGTCTGTCTGAGTGGGCGCGATGGCCACCCAGGGAGCCGCCCATTAGAATCCCTCCTGACTCACTCCACATGCGTGAGCACTTCGCAGCCGTGCCTCTCAGTGGACAGACTCCCCCTCAAGCCTTGATCATTTAAAAACACCCAGAATCCTTTGAGGACTGGAGAGCTCAATACCACCCTGATGGACACCTTAGAACAGAGGTTTCCAGCCTGTGGCTCATGAGCTCACATGGAGTCATGTCATCTGTGAATGGGGGTAGGATCCTCACTGATATTTTATATACTTTGTATGCCTTTGTTGCTGTCTGGGGTCACAGGGTTATATTTAAGTCTCCAAATGGGGTCATTCAGGCTAAAAGCTTGGGAACCATTGCATTAAAAATTGCTCGAATAGAGAAATCAGATATAAAGCACTGAAGAGCAGTAGGTTTTTGTTTTTTTCCAAGTGGCAAATTTTACAGAAAAATGTAACAGATGGGAAGAAGATAGTCTATTTCTCAGGGGTGTTATACAAAACAGATGATGGGCATCAGCAGTTTATGCCCACAATGTTTGCCTTTTGTGTTAGGGGTGGAGAAGAGGAGGTTGAGTGATGCTATTGTAGGGCCTTCTCCAGGAAAACGTTTGGATAATAAACACAGTGCTACTTCGGTGACTGAGCACGTTCTAAAGAGAGAAGCTTTGAAACTTCTGGTACTGTGATACTCAGATTACTCATAAAACCACCCATCCATGTACTCGCTAACCAGTTCCAAGGCTGCTGGGAGGGAGAGGGAGAAAGGCGTAGAGACTATCGGGGGCAGGGAAACTCCACCTAACTGGGTCAAATCCAGTCCACTGTTGGTTTTTATTTGCCTCATTTCCAATTCCATTTCCCTTGCCTGTCCTGGCTGGTTAAGGCCTGCTGGGAGATGATGGGGCCGTTGCTTGCG
Source organism: Sphenodon punctatus (assembly GCA_003113815.1). Taxonomy (NCBI): domain Eukaryota; kingdom Metazoa; phylum Chordata; class Lepidosauria; order Sphenodontia; family Sphenodontidae; genus Sphenodon; species Sphenodon punctatus. The sequence goes on from QEPC01004477.1 coordinate 1,752,876, forward strand.
GGGGTGATCAATGCCTCCCTTAGGGAGGGAAGGGTGCCAGGCTCCCTTAAGGAGGCGGTGGTACGGCCCCTGCTCAAGAAACCATTGCTTGACGTTGACTCCCTTGCCAGCTATTGCCCAGTCTCGAACCTTCCCTTTTTAGGGAAGGTTATTGAGTGGGTGGTGGCCTGGCAGTTGCAGGAGCATCTGGATGATGTTGCTGTTCTTGATCCCTCGCAGTCAGGATTTCACCCAGGTTATGGCACCGAGACTGCACTTGTGGCGTTGGTTGATGACCTGCACCGGGAATTAGATCAGGGTCGTTCGGCCCTGCTCATTCTATTAGATCTGTCCGCTGCTTTTGATACCGTTGACGATGAGATGTTGGTGACGCGCGTACAGGACTGGCCGGGGGTGGGCGGTACAGTTCTTGACTGGTTCTGCTCCTTCCTGGCCGGAAGAACTCAGAGAGTGGTGCTTGGGGATTATCTTTCATCATACTGAGACCTCTTGTGTGGAGTCCTGCAGGGTTCTGTTCTGTCCCCTTTCCTGTTCAACGTGTATATGCAGCCGCTTGGCAAGGTGGTCAGGAGGTTTGGCGTGCGGTGTCATCAATATGCTGATGACACCCAGCTGACAGCTGTCCTGCTGACAGCCCTGACAACGGCCAACACCCTTGATTGGTGCTTCATCACCAATTGAAATTCATGTTCCTGAAGTAGGCAATCTGAAAATCTTCCCAGGTCAGTCATTTTGAATTAGAGCAATTATGGTAGGGACAGCAGCAGGAGCAGCAGCACCACCAGAGGTTTGCGGAAGAGGGGGGGGGGGGGGAATAAGCTGGAGAGAGGGTGAAGGGCAGGCAAATTAAAGAGGGGTGTGGTTTTAAAAGTTTGAGACACTATGGACGTTAACAGATGTGACAGCAGGCTACTTTGGCCCACTCTGTCACACTTCGGCCCAAACCTCACCTGCATGTTTGTGCACACGACGCCAGATGTTGCCCTGGGCCATGTCAGACCCAAGAAGATCTGAGCTGTGACCCCCGAACATCTCCGAGTCACAGCCTGGGCTAAGGTCAGCCTGATTGGGCCAAAGCAGACCACAGTGGGCTATCACGTGTGGCACGGGCCACTGTGACCCGGCCCAGATTGGGTCTACCGTGGCCAGCCACCATTGGCTACCTGTTGTCGCGGGGTGGGTGGGTGGAAGCAGAACAGGGTTGGCCGGCTGCATGTTTGTGCATCTCCCTGACTTCTCCGGCGGCCTGGTCACTGACACGTTTGTTCGGTGGCCCAATCCAGACCATGTCCGTGGTGCTTTTCCTTCCCATGCTGGGTCAGGCCACTGCCGAGCTGGCATCACGTTTGTTAACACCCTATCTTAAACAACACTACTGCTGCTCCTCAGAGTAATAGCATGCAATAATCTCCTAAGTTATGGAGAAAGAGAGGCTACAGTCCTTTTGTCCCATCGGACGTATCCTAGTATGCAGGGCTCCAAGATGGACATCTTTTATTCCAGTTACAGAGGACTTATATTCATTTCCCCCATGTTCTAGTTTTCCTATATATCAAGTTTAGCACTTGTACAGTGCTTGCCATCTTTATAATGTTTTACAATCAATTGCTAATTAATAAAGGTCTGATCCCAGTTCTATTTATTTTAGTGCCAACAAGCTACAGCTCTGAATTAGCGTGTTTCCTGTTAGAATTGTTTTGGGGACAGTCTCCAGAAATCCTTATTTCTAGAGAGAAAACTACGAGATCTCAAAAAGAAGTAAGGGAAATCATACAAAGGGCTTCATGTTAAGGGTAAAGAGCATGTTATTAGCAAAGGATAAGGCAAACTGCAGAAAAATAGAGGGACAGGAGAAATAGATTATGTGGCTAGCAAATTATTGAACATTTAGTGTCAAGGAAAAGATATTGTATCTTATAGATGTTTATGTGCCTGCATGCACACAAGTATGTATTTTTATGCTTCTTCCATGCCCACATGCTCCTATAAATAAAACACTGCATATTATTAGAGCAGAGTATACAACAATTCATTAATGATTTAAGCTCTTTTGCAGATGGAAAAATAGCATGCCTGGATAACTGGAAATCGGCAAGTTTACAGGAAATACTTTTGATGTCCCTGAAGCAGAAAGAAAGCTTTACAAATAACTCCCAGCAGTATTGCCAAGCCAGGATATTCAGAAAAGTCATGAAGTTGAATTACAGATCATGAGATTTTAAAAGTGGGTTCTTTTTTATTTGCCTTCTGGGCTTTTTTAAAGCATGTAGGGGTACACTTGGTAAGCACTTCCTAAGCATTTCTTTGCAGACATGAAAACTAAAAAGTGAAGTCCTGATTCCACAAAGGCTTTAAAGTGTGCTTACCTTTAGTCCCATGCCTGAAATGAGAAAGAGAGATTTTGTGGGGTAGGTCTGTGGGGTTTAGCCATCCCCCCTCCCCCCTATGTTTTATGCTTATGTTTTAGTTTCCGGGGCCCTGTTTTTAAATATTTTTACTGTGGATTTTTAAATTGTTTTATGTCATTTTATGTATTTATACTGTTGGAAGCCGCCCCGAGCTGGTTACAGGAGGGGCGGGGTACAAATTATTTAAATAAATAAATAAATAAAATGCAGCAGACTGCTTTCTGTCAGAGTAAGAGCACATCATACCTGTGCTTCAGGGTTTGTACTGGTTCGCAATAGCTTTCCTAGCACAATTCAAGGTGCTGGTTTTGGCCAATAACGCAAGCCCAGCATCCTGTTTCTAGCAGTGGCCAATCTCAGTTGCTTGGGGCCAAACATACTTGGCTAATAGCTGTTAAGGGACCTACCCTCCAAGAACTTATCCAATCCTTTTTTAAACCCATCTGTACTATTGGCCTTGATCACATCCTCTAGTAACAAATTCCACAAGTTAATTGTGATTCATCAGAGCCTGGGTCTGAGAATCTTCTGGAGGCAATGTGAACCTTTTTATTTGGTCAAGCATTTGGCAGGTGGGGCTAGGAGTTGGGCAGGGGAAGGTTTGAGGATTTTTAAATATGTTTTCATCTATTTATACAGATTTCGTCCATTGATTTTATTATCAGCCTTGAGCCTTTAAGAAAGGGAGGGATATACATTTAAATTAAATAAATCAAGCCCATTCTACAAATACTCATGCACATGCTTATCTTTACCACCATGAATAGTCCTGTGACAGAGCAGTCTGCGGGCCCTTTAAGAATGCGTACTTGTCACCTTGGCCACACCCCCTTCTGGGGCTGTAAGAGCAGTAGGCTCTGTCCTCCAAGCTGTCTGATGTGAGGTGGCAAGGTGGAAAGACTCCACATTTATTTATTTATTTATTTATTTAGTGTTTTTTATGCCGCCCCCTCATGCACAGCATCTCGGGGCGGCTAACAACATTTTAAAACAAATACTATCATAAAACTCAACATTTAAAATAAGCCAACAGTAAAACCAATAAAAACCCACCCTAACCCAACCACCCATCCTGTCTCCCGCGGCAAAGGCCCGGCAAAACAGCCAGGACTTACATTGTCTACAGAAAGAGAGGAGGTCTACGGCCAGGAGGACCTCCAACGGGAGGCAGTTCCACAGTCACGGAGTGGTCACCGAGAGCACCCTCCTCATGGTCGAGACCCAGGGAACCTCAAGGAGGGCGCCCCCAGCCGACCGCAGAGGCCGATCCATAATCCGGAGGGTGAGGTGGTCCTGCACATGAACCAGGTGGCAGCCTAGGAGCTAGCTGAGGAACACCATGTCATGGAGGAACATAGGGTCACACACGTGTGATACTAGCCTACATGTAGACTACAAGTCTAGTAAACATATAAAGCAAACGGTTCAACATGTATGTAATGTTACAACTGAAAACTGTAAAACTCAAATCAAGACTGTGACACTGACCAAACTCCAGGAAGTAGGGACAGTTAAAAGATTGTGTATTGGCAACCCCTGCCAGACAGAACCCTATGGAGATGCAAATGGATCTTCATGTTTGCCTGGGTTGGCTATGTGAGGAAAGACACTGTCTCATGAGCGGGAAAGCCGAAACAAAGAGACCATGAAAGGTACTTAAGCAAGGACCATTAAGCCAGCTTCGCTATTGGTTGGTCAGAGCCATCTTGAGCACTCTCATATGCATCCTGGATCCTGCCAGCCAGCTAGGCTGGAAACTATGGACTGAGACCAGGACTTTGCTTTCTAGCAACTCTAAGACTGAAGACCCAGTTGTTTACATCAAGGACTGAGAAGAACTTATGGACCTTGGTAGGGTAAGATGCTTATTTATGAACTCAACCAGTATAGATATAGGAATACGTTATATTTACCTTTGATTTCTAGTAACCACTCTGTATCAACTATCTTGCTTATGTAATCAATAAACGAACTTCTTATCTTTATGAAGAAGTGTCTGTGTCTAACATTGGAACACAAGTGAGCAACAAGGACTTTCAAGCTCTTGCGAACCCAGAGATTAAAGAGTCTGTAAACGGTAAGGATCTGGCCCTTGGGTGACAAAGGGGTTGTCCCTGCGGCAGGCTTGAATCAGCCAGAGAGAAAAACTGATTCAAGTGGGCTGTACACGAGGAAAACTGAGTCACTCAAACCCGGTAAAGTGGGGGTGCGGACCTCCAACCCGTGACACACCACTTGCTGAGAGCTCCATCTTTCTAGCCCAGTGATTCCCAAAGGATGTGCCAAGGCTCACTAGTGTGCTATGAAAGCCACCAATTTTAATCCAGAAAGAAGTGTGCCCCTGGTATCAAAAGTTTGGAAAACACTGTTCTAGCCTTATAACCCTTTTCGGACCCCTTCTTTAGGAAGATAGGAAAAAAGATAACTTGCTCCAGCTGAGATGGGGGTCATCCCATCTCTTCTCTGGAGCTTAATATCTGGGCATAGCAAGGCCATGCCATAAGGGCTTTTATATTGATGTAGCTATTTAAACTCCTATGCCCATAACATTGGCAGTTACTATGGACCAAGGGCACATGCATGTAGCTCCGGGGACAAGAGAGGATACCTATCTTGGCCCCCAGCTCTGAGCAATAAACTAGTGGAGGGATTTGTATCTGTCTTTTTGATGGGTACATGGAACCCTAACTAACATCACTGTGGTGGCCTGGTACCTGCGGGTTCAGAATGACACTGACCTGGCCTGACCCAATGCTGAGGGCAGGGGTGAAGATCCTGATGTAAGGCCTCAGAGTGGGACTGTGAGTTAAAACAGTATTTATTTCTTCTTGGTCAAGATGCTGTAAATAAACTTCCACTGGTGATGGAAACTTTGGGTGAAAACAGACATGACGCTAATCACCCTTGGTGGTTATTTATGCATGTTGCAGGGCTGCATTGGTGCCCTATGCAGCCCTGAAACATGCATAAATGACCACCAAGGGTGGTTAGCGTCATATGTGTTTTCACCCTTTGGGATCAGCTCAAACAATTCTCAGATACACAGGACTTGGAGGCTGATACAGCCACCTTACCATCAGTCCTGTTGCCTTAAATGAGATGGATTACCCTAGGTAGTGAAGTAGCATAGGCTTAATTTTAGGTAGAAATAGGCAGATGCCAGACTTCTTGCCCAATGACATTTCTCTCCCTGAGTTTTTCTTTTGTTTACGCGTCTCTCAAAACAGTGACTGCAGGAAAGGAAGAAGCTGCAGCTGGACTGGCCACTGTGTCCTCCAAAGCCAGTGGTTAATAGGATTGTCACCCTCAAATGTTTTGGTGTTTTTTGTTTGTTTTTTAAAACTTAAAAATCATTTGTTCCACCTTCCATTCCTAGTATTGGCTAAAAACAAACTATTTCTGTGTTGTTGTTTTTTTAAAAAAGGTACTGTTTGGTTTCTGAGCTTTTACACTGCAGTCCTGTTCAAGCTTTTCTCTGTAACTATGAGAGCTAGAAACTTACTTTTTTATTTAAAAAAAATAATAAGACAAAACTGCCTCTCTTGTTTGCAGCTAAGTTTTAAAAAAATACAGTTATAATTGTGAGACCCATGATAAACTTGGCAATATTCAGGTTAGAGTAGCTTAATTCTACAAAGTCTTACACCAGTGTGTACCTACACTGTCTCAAGTAGCCACAGGGTGAAAATCGAGCCCCATTAGAGAGGCTAGTCACTAGCCTACACTTAATTGAGGTCAAGATTTCACCAATTTCTACTACTCCATCTGTCTGAAGAAGAGCTCTGAAGCACAAAAACAATGCTTAAGGTGTCATCCTCCATCCGCTAAGATCAATGGCAAAACTCCCATGGACTTTAATGGTGGAGGACTGTCCTGCCCTTCACCAGCAGCAGGTGGTCTAACAGAAAGATATCATCGTAACTACTTTGTTTTTTGTCTCTCTAATACTTGGATCCAGCACAGAAAACACGCTTGAGCAGTGTGATCTACTGTCACTAGTTCTTAGTGCAGCCAGTCCTATTTACTTCTGAAGTAAATGCCCTCAGGATTGTGCTGCAAATGAGAGTTACACATTGGCACTGATGTTAATGGAATTATTCACATGTGACAGTTCTCAAACAACTTACTCCAGAGTAGTCGCACTGAAGCATAGTCTGTCACAAAGACGGTATGATTTTCCTTGGGACAGTATGTGCGAGTCCCGCCTCTGAGGATCTTGTACCTGCAATAACTGCTAGCATGCGTGGTGCCCTGTGGGAAAGATCGAGATCAAAGCCTGTAGTGGTGTTTTCAGACAAGATGCTACCCTGCATTGGCCACCCAGGAGCCACGGAGCCCACCACCTGTCTGAAAGTGGAGGCGGGGAATGCACATTCCCATGAGCCACGGAGCATCCACTCATGGCCACACATGGAACACTGCTGGGAAATCCACATATGGTACGCGGGGCAAGCCAAATAGCTCCGTGGCAACAGAGCCCCATCCCGTACAAACTGGGGTGGCCAGGCATGAAAGCAGACTGGTCCACCGCTCATAGGCGCTGCGGGCAGGGGACAGGACCTTTGCAAATCTCAAGAACTGGCCGGGAGCACTGGGGAGCCCGTGTTCCCCAGTGTTCAGGCCAGGGACGTGTCAACTGCAAAGGCCAGCCTAGTGTGCTTCCCCCTCCCCCATGGTCTGCGGAAGAGGGAGTGCGTGGCAGCTTGCCTTGGTGGTCAGGGTAGCCACGCTGGGAGCCTCCCCCTACACTCCACCTGAATGAATGCTCCGTAGCACTCAGTAGGGTGGCCAGATATGCAAATTTTAGACACTTATGAGAAATACAGGTTGCAGGGCTGCATTGGAGCCAACCTGCAACCTGTATTCCTCATAAGCGTCCTCTAAAATTTGCATATCTGGCCACTCCCTCCCCATCGCCTTGCTCATTTAAAAACAGTGTCTCTCACTAACACAAGTATGCGCAGTCTCCACCAGACATAGACTTTTACCTGATCTTCCCTTCTCTCTGCCCCCACGCAGAGAAGTGGGTGAGGAACCTTTTCCCTCCCAGGGGTCACTTTGAACGTTAGTACAAACTCTGAGGACTGCATGGAAGTTGGGGATGAGGGTGCTTAAGGGGTGTGCTCAAGAAGAGGGTCCAGATTATGGATTTGTTCCATAGCCTTGTGTGCATGACTTCATCTCTACTTCCTTACCCTGAGCTCAGCCTTTTAGTGCTTGGGGGTAGGAGGCTTTTGGTCCCCGGCCTGAGGTTCCTCATCCCTATCACACATTCTATGTATAATTTCTGTCTAACATATACTCCATTTTACAGGCACTCTTGGGGTCAGATCCAGACAAGTGCAGATTTTGCAACCATACTGGACCCCAAATGTCATTTCAAGTTTATTCATGGGCTCCCACTGTAAGAGTGAGAAGCACTGGCATAAAATACAGCCCCACCGAGGTTCAAATGCAGTAAGAGTGGGGCAAACCCTGGGTGGGTTGTGGCTCAGGTGGTAGAGCACATGCTTTGCATGTAGAAGATCCCAAGTTGAATCTTGGCATTTCCAATTCAGGATCTCAGGTAGCACGCCTGGGTGAGGCCTCTGCTGGAAAGCTGGATTTGAAATCCTGCTGCCATGTCAGGTTGTGACAATATTGGGCTAAGATAGACCACTGGTCTGACTCAGTTAGGCAGCTCCTTATATTTATTTATTTCAAATATTTATATCCCGCCCCTCTTGCACAAGCAACTTAGGGCAGCTCACAATAAAATAAAAATACAAATAAATAATAGTACAAATATAAATAAAACACATAAGAACAGTTTAAAATTCAAACTGTTTTTTAAAAAGAAACTGAACTAATCCCCTAACCCATCCCACCCCCACAAATGCCTGGCGGAAGAGCCAGGTCTTACAACTTCGCCGGAAGGCAAAGAGATTTGGGCTGAGGCGGATCTCTACTGGAAGGGCGTTCCAAAGCGACAGTGCAGCCACCGAGAACGTCCTCCTGTCAGTACGGACTTGCCGAAAGCGCGGGACCTCCAACAGAGTGCCCCCGGATGACCACAGGGGCCGCCCTGGGGGTGAGGCGATCTTTCAGGTAAGCAGAACCCAGACCATTAAGGGCTTTAAAGGTTGAAACCAGCACCTTGAATCAGGCCCAGAAGGCAATAGGCAGCCAGTGCAGTGCTTGGAGCACCGGTGTAACGTGCTCCCTTTCGCCCGGCCAAGAGACGGGCCGCAGCATTCTGCACCATCTGCAACTTCCGAACCGGTACCAAGGGTAGCCCCACGTAGAATGTATATAAATATATCTTGACCTGCGGCAATTGAGGACTCCCACTCCTCTCCAGTTCCCCACCACCACCACCACTCCTTCTGTTACCATTGTCTATTACATCTCCCACTGTGCTTTGCTAATTTTCAGCTCTACTCATGCTTTATTTCTAGTGCTTATGCCCTTCTTCTTCTTCGAGTGAGGTGATCAAATTTGCAGACGACATGAAGTTAGTCAAGGTAGTTAAATTACACTGTGCTCCACGAGGAGGGTTATACCATGCTCTTCCCAACCAAGATTAATTGGGTTGCCAACCCAAGACGTAACTATGTGCTATTCTCCTCGAATCTTGATTTTATCAGCGATAATTGTATATTGCAAAATACAAGTAATTTTTTGCTAAGCATAGGGAGGGAGGTATTAGGCTATATGTGGCGAATGTTGCAACTACAATCTATGTCATAAGATGGTTAGTCTATATGTAGAAGCAAATATGGCATGTATATATATATATAATCGGATGTTATCAAAGACTGGTTGGCAGTGTTGATATAAATGCCGCAAAGCCTGGAATAATTAACAATAATAGCAACCCTGACATCAGGGGTTAAGTTCAATTGGTCTAACCCCAGTGGAAGAGTAAGGTGCCAGTGGCTAGCTAATCCCTGTATTAGGGATGCTGCCCTAAATTAGAGAGGGTTCGTATTAGGAACAGTTGATTGGAGCGGGGTATGCAACTAGGGATTTTATTAGTTATTTCCTATTATTATTATTTATTATCTATTTATGAAGACAGCTGGATTTTGCATTTCAAGTTTTATATAGTTTCATTTTGTTGGTATTATCATGCTTTGTATGTTATGCGATGTCTGTGTTGTTGTATTTTTTGTGGTTGTTGTATGTTTCGGTGTTGCTGTGTTAGGCCATGGCGCGAGCCAGTGCCGTAATAAATAAATAAATAAATAGTTAAAATACAAGCAGACTGTGAGGAACGGCAACGGGATCTTACGACACTGGGTGCCTGGGCATCTAAATGGCAAATGAGATTTAACGTGGACAAGTGCAAAGTGATGCACATAGGGAAAAATAATCCAAACTATGCGTACACAAAGCTGGGTACTAAGCTAGGAGTTACCACTTAGGAAAAGGATCTGGGGGTGGTTGTGGACAATACAAAGCAAACAATGTTAGGAATTATTCGGAAGGGGATAGAGAATAAAATTGAGGTCATAATGCCTCTATACAAATCAATGGTGCGACCGCACCTCTAATATTGGGTGCAGTTCTGGTCACCCCATCTCAAAAAAGACATAGCTGAACTAGAAAGGGTACAGAGAAGGGCAACAAAAATGATCCAGGGTATGGAACAGCACCCGTATGAGGAGAGGCTTGGTAGGTTGGGGCTCTTCAGTTTGGAGAAGAGACGACTGAGAGGAGATAGGATAGAGGTCTATAAAATCATGAGTGGGGTGGAACTAATAAACAAGGAACAGTTATTTACCCTCTCAGCTAGTACTAGAACTAGGGGACACTCCATGAAACTCATGGGTGGCAAGTTTAAAACAAATAAAAGAAAATATTTTTTCACTCAGCGTATAATTGGGTTGTGGAATCTACTGCCAGAGGCTGTGGTAAGGGCCAGTACTATAGCTGAGTTTAAAAGAGGTTTGGACAAGTTTCTGGAAGATAGGTCCATTAGCAGCTATTAGCCAGACAGGATCAGGGAACATGACAGGAGCTGGGGGAAAACAACAGGGAATGGATCCCCCATTGTGACCTGTTGGGTGCTTCTCCCAAGCCACCGTGATTGGCCACTGTCGGAGACAGGATGCTGGGCTTGATGGGCTGTTGGTCTGACCCAGTATGGCATGTCTTATGTTATTATTACTATTTTCCATTTTTTCACCTAATCTACCTTCAATTCTGACTCACCACCTTCCTGCATCTTTCAACATACTCCACCCTCCCATCACACTCTTGCCCCTTTCTACTGCATATCTCCCCGTTCTCACCTTCCCCTTCCTCCTTCCGTTACTATGGGTATTTTCAGACAGGACGCTAACCCCAGTTTAACCACACTTGAACATTTCTTATGCATGTTGCAGGGCTGTATTGGTGCCCTATGTAGCATGGAACATGCATAAGAAATGTTCAAGTGTGGTTAAAGTGGGGTTGGCATCTTGTCTCTCCCTCTGTTCCCCTTCCTATGTCTCTCCCCCAGCTCCTGTCTCTCAGATTGTAAGCCCTAGGGGCAGGGACCCTGTCTATTTTATTACTTTGTAAAGTGCCAGGGACACTGCTGGCGCTATATCAATGTTTGTTCAGAATAATAATGTCTGAAAACACCCTTCACTCTGAGCATTTTCAGACAAGACACTCTCCCCCCACTATACAGGTTATAGGGCACCCATAGGGCAACACTGCAGCCCGGCAACAGCAGATCTTCAGTTCCGACTCCTACTTGCCTGAGGAAGGCCCCGGCCAGGCCTGGAAGCTCGCACATTGCCACCAACAGCACTTGGTGCAAACACACCCAGGTTGGGGGTTTGCAGACAAGCCGCCCCCATGCTGGACGCTGCAGGGCTGCCTAGGATGCCAAGGTGGCCCTGCGGCGCGCATGATGGGGGAGGGAGGCGCTTGCCTAAAAACACCCAGTCTCCAGATACCCATCGCAGTTAGTTCCCAAGCAAAAACTCCCATTGATTTTAATGGCGGCTGCACTCCTAGTCAGCGCAGAGTGACCCGCGGAAACTCCTTCCTCCTGACCATTTCTCACCCTCCCTCCCACATAAGGCATCCTCACCTCCTCTTGGAAGTGAATGACACAACTCCCATGGACTTGACTAGGGGAGGGCTGCACTCGCAGCCTCGTACTCGATCTAGCCGCTTCCCTCGCGGAGACACCACAAACAAACTGCTCATCCAGGGCCTCGCCCAAGCGCTCTCTGCTCGATCCTGTCACACAGCGGCCCCTCTTTCTCTCCCCCGCGCTTTCCCGCCCTTTCACAGCGGTGCCTGCCGGAACTACATTTCCCAAGCTGCTCTGCGGCACGCGCCCTCCCGCCTGGGATGCTCTCGGCGCGTCTAGCCGCCGGGTTTCTTTAGGCCCGGGCAAGATGGCGGAGGGGGTGCTGAGCCCCGGGGTGAACCTGGAGGCTTTCGCTCAGGCTATCACCGCCATCCAGGCGCTGCGCTCCAGCGTCACTCGGGTCTTCGACTGCCTGAAGGATGGGATGCGGAACAAAGAGACGCTGGAGGGCCGCGAGAAGGGCTTCGTTTCGGGCTTCCAGGAGAGCCTGCATTCCGTCAGCCGGGACCTGGGGTGAGTGAGGGGGGCAGGCGGGAGCCGACTGAGGGGAACCCTAGAGGGAGAGCGGCCACCCGAGGGAGCCCAGGTGCGAGGCGGGGTAGGGTTGTGGGGAGCGAGGGGTCACCTAGGGTGGCCTTACCGCCTCTTTAAAAGAGGACGCTTATAAAAAAAATGCATGTTGCGGGGCTCCATTGGTTCCAGTACAACCCTGCACCATGTATTTTTCATAAGCGTCCTCTTTTAAAAGGGGGGTATGGCCACCCTAGTTATGGGAGGAATTACAGTGTTGGGTGGCCCCACAAATTCCTCCTCCTCCTCCCTCTCTCCCAGCATTTCCAGGGATATGGGGGCAGGGGTTATATGGGTCAGCACCCCTCACCAGTTTTAGCCCAGGGTTATTTATGCTCATGACTGGGGTAGGGGTGGCCAGGTCTGCAAATTTTAGAGGACACATGAGAAATACAGGTTGCAGGGCTCCCTGCAACCTGTATTTCTCATGTGTCCTCTAAAATTTGCAGATCTGGCCACCCTAGACTAGGGTGATAAGGTGTGTGCTGAGCACTGGAGAGAGAACGTGATTCCCTCACCTTGCTATCCCATTCCTTCCATGTGGCATTGCTCTAGATCAGGGGTAGGTAACCTCAGGCCAGAAGGAGACCTATATAGCCCCCTCCCCCCCAGTAGGTTCCCCAGATCTGACCCATGGATCCAGTTCCTACCCCAAGCAATAAAACACGGACGTCGGGGTAAGAGATCAGAGAGGACGACACTCACACAAGGATAGGGGGCAGATCTATGGCACAGATCAATGATCTTGACCCTCCTTTTCTTGAGTGCATGGCCCTTATCTGCCCCGGCCCCCAACTTCTGTTGGAGTTTGTACTAACTTTCAAAGTGCCCCCCACACTGGCTTAGATGCTGCTGTTACTGCCAGCTCCTGGAAGCCTGACATCGCTTCAGCTAACAGGTGGTCCACCTTGTAGGAAAGTAACAATTCAGCTGGATTTGGAAAGTAACAATTCAGCTGGATTTCTCAAGATGAAGCCTATTTAAATTTTATGGAGTCAAGGGTTTTTTACAGGTTTACTGCTAGTTCACTTAAACAAATGTTTCTTTGCCGTGTTGGAAAAAAACTTAGTACTCTGTAGCAGATAGTTGAACTAATGAAGCCTGGTTTTCTAAGGTGGGAACAATGCTTGGTGTAAGACACTGGGATTTTTGGCTAGAAAAGAGGCCGTATCTGTGCTGAAGTTTGCTTATTGATTAAAAAAAAATGTTCCTATTTACCTTGTAGCCTTCTGTACCTCTGCTTAATTTAATTGATTGTAATTTGCTTGTGGGATTCAGTTACTAAGGGACACGCACATAGCATGAGCCTTATTTCCATTGAAAACCAGGCTAAAAACAAACAAACAAGCCTTAAAGCATCTTGGAGCAGAGCTGACTGGGATGGGAGCAAGATGACATTGACTTTCTTGATTCCCTCCACCCCCAACACAATGTGTAAACAAAGTATAAATAATAAAGATTATTGGATTCTTACAACTTTTTCAGTTTTAATAAAAGGAATTGAGAAGACAAGTTGATTTTAGGGAAGACCTTTTGCTTGCCTTCCTCACAGATTTCTTACGGCACATGCAGCTAGAAATAAATTTACCAGCGTAGTGCCATAAGTATACATAACATTTTTGGACAAGACACAAAAGAATATTTTCTGTCATTCTCAGTTCTGAATTTGGTTTATAGATTAAAGCTACTCTCCTGAAATGATTTAAAATTTAAGTTATTTTATTGGAACTCTTTGCAATCCAGTGGTTTCAGGATAGCAGCGTAGGGCAGCTTTAGCAAGTAGATGTTAGACAGGTGGTGAGAAGGAATTTGTAGAATGCTTCAATTCTTCACTGATGCAAAGATTTGCTTGTGGGATACGATAAAGGAAGAATTTTTTTTCTCCCCTTCTCACCAGAACATATATGTTGCTAATTGAAACAACAATTGTAACCTTTAACAAGTGTGTACTGTGCACCCAAGTGATTGTTTGTTATATTTATCTGTGTGACCGTACATTCCTGTATTGTTTCCTCTTATTATTGTTTGCTTCTTGCTATAGGCTCAGATAGATGCAGAGGATGTTCTTGGGGTGGTCAAACCACCCCTTGTGAGACCAGCCAGGAGATGCTGGGGCTGTTGCTGGCTGCGGTGGTCAATACCTCCCTTCGGGAGGACAGAGTGCCGAGCTGCTTCAAGGAGGCGGTGGTACGGCCTCTGCTCAAGAAACCATTCACTGGACATTGATTTGCTCACCGGTTATTGGCCTGTTTCTAACTTTCCCTTTTTACGGAAGGTTATTGAACAGGTGGTGGCTCGGCATCTGCAGGAGCAACTGGATCGCATCAGTTTTCTAGATCCCTTGCAGTCCGGCTTTCATGCAGGCTATGGCACTGAGACTGCGCTTGTGGCTTTGGTCAACAACCTCTGCTGCAAATTGGATCAGGGTCGATCGACGCTTCTGATTCTGTTAGAGATGTCGGATGCTTTTGATACTGTTGATCATGAGATGTTGGTGACTTCGTTTGCCGGACCGAGCTAGGGTGGGCAGGATTGTTCTTTAATGGTTTTGTTCCTTCTTGGCTGGGAGAACTCACTCCCCAGTGGGAGTGGTGCTGCGGGACTGTTCGTCTTCTCCCTGGGACTTCTCGTTGTGGAGTCCCGCAAGGTTCTATTCTGCCCCCTCCTATTCAACGTGTATATGCAGCTGCTCGTGAGAGGGTTTGATGTTTGGTGTCATCAATATGCTGATGACGCCCAACTCTCCCTCTCCTTTTCATCTGACCCAGGCCTGGCAGTCTCGGTGCTTACTCGATGTCGGGTGGCTGTGGGGGACTGGATGAGGGTGAGCTGTCTGAGGCTGAATCCTGACAAGACATAGGTGATGCTAGTGGGGAGGGCGGTGGGGTTGACGTCCCCCATCATTGATTGGATTTGCCCTCCACTGGTTCCCCAGGTTCATAGTCTGGGAGTGCTCCTCGATTCTCAGCTCCACCTAGATGCCCAGGTGGGGGCTGTGGCGAGAAGTGCGTTCTGCCAGTTACATCTAGTGCAGCGGCTTCGACTGTATATCTCAGCCTCCAACCTGGCCACTATCATCTATGCTTTTATTGCCTCAAGACTGGACTATTGTAACGCACTCTATGTGGGACTACCCATGGTGACAGTTCAGAGGCTGCAGCTAGTGCAGAATGCGGTAGCTTGGCTCCTTACGGGGATGGGTCGCCATGAGCACATTACACCAGTGCTCCATTCTTTGCACTGGCTGCCTATAGTCTTCTGGGCCCGATTCAAGGTTTTGGTGCTTACTTTTAAAGCCCTATACGGCCTGGGCTCTGCCTGTCTGCCAGACCACCTCACTCCCCAGGCTCTGGGTCAACCGGGAGCGCCTTTCTTGAAGTCCCCTAAGTATCTTGGGGGCGACTTTGCAGAGGGCAGTCTCGGTGGCCACACCAAGACTATGGAGCTCTCTCCTGGCAGAGGTCGGTGTGGCCCCTTCCTTCTTTAGGCGTCAATGTAAGACCTGACTGTTCCACCAGGCTTTCTGTGAGGGAGTTGGGTAAGGGGTGGCAGGTTGAGGGGGCTTTTTATTTTTGGTACCCCACCATATGGTTTTTATAGTGCTGTTTTATATTATTGTATTCTATATTTTTAATTTTGTATTTTTAGCTGCCCCGAGCTGCAATGGGGTATAAATTTGTATAATACATAAATCATATCAAGGGTTCAGTATAGTAGCAGCAGTACCTAAATTTTGTTCAGAGACCCATGTTCACTGCATTTCCCCAGTGGGGAAAACGTCGTGAACATGGGTCCCTGCTCTTGTGTAGTTATAAGAGCTCTGTTGTGCAAGTGTCTGTGCCAGTACACACACTGGGGGATTTCAGAAGTGACATGGTTAATGTCCACCACAGTCAACCTCAGTCAAACGTGGGGGGGGGGTGAAAGCGCCGTGCATGTGTGTTTGCTCACATCCAGATGTTCACCACAGNGGTGAAAGCGCCGTGCATGTCTGTTTGCTCGCATCCAGATGTTCACCACAGTCAAACGCGGCCCGGGGTGAAGCTAACCACGCTTCGTGAGGTCGGGGCGGGAGGAGGTCCAGAAGTGTGGTGAATGGTCACCACGGCAGGGGTGAATGAAAAGTAACTTCTGAACGGAAACCCACAGCCGCGGTGGAAGGAATTGACCCCAGCCGCGGTGCATTCTGGGGCTCAAACCACGGTCCACGTCTCCACTGCATGTCTGTTGTGTTCCCCCAGCCCATGTTCTCTCTGATTGCCCCCGGCTGGTGGTCATGATCCTGTCACTTCTGTTGGGGCTGCACGTGTCACCACACCCGGTGTGAATCCGTTCACACCAGGGTGGGATTCACTGTGGTGAATTGGAACGCGTCACTTCTGAAATCACCCAGTGAGTAGACAGTAGTTCTTAGAGTTCAGAGAGTAGTTCCATTGAAATCAGTGGACCTACTAAGGGCAGTAAAGTTAAGCACAAGCATGTCTTTCTAGAATTAAGATTTGGTTGCTAATTGTTCCATTATTATTTATTTTGTGACACACTTCTGGTAGTGATACGTTATAAATGATCAGTGTACTGGCTTTAAACATTTAGTAAGTTCCCAGCAGGCTAGGGAAGTTCACAGAGAACAATTTCCCCATCTGGACAATTTTTATTTTAGGTGAAGTTTTCAAAAATGCTCAGTATTGATCTAATCTTGTGCCCGCTGAAAATAAGGCTTCTGACTTCATTAGGCAGTAGAGACAAAATAGTGTGGAGATATCTTTTATTAGACCAACTCAAGTTGGTGGAGGTGCACAAGCTTTTGGAACTCACAGGGTCCTTGGTCAGGCAGGTCAGGAGTTGGAACTGCAGATGGAGCAATGCAAAACAAGGTAGCTAGCTGTGTCTATATAGTGACTTGGCAGGCAGAGGGGAGGGGAAGGTGAGAACAGGACATGGGGAGGAGGTACATACGTTTGAAAGGGGTGTAGCGATGATTAGAGCTGTTAAGTATCCACTTGGGGATTCCTGTAACGGAGATTAATTTAGACTTGCAAATTTTTGTAATGGCTTGTGAAACCCGTGTCTAAATTGAGTCCATTGTGTGCTGTATCCAGCAGAGCTATGAATGTTTGTTCATAGAACCAAATTTTGACACTATTTTGTCTCTACTGCCTATGTTTGAGACCACCACAGCAACCATACTCTCTCTACGACTTCAGTAGGAACAGAGTTAGGCCAGTGCTGGTTGCTTTTTGATTGCTTGCGTACAAGCTGGTGGTGTGTACTTATACCACCATCGTAACAGAGGATGTTTTTATATGAGCAAGAGTGAGGGTATACAGCTGCGGTGCAGCCACTCAGGTGAAATACATGGGGCAGGATTCCAACGGGCAGTTCCCAGTGTGGCTACCGTGGCAGCCGCTTCGTACTCCCCCTGCCATGGACCATGGGGGAAGGGGGAAGAGCGCCAGACTGGCCTTTTAAATTGACATGTCTTGGGTATGAATACTGGGGAACTACGCTCCCCAGTGCTCCCGGCCAGTTCGTGTGTCCCCCCCTCTCCCAGTACCTATGAACTGGGACCTGTTTGCAGGCCTGGGTGGCTGCCCCAGTTCATACAAGCTGGAGTGCGTGGATGCCTGTTGCTACGCACTCTTTTGGCTTGCTCCACATGGCACGCTTCGGTTTTCTTGGCAGTGTGCCGTGAGTGGGTGCTGAGTGGCTCACAGGAGTGCGCATCCCCCTGCGCCACCTTCAGATGGGTGATCAGATGAGTGGTTCCTGCGTAGCCATGTGTGGTAGCATCTTGTTTAAAAATACCTACCTCCGTTTTCTTGCAAGCACAAGCAAATGAATGATAGAAAAATAGATGCTATTTTGTTAAATTTCTTTGTTGACTTCCCCATCGCATGCTGCAAACTTCATTTTAGGAAATATGTTCATGGCCTCAAAAATGTGGTAATTTTTATGATTTGCTAAACAAAGTTGACAGCAAAACGATCTAGAATGAGTAACTTGACAAATACTCCTGTCCTGCTCTGTTAGCTAGGTAATATATATTTTGGAACATGCTTTTCGCTGTGTGTTGTGATTGGGGTCACCAGGTGTCCCTTATTTTAAAGGAACGTTTATTATTTTGGTGCCCTAAAACTCTCTAGAACATAATGCCATACCTTATTTACATATGCCCCTTATTGAAAACATTACAGCCTCATGGAAAATAATGGATGTCCCTTGTTTCAGAATCCCTCAGCTTTGTAGTGTCTCATTTTTGACTTTTTTTTTTATCTGGCAACCATAGTTGTAATATAATTGCATGACTTACCCAAGAGTAAGAGTGGTGCCTATGGGTAAAAACAGATGTGCCCGTGCCCCGCTTTGACCCTCTGTAGCCTGGGACCCACGTGCATGTGTGTTCAGGCTGCTAGAGGTTGGGCCTGGGTTGTGTTGGCGGCTAGTCTGGGCTGTGACCTTGGTAAATCTCCAAGGTCACAGCCTGGGCTACGGCCCGACCGACTGGGCCACAGTGGGCTCGCACGTCTGTCGTGCCTCGGTATACCTGGGCTGGGGGCCACACGTTCATTGGCCGTCATGGGGAGGGTGGGGCGCTTGGGAGCACTGTGCAGGTGAGGCCACCTGCCCACGCGTTTGCTGTGCTCCTGGCCCTAATGGACCATACAGGCAGCTGGATGGCATTCTCAGCTGCTGCCCCCGCTTTGTGGACCTCCCTTCCCCAGGAGGTTCATTTGAGCCTGGGCATCTTCTGGAGGTGGTGCAAAGCTTTTTTTTTTAACGTGAAAGAACGTTTGGCAGGCAGGGGGAAATGAGTGGGTTTTTGGGTAGGGTTGAAGGAGAGGGAGGTAGTTTGAGGGGAGGGATGTGTGTGTGTT
This sequence comes from Sphenodon punctatus, assembly GCA_003113815.1. Classification (NCBI taxonomy): domain Eukaryota; kingdom Metazoa; phylum Chordata; class Lepidosauria; order Sphenodontia; family Sphenodontidae; genus Sphenodon; species Sphenodon punctatus. Next base: position 1,771,802 of record QEPC01004477.1, read on the forward strand.
CCTTATTGGATTTTACTGTTTTTAATGGATTGTGAGCTGCCCTGAGCCTTATGAGAAGGGCGGTATATAAATTAGAAAAACAAATAAAATAATAATACCTGCCTCCTGAATTACTTATTAATACCTTAGAAACCCATACTTCTTTACTAATTAGGATCTACTGTGCACATTAATACTAAAGGCTTAAATTTAAATATAAAACATTCCATTCCAACAATAACTTATAACTCGACGTTCCTTCCCAGTTTCCCAGTCATGTACGCAGGAAGGACTTCTGAGCCCTGCTGATACTGAACCCGGCTTGCTTGGTTTCAGCATGTGCTGTTACTGTCTCTGGATGGCCGCTGCTTGTGTCTCTGGAATCTCTGCAGGCTGTCAGAGCTGTTGGCCCCAGGACTCTAATCCTGGAAATACTAGGCTGTTTTGTCATGATCTCTGGATGCCTGCAGCTTGGCTTCCCCCTTGAAACCTCTGGTCTACTGTCTAGGCTGCTGTACGTCCAATATTATAATCCAGCAGAATAGGATTATTCATCTCAGTGGCTGCTCCTACCACTGTCTCTGAAGCCAGTTTCCCCACCACACCAGCTATTAGATCATCCACCTTCAGCACCAAACCAGTCGTCCCAACTGAGTTTCCTTTCAAAAGTCTTTCAGCCCTCTCTCCTTACGTGTGCTGTCGGACACTGCATTTGTCCAAAAACAATTTAAATCCATGGGGATTGACTTCACTGGTCTTGGAAACAGGCCACCAAAAGTGAGAGAGGTGCTTTAGAGCAGGGATAGAGAACTTAGGGCCCAGGGAAGGAGAACCTCAGGCCCAGGGGCCAAATGTGGCCTGCAGCTAGTTTTTATGTGGCCTTTTTGCAGTTCCTGGATCTGACCCCTGAATCCACTTTCTACCCTTGAGAGCTGAAAAATTGAGCTTGGAGGAAGTAAGCAGAGATGAGGCATGCACACTGGGATAGGGGACCGATCGAGAGCACAGATTCATGAGCTGGATCCTCCTCTAGATCATTGTACCCCTTAAGCATCCCCACCAACTTCTATGCAGCCCTTGGAACTTGTACTAATTTTCAAAGCAGCCTCTGGGAAGGAAAAGGTTCCTAACCCCTGCTTTAGAGTCTGAAGACTTGATCCATGTTGGAAAAAGCTCCAGATGACATCGACCTTTTGCACCAACAAACCCTAATGACGCTTAGGGGCATTGGGAGTAGAGATAGTGAGTTCGCGTGAGTGTCACTTTAACCTTTCCTGATCTCTGCTTCTAAGTCCCCTCCCAGGTGGGATGTGCCCAGGAAGCTCCTACTGGACTTCCTCCTTCTTCCTGATCTTTCTCCATTCCTCTCTTCTCTCTCTGACCTTCAACATGACTGGCCACCATGCTGGTGGCAGCTAGGAAAGGCCTATCCCTAGGTCTTACTAGCTATCACAATGTATTTCTCAATAAAGTAGATTATTTTAGTCTAGAAACAATCTCCAAGGTGTTGATTACTTCTAAGCTGTTGATACTGAGAATTCAAGCTGTTTTTGGTTTTTTGACTACTAATAAAATTCCAACAATCCACACAGTAATGAGCTCTATTACTCTTGTTAATGTTTTCAGGAAAAGTTCTTATATTTATGACTCAGTTCTTGTGAAACTCTGGTGTCCTCCCAACATTGGAAGGTGAGAGAAATTGTATCTGAGACTTGTGGAACCTGCCTGCCAGTATTGGTGCCCTATACAGCCCTGCAACATGCATAAGAAATGTTAAAGTGGAGTTAGCGTTATGTCTGTTTCCACCCAGGGTTAAGAGGAAAGAGGAGTTGAGCCTCTGCTGTTCAACAGCTTGCAGCTGTAGCATCCTCTGAAGGTGCCATGGAAGGAGGAGATGGAATCAGGACACATTTAATGAAATGACACATTTTTAAAGCAACATTCCTGTGACTTTTTGTAGGACCTCATTGTGACCTGTTCACTTAAAAATGAAAGACCTTGAGAATCCCTCTGTCTTAAATGGTTTCTCTTCAACCACCTAGCTCTATATAGTCTTGCTGATGCCCTGTGATACTGATGGATTTGCAATCAGTGGTGATTCCCAAGCTGGATGTACTCTAACTTAAAGGGAAAGTTGCTGCAGGTGAGGCATCCTTCCAAGGTGGCTTGTTGGATTTGGAAATGTCACTTACAGATCTGCCCCTTCACTCATAGTCCAAAATAGCTCAAATCTGTTTATTTTCAAGGTAACTGCAAAGCCCATCTTTGTACCCTTGTTCTGGAACAGGAAAGCACAGTGAGGGTACCTTATTGTTGTGGGGTAGGTTGGGTTTTCCGTGCATTACTGTATCCATGCAGCAAGTCATTGTGTGGCACATGCTTGATGTCACAGAAATTCCTGTAGCCCCAGGTATCATGTTAATTTGTTCATGTATTCATTATATTAGGTGTTTCGGTGGCTACCGGAACATCCAGGGACGGCCTTACCTCAGGGCAACCCCAGGGCGACTTCCCCAGGCCTTGCTCTTTCTAGGGCCCCCCGCGGGGGCCCCTGTTTTCACCAGGGCAGTGTGTAGGAGTCAAACAAGACCACCTTTAGGGCCCTGTGGAAGGTGCCCTTAACAGGGTGGGGCCACCAGGGCCCCCCCACATTTGATCGTTGCCCTGGGCCGTGCAAATTCTAAGGCCTACCCTGTGAATATCCCTCCCGCAAGCTACTCCCCGAATGATACCCCTTAGTTCAGTGTGCTTGTTTTTTCTGAATTGCATTATGGCTTGTTTACACAGTGCACATTGCATTTTGGACACCCTCCTGCACTGATTTCTGGTACTGAGGAGGAGGAAGCATCGCTGCTGCATCTTCCGTGTCTGGTCTGTCTGTCTGTCTGTACTGTGCCTGCTCCTTCTCCTGCCAGCTTGCAGCATATACAGAAAGTAACTACCGAACAGCAATGTGCTGTAAACCCAGTAAGCTTCTGCAGCGTGGAGGGAAGCAACGAATCAGTTGTTTTCAATAAAAACTGCATTGCAACTCCAGTGCTGTCAACAAGGTGCTGTTGGAGCATGCATAATGGAGACACCAAGGCCGTGATGATGGTGTTTTGAAAGAATGGACTTCCCCGGCTGCATTAATGCTACCAGTGTCATTCATATCGCTATGCTCTGCTTCATCCCCACCCCCATACTGGCTTCACATATGTTTGTTTATTTAGATTTATATCCTGCCTTTTACCATCGGCTCAGGGCAGCTGACAGTAGAAAAATATAAAATCTACTAAAACCATTCTTGACCCTACCCTCCAAACCCTATTCCCACCTGCTAAAAGCTCGGCCAAATAAAAAAGGCCTTGCATTGCCTTCTAAAGATGCTCAGGTGAACCTCCAGGGGAAAGGAGTTCCCAAAGTGTGAAACATGAGCAGAGAGAGGCTCTTCTCTGTGGCTCTGCAGGATGTCATAGACAGAACCAAACACTTGATTGACATTTTTGCAGACTAGAAATTTAGCCTTCTGTGATCATGTGCAGAAGGGAAGTGGGTCATGAACCACCACTGAGATTGGAGGTGTCTCCTTGAGACCTGCCATACTTGGAATCCTCGCCTATCTTTTAACGGCGACTCATGAGGACCTACTGCAGAGCAAATATTGACCTTTGGGAGCATATTAACTGTGCCGACTCAACAGTTGGTCTGTGGTGGTGGAATGTGCCTTTGGAGGATTCAAGACCAAATGGTGATTTTTTCCACCCTTGGCTGCATTGGCTGCTAAAAATGTCCCTTCAGTTATAATCGCTTGCTGGTTTTCTGCACAACATCTACAAGATCAAATGCTAGGCATTCTGCTTTGTGTTGCCAAACAAGATGACAGGGTGGATTTGATTTAAATCAAGTTGATTTAAATCCTGATTTAAATAGCTGGTCAGGAAGCCTCAATTTAATCATTGTGTTTGTGATCCCTAAGTTTGCAGGGACCCCCTGCTGCACATGTCCCAGGACCACCTAGGTGGGATTTTTCTCTAGGGGGTTCTGGAGCCTCAGGGTGCTCCCAGAGTGGGAGTAGGGCTGTGGACCCACGAGCTATACCTCAGGCCCCCAGGTGGGTGTGGCTGTGTTGGTGAGGGTCTCCCCAGACAGAGAATCAAGCTGGATGCCTTCACCTTGCATCTGCCGCCCTGCTTAGCGACCTGAGGGCTTTTAAAGGCGACGCTGGGCCCTGGCCCTGCCCGTCACCAATCCTCCTGGCAGCACACCCTCATGACGTCACAGCTGGTCGGGGTCTTGCTGGCATAATGGTTGGGTCCAGGGAGCTGTGCTGGAGGGGGCTGCTCCTGGGTAGGTCTCCACGGTTTGTATTCTTGTTGTTTGATATAACCAGGGCCCTGATTCTCGTATGGAATTAAAAAAATAATAATGTGCGGGAGTCTGGGAGACTCGGGACTCAATTCTGCGCTTCACTGCGCTGAGCTCCCTAGCCTCCCAGATGCAGCGTAGGCCGGCTCCCTCCCCCTCCAGGCTGCATTGGGTGGGAGGGGCTGCCAGTGCTCTCCCCCTCCCTTTCACAGCCTGATAAATGAAATCAGCAGACCCTATCAGTGGCAACGGCAGCAGCAGCTCCTTTAAGCACTCTTCAGCCGCTCCTTCTGGCCGTTCGCTGGCCCCTCCCAGAACGACACAGCCAGATGACATCATCTGGCCACGTCGCTCTGGGAGACCCTGTTGGGAGGGGCTAGGAAGTGGCCAGAAGGAGCAGTTGAAGAGCACTTAAAAGAGCTGCCGCTGCTGCTAGGTCTGTTGATTTCATTTACCAGGCTGTGAAAGGGGGGGGGAGAGAGTTCCGGAGCCCCTCCCACCTGACGTAGCCTGGGGGAGAGGAGGAGGGAGAAGCGGAACAGGAGATTCTGTGGGGGGAGGGGGATTCTGTGGGAAATCCGCAAATTGTGGACTCGCATTTGACTCGGGGCCCTGGATATAACCTTAATACAGATTATTCACAACTAAGATAGATGTACGGTTTCATTTTCAGAAGGTGCCCCCCATACATTTTAAAGCTGATTTATTTTGATATTTTTTCAGATTAATTTTGCAGCTACATCAGAAAACTGAATTATGGTTTGGTTATTTTATTTACCATAGCTAAGGGATGCAGATACTTGTGAAATCATCAGGCGGTGAACCGTCTTCAATGCACTGCAGTGAATTGATGTCAGAGGGCCTACATTAATCATGAATATTTTGTGGATATTTTTGTCACATTAGGATGACAATAACATCATCACCAAAAACAACAGACATTTTAAATGTTTTAGTTAAATAAAATAAGCTTATGTATTTTGGATATTTTTCTTCAACAACAAACATGCGTACTTATTTTAAAAGAACAAGCTTTGTGTATTTATTGGGGACGCTATACTCAGAAACTTGCCCCTCAAGAGACTTCTGAAATATTCTGTTCAAAATGTTTCTCTTTTGTTTCTACTGCCCCTCCGTTGCATGTATTTCCAGACTCCTCCTCCTTGCCCAGATCCATTCCACCTCCAACAATCCTCTTTTCATTCAACTCATTCTTGACATTTTGCACTTTTAGAGAGGTGAGTGTTGAACTCTGTGTACACAAACCTGCAGAGACTGAGAGACAACAGAGCTGATGGTTAGGTAATCAAGTCGGTCATCTCTCATTTCCGTACAGGATGTCCTCTCTAGAGAGACAAATCCCCAGTTTGTTTTACTTTCAGTTCTCAATCAGAGAGATGCTTAATGGGATCTTCTAGATGGAACACTTGGTCCCAGTGGGTTAGAGTGCCATTCTCTAGTCTTCATTAATTTACAGGGGAGCCTCTAGGAACCTCATAAGATTGGGCCCCTAATATAGTCCATGGCTTGCTGTGACCTATTTATAAAGCTTTTCTAAAAAGTTTACAATGTGACTATATTCTCTCAAATAGTATATCATTAGAAGTTATCATTAGAAGTTATTAATGGTCTGGAAAGTGGAGTAAAGGGTGAGGTGATCAAATTTGCAGACAACATCAAATTATTTAAGGTAGTTACAACATGAGTGGACTGTGAAGAATTGCAGGGGGATCTTGTGAGAGTGGGTGACTGGGCAACTAAATGGCAGATGAAATTTAATGTGGACAAGTGAAAAGTGATGCACATAAGGAAAACAATCCAAACTATATGTACACAATTCTGGGTTCTAAATTATTTAAATAATTTCCCTTCTCCATTCAGGAGAAGGACTTTTGAGTTATTGTGGACAATACATTGAAATCCTCATCTCAATGTGTGATGGCCATAAAAAAAGCAAGCAATGTTAGGAATTGTTCGTAAAGGGATAGAGAATAAACTGAAAAGATCTTAATGTCACTATATAAGTCTATGGTGTGACCACAGCTTGAAGTTCAGTGTTCAAAGTTTATTAGTAGAGCACTAGTGGCTGCCGCACCTTGAATGTTGTGTACAGTTCTGGTCACCTCACTGTCTCAAAAAAGATATAGTAGAAATAGAAACGGTATGGAGAAGGGCCACAAAAATAAGGGCTAAGGAACGGCTCCCCTAGGAAGAGAGGCTGGATAGGTTGGGGCTCTTCAGCTTGGAGAAGAGATGACAGAGAGGGGATATGATAGAAATTTATAAAATCATGAGTGGTGTGGAACAAGTTAATAGGGAATGGTTATTTACCCTCTCAAATAGTACTAGAACTAGGGGACAGACACTCCATGAAACTAACGGGTAGCAGATTTAAAACAAATAAAAAAGTACATAGTAGGGCCAAATCTGGTGACTGCATACAGAAGGACTTTATTATTTTTATTTTAAATTTTTTCCTCGCCCTTCCCTGAAGGCACAGGCCAGCTTACAATTTATCCTTTACCTCCTTTAAGCCCCTTCACAAGTCCTTTGCTTCTTGGCGGCATTGCTCCATGTCTCTGCACGTGCACCTTCTCAACCTCATGAACGTATCCGTGTCTCTCCTGATGTTCACCTCTCCCCTGTCTCCCCCTCCCTTGTCTCTCTTAGATTGTAAGCCCCTTGGGATAGAGTCCTGTCTATAACTATTGACTGTATGGTGTCAGGTACACTGTTGACGCTAAATAAATTATAAAAACATCCATCCATTTTCTGGGAAATCTTCTGGAAAATGTCCAAACTTCTGTAGCTCCATCCAAGATCTTGCTGTACTTTCTCATTCCTCTGCTGATTGATAAATAAATACCTTTGTTGCCGCTCATGTCAGCTGGTGGTGGTGTTCCATGGCCTGAGAAAAGTCTTTCCAAACGCAGTGTAAAATCCAGTAAGCGCTCATAACCAGTTAATAAACCTGTTGAGAAGATTAATTTTTAAAATGGGGCACATTTCTTCTAAATCTGGGATGGATTTCTTGGATGTTCAAAAAACACCATAATTGGGCCCTCAAGTGACCCTTCACATTTGTCCACCTTTTTATGATTGTTCTGTGGTCTGTTCAATGGAATTGCACCCTACACTTTCTTTTGAGAGAGGGGAGACAAGAGACTGTTCTCTTCACTTTTGAGGAGAAGCTGATGCAGGTGAACATGTGGCTAATGAATGTATGGAAGCACCCTTTGACTGCGCAGTAATTAAACATTTTTCAAATTCCCTTGCATTTTGAATCCGCTTTATTTTTTATTGTATATACATTGAAATATTTCTTTTTAAAAATATTGTCTTCCGGGCACAATTCAAGGTGCCGGTTTTGACCTTTAAAGCCCTAAACGCCTTGGGACCCATGGTTGCCTGGCCTACCATGTCCCATCGCGGCCTCTACAGTCGGCTGGGGACGACCATCTGGAGGTACCAGTTTTTAACTTGGTCTTTACGACAAGGACGGCGTTCTTGGCTGCTGCTTCACAGCTGTGGAACTCCCTTCCCCAGAAGGTTCGTCAGTGTCCGGGCTTGAACACCTTTAGGAGGCCGCGTAAAACAATCTTATTCATGAGGGTGTTGGGCAGTGGGGGCTAGGGTAGGGGGAGGCTGTGGGGGGATAAGGGTGACTTGGGAGATAGGGTCCCGCCCTTGGTCAAGGCTCATTTTAAAATGCTCGAGGCTGCTGCTTATCCTCCCCCCCTTTGGGGTCTCTCGCAATCCTATTGTTCAGGTGTTTCTGCATTATCCCGATTCCTCCCAGGAAGCCAGTGTACAGACGGGTGCTCATTAGATATTCATGGCTCTTAATGTCCCATACTGTGCCTGTCCACAGACACTGTCTGGCTCGCCCTCATTTGCTCCAGATTTCCTTCTCCCCACCCTTTCACAATCATTTAGCACAAGTTTCATGTAGGTCTTGTTACAATGATCCCTGCTTTTATACAAGTTCACTACACTATATGATACCCTGAAGCTCCTCACGTTGCACTGATCAGCTTGACATTCAATACCAGTACCCACAGTTACATCAAATGAATTTAGGATGCAGTTGGCGTGAAGAGGGGCTTGGTGTGTGGTGTGGGGTTGTGGGGGTGTTCTGTATTTTTATATTGATGGTTTATGTTTTATATGTGTATTTTAATATTGTAAGCCACCCCGAGACCGCCTTGGCCGGAGCAGCAGGGTAAGAAATTAGAATAAATAATGAACACCTGCATCTACATATAAAGCATGAATTTTTTGTTTTTTCCACTTTTAGTGAACTGGAACGCCTGAGTAACCTAGTAGGCAAACCATCTGAGAACCATCCTCTCCACAATAGTGGATTGCTGAGTCTAGATCCTGTACAGGATAAAACTCCTCTCTACAGTCAGCTACTTCAGGCCTATAAGTGGTCAAACAAGGTAATAACAGAATGTTAATCTTTTGCAGACCTTGATTTCTTTCTCTTAGTACAAGAACTTGGGGAACATCCAGCAAATTTAACTGGCAACTTGTTTAAAACAAATTAAAGGAAGTACTTTTTCACATAATGTACAATTGACGTATGGGTCTTGTTGCCATGTGAGACCAGGCCAGATCAGTTCTGTGGGTTGGATCGGCTCACACGGTGGTACCAGGAGTGCTCCAGGCTGGGATCCTGCCCCTGCAAAACTTTGCAAAATGGGAGAGGGGTAGCCATCCTGGGAATGCTCTGTAGGGCAAGGCCCTGGCCCAGACTGTCTTGTGTTGGGGCAGGGTTGCACTAGGAGCACTCTGCAGAAGCAACACTTTAGACCATAGTGCTTCCTTGCCCTCCAGATGGGCTCCCCCTCTATTGGTGGACTGCATTCAATGTAAATTTGGGGGAGCCTCCACAGGCTGGGTGGGTGGGGCAATAGACTGGAAGTGGGTCATGGGCCAGAGATATCCATCCCTGATATAAGAGGTAAACTAGAATTAAGCAATTGCATGTGTATTCATGGTCCTTTTATCCGTGCATTTGTCTACTCCATTTTTTAACCTAGTTGTGACAGTCCTTTTGTTGTTATGTAACGAATTGAAAAGAATATGGAGTCAGCATTTGGTATATGCGTGTATATAATATTTGGCTTACCGTACAGGCAGAACACTCTGTCCTCTGCAAGCTCAAGGCTGCTGAGTTTATTTCAAAATTGTGGAATAGTTGCCTAGAAACCTTACATTTATGCAAACATGCTCTTTAATGAGTAATGTACTTATTTCTTTAGGGAATTAACAAATTTTATGAAGTTTGAAAATTAATTGGATAACAGTTAACACAATTGTTGTAAGAACATTTTAAAGTTTTGCTGTTTTTTTATTATGAGCTGTTAACAGCAGTTTTGCATGCTTTTTATATGCTGGTTTTAGAAAGCCTAAAGAATTCTGTGTACATAAAGAATGCTATAATTGTTGTATGGGGGAAATAATTAGCATTTACTCTCTCCTAATCTTTGACTTCTGTCATGTGATAAAACTAATGAAAATGAGTTGCATTTAACTGGCTACCATTCGCTCTGTGTGCTCTAAACATTTCTTACCTCTTTTTTCTGTTTCTTGCAGTCTGCAGCCACCTCCTGCTGTGTTTTCAGCAGTTGATGCTGGTGCATAGATTATGTCTATTGCTAACAAGCAGACTTGTCACCTATCTGAGAGGTTCAGCTGTGTAGAGACTTTGCCTGCACCACATGTTTTGTGAATTCATATTTTTTTAATTAAAAAACCAAAAACAATAAGTCTTTGATCACTTCTTGTTTCTACTGTAGGTGCCACTGTTGGAAAAGAAGGGTTTAGTTGCAGTGATGTATGGGGAGCGCTTTCTGCTTGCCTGTTTAATTTTTAATTTGTGACCCCTTTGTGGCTGGTTTGCCTGTACTTTTGATGAACTGAAGCAGGGTGTTCCTTGCCCCCCCCTCTCTTATTATCGGGGTTTCTGGTTTTCCGTTTACCACAGAAAACCTCAGAATTCCATGTTTTTCATGGAAAAACACAGAATTCACTTTTCCAAGAAAAAAACACAGAATTCCAGTTTTCCCAGAGAAAACAGCGGAATTCCATGTTTTTCTCAGCTGCAAAAACTCACCCGCGGCTGTCCTCAATCAGTACATTGGACCCGCTGGGACCAGAAGAGGAAGTTGAGGTGCTACCCCGCCCCCTGAACAGCATGGGAGATGGGAGTTGAGCTGTGGCGTCTGGCAGCTGCAGCATTGAGGCAGGGTAGCCAGGCCTGGCCCAGGCAGCAGGAGCACGCAACACAGCCTTGGGCTCTTGGGTGACAGCGCGCTAAGCCAACAGCATATGGCAAGTAACTGAGCAAGGCTGTAACTGTGGAGGGGAGGAGGAGAGCACTAGTGGCTGCGCCGGCAGGTCTGACTGGGAAGGGAGAGCCTGAGTGAGTCTGTGTGCGCGTGTTGAACTGAGGCGGCTGGAATAGCTGCCTGCAGCAGCCGCAGGATTTGAGTTGCATTGCGGAGTCTGACCTTGGTGCCTGAGAGTGGGAGTGGGGGTGTGTGTGTGTGTGTGTGTGTGTGTGTGTGTGTGTGTGTTNCTGAGAGTGGGAGTGGGGGTGTGTGTGTGTGTGTGTGTGTGTGTGTGTGTGTGTGTGTTTGAAATTGTTTAATGTTCCGTGGGGTAGGGGCCTGGGGGAGCTGAGGGAGCCAGAGGGGTAGGGACTGGAGAAAGCTATGGGGGTGGGAGCTTGGGGGACTGTGGGCAGGACCTGTAGACTGAGGAGACAAGACAGTAGACCCAGAGATTTTGGGAGGCTCCACCATGCTGGTCAGGTCACGATGGTGCCTCAGTGCCTGGGCGCGCTGCCAGGGGCGTAGTGTCCATTGAGCGAACCTGGCATAAAGCCAGGGGCCGCTGGGCAGCAGGGGGCCGCTGCCTGGCCCTGCGGGGGGATGCCCCCCACACCTGGACTGGGCTGGAGGAGGCCTGGGTTTAGGGCATCCCTACATCATGGTGGTGTCCCCATCCCTCACCTGCCTCTGCCCGGTAGTAGTGCTTTAGCAGCAGACTGGGACAGGGATCAGACTGGGAGATGAAGCTGTTTGTGTGCAAACAACTCCTCCCCATGTGAGCGATCAGAAGGTTGTTGCCTTGTAAAGAAGGTTCTTTGAGACGGCTCATAACATTCTCATAACTGGGTTCTGCACGCTCACCCTATTAAAATAATAGACCACGTGATGGTCTCAAGCTCCTCTAGTATAAAAAGCGCTCTCCCCCTCAGAATGACAGTTCCTTCCAACCCTTTCTAGGAATATAAGAAAATTCCATGTGGGTCTGGAAGGGTGGGTGTTGTGAGAATGTTCAGAGCTATCTCAAAGAACCTTGTTTACAAGGTAGCAACCTTCTGTTCTTTGAGTGGCTCCTCACAGGCCATTTTTTCATGGCTCCAACAGGTGGGGAGTCCATGACCGCGTGATGCGTGGGGGTGTGTGCACATGGTCGCACACGCATCCCCACTCACACACCCCACTCATCCACACCCACGGAGCAACCGCCATTCCCCCGGTTGCTCTGTGCATGGGAACGAGCGTGCAGTGAGTGGGGATGTGTGTTAGGCAGGCGCGCACACGCAGTCACTGCGGGCACGCTTACCACATCATTCACACGAGGCTCCCCCACCCATGAACATGCAGAAATCTGCGTGTTCATGGGTGGGAGAGGCCTGTGTAAAAAGGGTCACATTCTCACAACTGTCTGTCTTATACTATCTTAGGTAGGAATTTAGGATGTAAAGCAATATCTATTCTATCTTGGAAAATAAATCTGCAAATATGGTTCTGAGATTATTATGGCTGCTATTTCACTAACTCTTCTTAATGAAGTTACTGCTAACCGGAATACTGTCTTTAAACTCCCACCCCATAACCAGTTCATTTGCACCCCCCATATAATCAATTCACGCTGCCCCGGGGGCACAAATGAACATTTTATGTGTGGGGGCAGCGTGAATTGATTATGGGAGCACTGAACTGGTTATATATAATGTCTCTTTTCATGGCATAATGCACTTAATAGGCTGGCTGCATTTTGGGTGTCGTGCGTGTTTGATAGCAGCGCCCCCAGGCCCGCTGAGCCAGGCAGCACCCCTAGGCCTGCTGGCAGGACACACACAGGGGGGGTCCATCTTGATTTCTTGGCCAGGGGCCCATTGCACCCTAGCTGTGCCCCTGTGCACTACTCTCCGCAGTGCTGCAGGGCCCTTCTCCCCCCTCCTGCTCTGCTCCAGCCTCAGTGAGTCTCCCCTGAGTCGTGTAAACTCCTTTCCCCTCTCGCTTGGTGGCTGCTGCAGCTGTGGGAAGGAGGAGTTAGGTCAGGAGGAGAGCTTCCAGTCCTTAGACCTGCCCCTTAAAGCAAATCTCAAACTGGCCCCTTCCCCAGGACGATTCCCCTCTGCTTAAGGACATGGAAACACTGCTGACTGCACATGTCACCACTCGGCAAAGTCCAGGTGGCGGCTGCCTGCTCTGCCAGATCCGAGTGGGCTAGGCTGCAATTCCTACCATTGCCATGGAAGCTGCATGGGACTGGAGGAAGGTGACGGGGGAAGGAGGAGTAGAGAGGAGCCCTCAGAGCATTTCCGCAGGGCAGGAGGCTACAGGTGTAAGGGTGGAGGGGAGAGATGTACCCCCATGTTACACTTCGGGGGGATGGTCTCCCAACTTTTCAGGTGGGGCTTACAGTCTTAAACCTCCCCCGCCCTGGAACGGAGGCATAGCTAGGGTACCCTGGTGCATTAAAATCTTTTCCTATATTTCCAATGGCAAGAGATTCAGCTGCACCAAGGAACTCCCCACCCCTGCTACATTCTGTCCATATTATAACCCTGGGGGATGTGGCCCCAAAGCTTCTCTACTCAAGCTCGCGGGGGAGGAGGGGGCATGGCTTTGTGTGGGGAGTTGCTGGAACAGTTTGGGTGTGTCTGGAGATTTTGGGGAGGGGGGCTGTTTGCATCTAGGGGGGATGGAGGCAGCTTGGATGCCAGAGCTAATATGTCCAGAGGCCAATTACCCTGGGGGTGATACTTCTGCACTCAGTCACTTTACACTGTATTAGGGAGAAACTTTGCACAGTATTTATGAGCCTGGCTTAAAGAATTCCAACCTAGCTACGTCTCTGCTCCAAAGAGGCAAGGGAATCTATCTTGAATGGGTTTTTAACGCTATAAATATCAGTAAAGATGTATATTTTTTAAAATGATGATAAACACAGATTTTGGTGTGTTTAATCAGAGAATTTGGGGATTTTTTTATCAGAGAATTTCTGGTTTTCTGGCAGAGAAAGCTAGGAACCCTGCTGATTATTCATGTGTTACTGATTGCGCAAGTAGAAATCAGTCCTAGGATAAGATTCCAGAAGGACATCCATGAAGCACAAGGAAAACTCTAGTAGATGGTGTCTACTGTTTAACTTTAAAACCTTAATTGTTTGTCAGGGGTGGGGAACCTTTTCTTCCCAGGGGCCACATTGAAAATTTGCATGAGCTCCGAGGGCCACATAGAGTTTGTGGGTGGATGGGCTTAATGGGTGTATTCAAGAAAAGGAAGGCCCAGATCATGGATCTGTGCCCCGGATCTGTTCCTTACCCTCCTCTCTGCTCCATTATCTGGAGCTCAGTTTTTCAGCACTTGGGGGTAGAGACTGGATCCAGGAGCCAGATCCAGGCACTGGAAAGGGGCCACATAAAAACTTGCCAAGGGCTGCATTTGGCCCCCGGGCCTGAGGTTCCCCACCCCTGGTTTAGGTTGTAGAGTAGTTTCTAACATTCATTGAGTTTGCAACTTACTAATGCTTCTGGCTCAAGTCCAAATGAAAGGAAACTGTCTTCTAGAACAAGCTGAGTTGACATAATCTCGGATATTGCCCACCCCAAAAACTCAGCCGAACCTTCCACTCCAAACAGCAGCTTCTAGCCAAGTATGCATCCCCTACTGCTGTTTGTTAAGTACCACAGAATTTTCCTTAGTGAAGTCATCATTGAAATAACTGAACCGATACCATTCTGACATCCATGTAACCGAGCCAATCACCGTTATTTCCTCTTTGGCTAATTGGCATGTCACAATTCTCTTCATCATGAGGAGTCCTCGTTGGAACAGCCATTTTAGTTTTACTGGTATTCCCTACTACCTCTCCCAAACAGCATCACCACCACAATCAATCAAGGTCCATTCATGCTGAGAACATTTCTAGAAATTTTGCCATTTAACTGAATGAAGTTTTTTTCATAAGTTGTCATGTTACGGACAAATAGAGGAATGCTATGGACCTTTATATGGTCTTGCTTTATTCAACCAGTGACTGAAAAGGTGATCACTATTAGCTAAGTTAGCTTGGAGAGAAAGCTACTGTAGTCCCTTAAGAGTGGCCTTGCAACATATTGGAATTTGAGCATAGTAGTCTGAAAATGAAAACACATGTCATGGTGTCAAAATTATTTATACATATTTGTATATTTTTTTCTGAAAATAAACCAGCACTTTGTAGATTTGCATAATAGGAATATTTTAAAACAAATGTACGATGTTAATGTATTGGTTACTCCCATGGATCAACATTTTTACATCTGAATTGGCTTGAGACGTTTTTCGGTCGTAACAAATATTTGCACTTCTTTGTCAAGCGTGTTGTGAAAATAGTGATCCAAGCATATTGTGAAAATAGTGATCCTTACAGCACAGGTATTAGCCAGAGATTTAAAATGTCAGTTTATACTTTTCAGCAGTTTCTGTTAACAATGAAAAATCATTTGCACTTCTGATCTCTTTCCTAGAAAATAAGTTCCTAAGTCATCTTGAATTCTTTGCTGTTTGAATTTTCAGTTGGGATTGGATTAGTTTTTACTCCTGGATTCATGAGGGATTCATCTTTAAAATGGTCACTGCTTCTCTAGACCTGTGTACGGGCTTAAAATATTAAGTCCTAGGACGTGACACATTATTTCTGTTTCTTGTGTATACTGGACACAGTGTGAACGTTTGGAGACTGAGGTAGTAGTGGTCAAGGGGCAGGCAAAGTTCCCAAGGCCAAGAGCCGCAACACTCATTATTCCATCATGGCTTCCCCAGTCCTGGGAACAAGGCAGCACTGCTTCACCCCAGCTCCTGTCTCACATCAAAGCGCTGGCTTCCCAGTCTGGTGGTTTAGGAAGCAATAGTGGCACAGGGAATACTGCCACAGCCCCCTTCTGCCGGGGCTGCACGGACACCCCCCGGTAGCCACTTCTGGTGAAAGCCACACACAGTACAGGTGCCGAAGAGTCATGTGCAGCGCCTGAACTGCCATTTGCCCACCTCTGGTCTGTGCCTTAATAAAAAAAATCCATTAAAAAAATCTGAATATAAAACTCAGGAGATTAAGCTCTCCCTTGACAATTTTTGCCTTGTTCATTTCACCAAGTGTGAAAGTATATGAACTGTGGTTAATGAATATTATGTGGAGACTCACATTTTAAGTGACAATTAGTGTCCTAATACTTTGGCCTAGGGCCATGTAATTAAATTATATACTTAACAAGAAAGAGACTTGTCCCTGAGAATCTACTTTGCTGCTCCATGGACCACAAAACCTGTTCCTTCTAGACCTGAACAGCTAAGATTGTGGAGTGTGGAGAAGGTAGGGTGAGAGAAGAAAGCTAACCTTTCCATAGCTTGCTTTTTTCACCAGCATCTCTTTTCTTAATATTTATTTTACTAGAGTTAATCCACTGACTTTGCAGACGGTAAAATCGTCCAGGTAACAGAAACAGATATTGGTGATATCGCACCCCGAACCCTCTCACGATCTCCCCCAGGGGCTGTATATACACATTGAACAACAGTGGAGACAGAATGGAACACTGCGGAATGCCGCAGGTCAAGGCCTGGGGGCTAGATGTTTCAGCCCCCAGCACCACCCGCTGGCTTCTACCCGAGAGGAATGAGCGGAACCACCAAGGACAGTCCTGTCCAGACCTCCCAAGTCTCGCAGCCGTCTCAACAGCAGCCCATGGTCCACGGTATCAAAAGCGGCCGAGAGATCTAGCGGGATCACAATGGTCGAACATCCTGCGTCCATCTCCCAGCGGAGATCATCCACCAAGGCCACCAACGCCGTCTCAGTACCGTAGCGGGGGCGGAACCCAGATTGAAAAGGATCAAGGAAACCAATGCTGTCCAAATGTGCCTGGAGCTGCAGTGCCACTGCCCGTTCAATAACCTTCCCTAAAATGGGAAGATTAGAGACGGGTCGGTAGCTGGCGAGTGCGTCCACATCCAAAGATGACTTCTTCATTAGGGGGCGCACCACAGCCTCCTTGAGACTGGGTGACAATCTCCCCTGCCGAAGGGACGCGTTCACTACCCTCGCCAGCACCTTGCCCAAGGTATCCCTGGAGGCTTTCACCAACCAGGACGGGCACGGATGTAATTCACAACTAGTGGCTCTGACAGACCCCAGGACATCCACCGCATCAGCCGGCGTTACTTCCCGAAACTCATCCCAGAAAGATCGACCAGACGGTGCCTCTATAACCTCGTGCCCCTCACTTACTGCTTCCAAACCGGTGTCAGTTACTCTGGATCTGAGCGATCTTGTCTGCAGGTGGCAAACTCCTCACAGCGGGCCTGGGACAAGTCCCCGTCCAGGCGGAGGGAGGCCGGACTGACCAGGCCCCGCACCACCCGGAACAGCTCCACTGGACGTGACTTCGCAGATGCTATGAGGGCGGCAAAGAACTCTTTCTTTGCTGTCCTCACAATCTCAACATAGGACCGCAAGTGGGTCCTATGGAGAAGTCGGTCAGATTCAGAGCGAGTCCGACACCAGCGTCGCTGTAGTCTCCTACCTACCTGTTTCATATACCGCAGCCCCTTAGTAAACCAAGGGGCCCTGTGGTGACGAGACGGAGGGAGAAGACGTCTCGGAGCTACCCTGTCGATGGCCTCCCCCAACAAGATGTTCCAATGCTGGACAAGCTCATCTAGAGAGCAGCCTTCCGGGTCTAAGGTTAACTCCCTCAAAGCCTCCTGGTACTGCTGTGGTTTCATCAGCCTCCAAAGGGGGACCAACCTAACTGGTCCATTCCCCTTCTGGAGGAGGTGCGCTGAGAGGCTGGCCTGTAGGAGATAATGATCTGTCCATGGCAAGGGCGTGACCCTCACATCCCCCACTAACGGATCACCTGCCTCAAAGCCAGAACAAAAGATCAGGTTGAGAATATGACCCCCCACCTGGGTCAGGCAGTTGACCACTTGGGACAAGTCCATGGTTGCCATGGCGGCCATGAACTCACGCTCCGCTCCTACAAGGCCAGCATCGGCATGGGTGTTGAAGTCCCCCAGGGCTAAGGTCCTGGAGGAGTTCAGCACCACCTCCGAGGCCAGCTCTGCTAGAGCGGCAAGGGATGCTGCTGGACAGGAAGGGGCCCGGTATACCAGCAGCACCCCAAGCTTGCCCCCAGCCAAATGGAGCTTCCACCACATGGAGGGCTTCAATACCTGAAATCTCCTGAACTGGATATCTCCTAACTGGCCATCCCTCTCTAAAAATAATAGCTACACCTCCCACCCCCGGCCCTCCATGTGGGGCTGGTGCTGAACAGCATACCCAGCTGGAACGAGGTCCGCTAAAGCTGGTCCTGCCCCCTCGTCCAGCCAGGTTTCTGTGATACATGCAAGGTCTGCTGCCCCATCCAGGATTAAATCCCGGATTACTGGAGCCTTATTCACGACGGACCTTACATTCAACAACAGCAGCCCTTTACAGGCGGACCTTAGACCCTGATCCTCTCTCACCCTCAGTGGGGGGGGTGACTCTCTTAACCTCCACCAGGAACCTTGGTCCCGTGGAAGGACGAGTCACCCGTCCCCTTGGACCATACCGTCCACACCCCATAACCACCCCTATAGCTGCCCCCCCTTCCCATCTGCTCCATCCTGACCCCCAACCCTTGGCTGTTCGTCCTTCCTCCAGAGTTGCCCCCACTCCCCATATCCCCCCCATTTCTCCTCCCCCCCCCCAACCCACGCTTCCCCTCCCCCTCCCCCAGTTACAGGTAATTGGGGTAAAGTGCTGGTCCTAGAGCATATGGGGACATGAAATGTGTATTAGTATTTCAATCTAATTTACTGAGTGGCTTTTTAAAACCATTTTTTACATAGCAGAAGCCAAGTTTTTAATTACAGTTGAAGTGGTATTTCCCCAAAGGATCATTCTGTGCATTCTAATGTAATACTAAAGATGTGCATTAAGTAACAAGAAAACAATGAGGTAACTTCCTGTAGGTGAAAACAGTGATTGGACCTAAACAACATTGGCACATTAGGGAATTCCCTGGAGCCGGCAGTTCTCTCTTAATGCTTGCTGAGCTTTGTCTGATTATTAAAGTTCTTTTCTGTTTTCAATGATAGTTTGCATGTGAACAATTGCATTTTTGTCGTTTGCTCTTGTCAGCAGTTCAGAAATTCAAGATAATAATAAAGGCTGCAAAGACACCACATGTACATGTGTGGCCATTTTTCATCTAAATTAATTCAGGACATCACCCATTGGAAAATCTCATTGATTGTGTGGGTGCTTTTTTACACATGTAGGGCAGGGCTGGGGAACCCTTTTCCTCCTGGCTGCCACTTTAAAAATAAGTAGAAGCTCTGAGGCCACATAGAAGTTGTGGGTAGGAGTGCACTCAAGAAAAGGAGGGTCCCAGTCATGGGTCTGTGCCGTGGATCTGTTCTTGTCCTTGTGTGCATGCCCTAATCTCTGTTCCCTTACCCGGAGCTTAGTTTTTCAGTGCCTGGGCGTAGAAACTAGATAGAGACCCGATCTAGGAACTGGATGGGGGCCACATAAAAACCTGACCCAGGCTGCGTTTGGCCCTCAGACGTAAGGTTCCCCACCCCTGATCCAAGGCACATATTGTTAATCGGGGTAGATTCTAGGGTGTTTTAAATGAGATGCTTCCATGCATGGCCACGCAGGAGCGACTCATCTGACCACCTCTCTGAAGGTGGCATGGGGGAATGCGTGCTCCTGTGAGCCACTCAGCCCTCTCATGGCCACTCGCTGCGTGCTACCGAGACATCCAAAGTACACCGTGTGGGGCAAGCTTTAAAAAGTACATGGCTGTGGGTGCCCATGCATTCCCCTTGCCTGTATGAACTGGGGCAGGGATGGGGAACCTCAGGCCCGGGGGGCCAAATGCGGCCTGTGGCAAGTTTTTACATGGCCCCTTTCCACTTCTTGGATCTGACCCCTGGATTCAGTTCTTGCCTCCAACCACTGGAAAACTGAACTCAGGAGAAGGGAGCAGAGATGAGATCATGCCCACAAGGAGAGGGGACCGTTCCATGGCACAGATCCATGATCTGGACCCTCCTTTCCTTGAGTGCATCCCTTAAGCATCCCCACCCTTGGATCTTGTGCAAGTTTTCAAAGTGGCCCCTGGGAGGTTCCCCACTCCTGAACTGGGGCGGCCACCCATGCCGACAGTTCCACCACCCATGCCGACAGTTCCACCATCCGTGGGAACTGCGGGCAGGGGACACAGCCCTTGCAAGTCCTAGGAACTGGCCGGGAGTGCTGGGCAGCCCAGGTTCCCCAGCGCTCACACTGGGACATGTCAGTTTCAAAGGCGAGCCCCCATGGTCTACGGCAGAGGGAGTGCGAGGTGGCTGCTGTGGTAGCCACACTGGAAACTGCCTGTTAGACTCCCTCCCCACTCACCCCACCTGAGTAGTTACTCCGCAGCTGTGCCACTCACCGGCCACGCTTCCCCTCCTCCCCCCAAAACCGTCCTCACTTAAAAGCACCCTAGGTACGGAGTCTTTACTCTCATTCCAGGAATAACTAAGTCAGTTTCAAGATGCAAAGTCTAAAATCTTTACTAAAAGGTTAAATGACTCACTATAATTAAATTAAGTAATTAAAGTAAAAAATCACTACAAATCAGTGGTGTAACCAAAGTCTGTCAGATTGGGGGGGGGGGGACTTTCCTTTTTCCGTTGGGGGGGCACAACTAGGGAGAGAGAGAGGGGGGTGAAATGAATGGGGGGGGGGTTAGGTCCCACAGCCCCTCGGTTGGCTAGGCCCCTGCTACAGACTGTGCACAAAAGATAGGAATAACACCTGAAGTACAAAAATAAGAGAGAGAATGTTTATACAGCAAAGAACTTGTGAGACTTTAGAATTGTTCTGTGCTCACCTGGCCAGGCTGGGAACAAATGATACCTTGCCCAGAACATACATTTGAGAAGAAAAAATCTGCAGGAGGGATACCCAAGGTTGAACAGGGAAACCACTACAGTTGTCCCCTCCCCACCCCACTTATTTATTCCATTCATTGTAGCCTAGTTTTGTCATGGCCAGGGATATTAGATTCCATTGCCTGCCAGCTTTTCACTTACAATGCTATTCTCTCCCCCATAACGTTAGGATGGAATTTTGCTGTGTTTCTAATTGGAACGAGGTTCTAGTTTCTTATCTTTAGTTATAGAAAGTGTTCAGTGTTCTCAACCTTGAAAGACATACACATGTATTGGATATTCTCAGTCCAGAGCTGCTTCAGCAATTTACCAGTTCCTTATTAACCTTTTCCAGAGGAACCTTTAAACTAGTTACCCGTCAGCTCTTTCTAGGGAAACACAGGGGAATAAATGTACCCCTGACAGTATCCTGCATTGCATTAGAATTCACAGCAAAGTCTGCAATTGAAATACAAGAAGAATAATTAAAACTAGAAGTGGTCAAAAGTTATTCAACTAGACTGAAATACTAAGATGTTTATCCATGTTTATTTCATAACAAAATGCATTAAAATTGTTCAAATGCCATCATTACAGTCCTCTGTTTAATCTTTATTTTGTCTGTATATATGCTTTGATTTCCTTTCTTTATAAGGACGTAAGAGAGAGATCTATTCTTTAATTACATAAACATAGGATAGCTAGTCCCCATTGGTCTTGGGGTTTAAGTCTTTCCTCATCACATACCTTCCGTGCTGGGGAAATACAGTAGTCTTTTGTCTTGGTTTGTATGTTGATCCAGGATCAAATCCCTTTGGTCACGCTGTAGCCTTTCAGATCTAGCTTGATACTCTGCTAACCGCAGATCCTTCAGTTTCTTTGGGCAAGCTTTTGGTTCAGCTTTTTCTCTCACTCCCAAACCTGCTTCCAGGGAGTCCGTCAAATTGCAACCAGATCTCCCCTAACTGAGCTACCACTTTTTTTTTTTAATGTCTGTTTGACCATGCCTGCCTGCTTTGGTTACTCATCCACCTGCAGACTGGAGGTCTGCTATCTCACAGGATTAATTCACCCCCCACCCCCCAAAAAAACACCCCACAACAAACCAATAGGTTTTTCAGGCATGTGTTATGAGGAACAGAGCTTGTGACCATCTCTGAAAATTCTGGTTTAAGGTGATGTGTGTAGTGTGACATCTGTGGCAAAACCAAGGATGGAACCTAGTCTTCCTGTTGCTTCCCTTTTCAGTTTGTCTTGTTTTTTGCACTGAATGATTTGGGGATCCTTTTGGCGATTGGGGGAAGATAAAATTCCTATGATCATGGAACTAAAGACTTAATGCATACGGACTGGGATTGGATACAGGCTTTTAATAGATTCAAATTTAAACTAGTCCTCAGGTTTGTAAAATAGCCACTGTGACATGAGCTGAACTTGGAATAAATTTATCATGTTCTATAAACACATCAGCTCCACCTCATTATTTCAGTATTGTATGGTTCTTGATATGCTGCTTCTCTTGGGTTGCTGCTTATTCTATTGTATATTTATCCATCCTCTTTGCTCTTGGCATATCATCCGTATGCCCTAGCCCCAGAGGCCGTGGGTTAAGCTGTGCGTTGATTCCAGTGGAACTGTAAATGTATATCACGTGTTGTGACCAGAGACGTAGGTGCACACTCCTTCGTAGAACAAAAGCTGCTTATTTTCAAAGAGAGAATTTGAAATAGGTCATGCTTAAATTTGATCTTTTTGGAGATTAACTCTTCGGGGAGTGTTATACTAGATTGTGTAAGGGGAGTCTGTTAGAATGATCTGGAGACAATGTAGTTCAGATTATATCACATTTATTGAACCAACTTCTGTTAAGGACACGCATATTTTTGGACCTCACAGCGCCCTTCCTCAGGCAAGAAAAAAATCAGAACTAAAAACTGAGCAGAAATCCAGTGCAGATATATGTGGAAGCAGTCGCTTGGGAACAGCTATCTCCATCTCTTACTCTTGGGAGTACATGGCAACCACACTCTTGAGGTTGATATTAAAAATGTATCTGCTTGAGACTGACAGGTTAGAACAGAAGACTTGAAGTTGTCACTGGATTTTGACAATGGTTGGCTCTGTAAATCGGTTCAGATTATTTAACTGCACCTACTTCATGGAGAATGCAGCTATTGTGATCTTTAGGTGTAATTAACGTTTGTAAAACACCCTAAGATCTTTAAATGTAAGGTACTTTGCAAGGGCAAATTGTTGTTATGAATTCATAAACATGAGATTCTCTTAACTTAAGCTGTGAAATTGAAACCAAGGAGTTAAAAAGCATTACTAGCAATCTGCACACTGAACTTGAAAGAACAAACATGCTGGTATTTAAAACATAGTTATCTGTTTTGAGATGGAGCTTATATTTTATACATCATTTTCAAAGAAATGTAAAGAGCTGGCTGTTTTTGAATTAATTACTGTTAATGAGTTAAATGATTCTTGGTCACTTGAGAAAAGAGAAGTTACATGTTACTTTTTCCTATTTATTAAATTACCTCCATGTTTCCTTCTAAATTATTTGTGTAGATTGTGTTTGTTGTAGGCCTCAAAAATAAAAAAAATCAATAAAGCCTTGTAGAGAAATTCCAGACTTGTTAGACTGCCCTTGGTAGCTTAGTATCGATTAGACAGAAATATTGGGTTTAACAGCAATAAAATGTCATTAAATGTTAACCATAATAGTAGAGGAACACTATTGAGGTAATTTTTTTTCATCTTGATTGTAAAGCAAAGCAGTCATTCCAAGGAACATTAATTTTAATTGTTGGATGCGCTCAAACATTTTGAATTTAATGCAGTTTTACAGTAGCATGGACAGCGTAACTGAATTATTATGTTGGCAGTTCTTTGGTAACTTCGGCAGATAGCCAAGATCTTGTCCTTTAGGAACCTTATCCTATAAAAATGCAGTGTTGTAATTTTCCGATATGTTGTTACATTGAGTATCCAATTTTTCCTCCTGAGATGTAATTTCTCTAGATAGGGAAACCTTTTCCTTTCAGACTGTTGTAATGTTAGCTGGGTAATGCATGCATGTAGAATTTTTTTTAAAAAAGAAAAAAATAAATCGATCAAAAAAGCCCCACAAACCTAACACTTCCACTTTTCTGGAAGACTAAATAGGCATGGTAACCAGTTTGTAAAGCCCACATTTTTCACCATTATTGTTGAATTTCAGGCATGGCTGAGCAGGGCAGGAATAGTAACACTGTTGGTTGGTTTCTGGATCTAGCCATAGTTGGTAAGCTGGCAAAAGGTGCAGGTTAAGTATCTAGAAGAAAGGTTTTAAGCGATCAAAGCAAGAGTGTGGCTCTCCACTGTTACTTTTGGACAAGTCTATGCCTTGACTTTTTCATCTGTAATATAAGAATATTATTTGATACTAAATATTTTTAACTTTGTTGTGATCATGAATAGAAGCTACGTACCAACTTTTATCCAATTAGTCAAGTGGTTTCCAAATGTCAAGTTTATAGCAAGTAGATTCTCACCTCTGTGATGCTGCTCCTCGGTGCCCTCCTTGCTATTCAGGAGCATTAGCTCAGTCCTTGGGTTAGGACGCCCCACCTTGGCTCTGCCCTCCAGTGTCGGGGACGACTCGCAGCACAAGCCTGCTGTGCTCTCCTTCTGTCAGAGTTGCTAAGCCAGTTACCGTTCGAGCCCCAGCAGGAGCCCAAGAGTGATGGACAGGATCATTTTAAAAGGGCTGCAGCCTGTTTCGTCAGAGGGTCACACCATCTGTGAATGGGGTTGAGGTCCCAAATGATCTACTTGCATGCCATGTGTTGCCGTGTTGGGATGCAGAGTTATATTTAAGCCCCGAAATTGGCCATGCAAGTTGGGAAGCACTGAGTTAGACAATAATATTAGTATTTTTTTTAGACTGTCAGCAAAATGGACTTTTAATTATTATTTGTTTGTTAAGGAATTATACGCTGTTCTTTCTGAAGGCTGAGGGTGGCTTACAAAAATAAAAACACAGAAAAAAACACAAGAAAAATACAATGCAATACAACAAATTTCCCTAAAACTCCCTCCCCTCCCCACATCCCCACCTGACAAACGCTTTGCCGAAAAGGAAAGTTTTGCACTGCCTCAGGAATATGCTCCGGTTCTGACAGACCTCTGGTGGAAGGGAGTTCCATAACATTGGGGCAGCGACCAAGGATGCCTTCCTGCAGACCCTTGTCGTACGGACAAGATTTGCAGGCGGTACTCACGAGGGTGCTCCTGGCCAAGCATAGGGGTCGCGCTGGAGCATGAAAGGAGAGGCGATCTTTCGGATTTGTGGGTCCAAGCCATTTAGGGATTTAAAGGTCAAAACCAGCATCTTGAATTGTGCCCACAAAACTATAGGAAGCCAGTGCAGACTACAGAGCACAGGTGTGATGTGCTCATGGCGACCCACCCCTGAAAGGAACCGGGCTGCCGTGTTCTGCACCAGCTACAGTTTCCGAACAGTCCCCAAGGGCAGCCCCACAGTAGAGCGCGTTACAGTATTCTAGCCTTTAGAGTTTTCTCTACAAGCCGAGCAAATATTTTGATGATATGCCTTTAATTATATCATCACTTTAAAAGGGGTTGGGAAAGAGGAGGTAACCTCCTCCTATTCAGGTATTATTTACCACTTATACCTCTGCCTGAAAGAGAACCAGCCCCGCTATTTCTATGTTTCTATCAGTGATCATAAAAGGGACTGCAAATTGAGGTTGAAGGGCAAATTCTCTAGGATATCTTAGTGCTGGAGGGAAGAAAGTCTATCAAATAGGAAACATCTATGCCAGGGTTTGTGAACCATAGAGAACATGCATTGTTAGAGCAGGAAAAATCTTTGGATAAAGAAGACTGCCTTAAGTCTTAGCTTCAAAGAAGTTGCTTTTAAATAAAGGGGAAAAGTACAAAAAATAAATCACTGTTATGATTATTTAAGTAGTGGGGAGCTGGCAAATACTGTACACAGTGTAATATTTACCTCTTCCTAAAAACCACCTCGTATAACTGTAGGTAAGTAGGAAACAGGCAAAGAAGAGCAGAACAACATCAGATGAGAATTTTCTAGCCGTAGGCAGGGACCGCATCTATCTTATTGTTCTGTAAAGCACCAGGTACACAGCTGGCGCTATACAAATACTTATAATAATATAATAATAATAATAATAACAACAGAAGACCGCATGGCAGGACTCCTGTGTTCTATTCTTGGTTCTGCTAACGACTTGCTATTTGACCTTGAACAAGTTGTTTAGTATCTCTGCTCCTCCTCTGCTCTGTTCCACCTTTGTTGGTGTTTAAGCTTCTTCATCTGTATAAAGCACTTTGAGGCAGTTAGTTGAAAAGGAATATAACGGCAAAATGTTATTCTTTTGGTGTTTGAATAAATCAAAACAAAAAAAGATGAAGTTTTAAAGGGGAAAAACTTCCCTTTAAAAATGAAGGTTAAAGTTGCATGATGGGTATGGTTGGGGGGGAAAACTGCACAGAGCTATTCTTTCATGGTTGTGCTTGGCCAGACAGTGCTTTGTAATAAAGATTTCCAGCAGCAAACTATCCCCAAAAGTGAGAAACTCCTTAATTGAGTCTCTTGGCCCTGGGCATTGCAAAAGAAAGAGGACTCCAGTATTGGGGAATATTGCTGAAAAGTTCATTTAATTGGAGCATGTAGATAGTTTTGTGCTGTGTTTATACTAAAAGTGCATTCACACAGCCCAGCTCTCGTAGCTGAAGCAACACAATCCCCCTTATGATACCCTAAGAAAGAACTATCTAGGGCAGGTGGCATTAAGCAGTTATTTTGGTACCATCTGATATGAGGGACCCCCTGTGTTTCAGTGTTGTGACACAAGAGGGGAAGAGAGGTGAGTTAATGACAACCCTGACTGAGAAATACTTTCCCTTCTTGGGGGCTTATCTTAACTTCCGTTGTTTCCAATATTCTTTCAGTGAGTTTAATGTATTCTGGGTCATACAGACTATTGTTGCAACTCAGTAGACACCTTTGTGTCCCACAGACCCGTATGCTTTTGTTAAGTGAGTGCCACTGTGCTTTTCATGTGCACACAGACACCTGCCCGTTTGTGTTTTCTGTTTTGTAAGGTTCTGTTTCAGTACTGACTGCAGGGTGGCTTTAACCCTGGTGGCTCTTTGGTGCTTGCCAGCACAACTTGCTCTTTGATTAATTGGAGTAATCTAACTACCTTGTATCAACCTGAAATGATAATTATACATAAATTATCTTTCATACTTAAGTGTCTTTAACCATGCTGATCCTGCAGAGAAGCACCATGGTATTGGCTCAAAAGAATCTGTGTGTGAAAGAGAGAAAAAAGGCTGTTCTTACACACACACACACACACACACACACACACACACACACACACACACACACACACACACACACACACACGGGCGTGCAGGAGGGTGTTTGATGGGGGGGGGGGGGGGATCCGTGTAAATGCTGCGGGGATGGGTGTTTGTCCGTATGAACAGCACGGACTCTGTGTGTGTGTGTGTGTGTGTGTGTGCGCGCGCACTCCCAGCACACCCCTACCTCCACCCATGGAGCCATCCGGCAAAGTGGAGGAGGCTCCGTGGGTGAAGATGGGTGTGCGCCCGTGGGAACAGGCGCACAACCACTTCCACCCACCGTGGAAGCACACCCATTCCCCCCCCGCTGCCCGTGTAAAAAGGGCCAAAGTCTCTCTATCACTTGGGACCAATACGGCAGCCACACTCTCTCTGAAAGAGAGAAAAGTTTACAGTAATAAATTGCTTAAGAATTGAGTGTTTTAAAATTCATCCAAAAATGGATGCAATATTTTGATAGTATTAAATGTTTAACTGGGAAATGAGTGATTATCTTACATTGTTTGAACTACATGTATCTGGGCAATAAGGACAACCACAGGTGCATTAGATAGAATTTGTCAAGGGCTAGGAAATGTCATTCTTCTCAAGGTAATAAGTCAACTGATAACTGTTTTGGGTTAGGAAGAAAATTCTCTTCAAGACCAGCTATTGAATATTTGTCTTCCTGAACTTCCTTTGAACCTTTCATGCATCAACCATTGTTGGAGACAAGACCCTGAATGAAATGCACCATTGATCTGATCCAGTTCGTTCTTTATCTTTAAAAACAGAGAAAGGAAGCTTGTTCTGTGTAACCTTTTGGTTCCCAATTTATCGATCTTAATTGTAATGCACATATGTGAACTGACTGCTGTATTTTGATATCTTCCCATTTTCAAGCTGTAACAATGCAAAAAAAATAGTAAAGTTAAAATCCTCACATGCTCCTTTCTGCATTTTGCTTAAATGTCCACTGCAGTCACAGATTATTGACCATCCCTAGTTCCATTTTGTATACACTCCATTCCGAAAGCAAAAAGTCTTATCTTGGCTTATGTCTGTGAAAACTGATCTTTACTTTCCATGTGTCTTCTCCAACGGGACACGATGTCAACATTTTCTTCAAAGACAGTGAAGAATTCACCTAAGAATCCCTGATTTGTGTTGACATATTTTGCTTCATGAAAACTCAGGTGTTGGATGGGGTTTGAAAATGCTTTTTCAGCTGTGCAGTCTGCGTAAGACATGCCTGTAATTACTCCAAGCTGACCTTGCTGCAGCAACCCATGCCTTGGTGACCATGAGGCTTGATTTTTGTAATTCCCTTATATGGCCTTCCAGTAGTGCTGCTTGCAGCTTGTTCAGAATGTGGCAGCACAGTTGCTTACTGGTTTGGGGAGCTGTGATCATGTTACGCTCGCCCTGCATTCTCTGCATTAACTGCCTGTAGAAGCATGGATTGAATTTTAAATTGAGCTGCTGGTTTTTAATGTCCTGAACGGCTACATTCAAGACATACTCCTGGAACCACACCCTACCGGCTCTCTGTGCTCAGATGTCACCTGCCGTTCGGGGATTCTGCCATCGCACCTTAAATAGGCAGGCAAGTGGGCCTTTGCTGTAGCAAGCCCCTCAGTGTGGAACTCTCTCCTCCAGCCGTTCATCTTAGTTCTTCCCGCCTCGCTTTTGAAAAGCACCTGAAAACGTTTTTGTTTTCCAAGTGCTTTTAGACGATCCACTGCTGGTCCCACTCCCCACTTCATGTGTTTTTTCCTCCCCTTTTTACCTTCCCCTTCAAATGTTTTTAAGTTGATTTTTATATATGTAGTGTGGTGTATTTTAAATGTTGTAAAGAGCTCTGAGCTCCATCTGAGAGAGAGGCGCTGTATAAATAAAATATTGTTATTATTATTATTATTTATTTTATAATTCCAATATTTTAAAATCTATGGTCACTTTATAGTCTCTTTCCTATTTGGAATAGTGTTGCAAAAGAGCAAATGGAAAAGGTGCTCCAGATGCTTTTTGAACTTGAACAAGATGGAGGTTTATAAAATCTGAATCGCATCCCTGTAATGTTGTTCTGTACTTGCATGCTACTGCTGAGTGACTGTGGCTTTTGTTTTCTCTAATGTTGTAATTTGCAGGGATCTGATTTAAATAATACTATTAACAGTACGGTTCTCACTTTACCTAATTGTGTGAAGTGATACACTAATGTACTCCATATTATAAATCTCAACCACTTTGTCAACTGTTGGGATTATTGAGTGCTTTGAAACACCTGTATTTTCTAATGAGGGTTGTTTCATATGTCTCCAGCTATTAATATCCTAGCTATTTTAAGGGTGGCTATGATTGATTTTTTTGCCACGTTCCCACCAGAGCACTTCCTTTCTTGTCTTAGTTCCTTGTGTATGTGCAGCTTAATTTTGAGTAGTTTGAACTGTGGGCATTAATAAGCCAGTGATTGTTTTTCCCTTTCACCCGGTGGTGACTGTATAAAGTTGGTTTAATAGGTCTAAACTTTTGTTGCATGCATTTTAACCTGAGTTGAGTCATGTTTATCTGCAGAATTATGCCATTCAAATGAGATTTTGCCACATTTTGGAGCTGTAAAACATAATGTTAAATAAAATTCTATAAATAGCTAAATGGTGTGTAACTGGGATGGTCATGTCCATGATGTCTTGTAGCAAGATAAAGAGCTTTTGAGAGAGAACTCCTGGGTTCTGTTCCTCAAATTATTTCTGGTTCTGTCATTTGACCTTGGCCAAATCACTTAATCTCTTAATGCCCAAAGTACCTCAGTTTTTTTTCACATCTCCAAAATGTGCTAATGAGCTGTCTTGTGTTTGCAAAGTACAATACTGGCAATCTAGAATGGTATTGGAAAACTGAAAGCCATTATTCTCAAGTGTAACTTCCATAGGGCAATCTTTTTCACACTTTGGTAGTTTAGGAAGAAAATACTGCTGAACTTTCTGAGGACTTCAGATATTCTGAAATCTCACTGTGCAAGATGATTTTTTTAGAATACACTGAGCTCCTTTTGAACAAAAATTCTCTTTACAGAAGAGTTCTACTACTCACGTGAGTAACAGGGCTGTCATCTGTGATGGGACTAACGTGAATTTCCCCTCCCGAATGAGGAGCGCTGCTTGCCCACGTTACACAAACCAACGTTAGATAGGAATTAATGTTAGCTTGTGTAATGTGCGTAAGCAGCTTTTGTCATTGACATTAATGGGTGGAAGACTGAACCCATTGTAGGTCATGTATTTTGACTGGGAGCAGAGCTTGCAGAATACGAAACATAACCTGTAGAGTTAGCCATACTGTAGTATAATTGTCAGAGAAGTTTATTTGTGTTCATGGTAGAAGTTAAAATGCAGCTTTGGTTCATTTGTGGAAAATGGTAAGGGATTGGTAAAACAAGGGATGGATAAAAAAGAAAAAATTAAAGTTCATGACTTGATCTTTGCATCACAGTGGTGATACTTTCTTTTCCATAAGCTCTTGCTTTTCAGAAAGCATGGCTGAACTTGATTTGGAATTAATTATAAAAGTAAAATCATGCAATTCCTCCCCCCCCCATAAACTTTTATTGAGAGTTATGATATGATTACAGTGGTGTCGCATACAGTGGGTCAAAGCGACTTTACAGTGAGATTCAATACCTCTCAATATCTGAAACAGAAACAACACAATATAAATATTAACATACCTGAACAATTTTTTTTTTAAAAAAATCCGATCCTAACTACCTTGCTGCCTCCTTGGTTCATACACCAGGAAAGATGACAATTAATTAATTTACATGAACTCCAGTGACAATGCCCAGCTCGAGCAGGTTTTATGGAGCTAGAGACTCCTCTGTCTCTTCTAAGTCGCCCTTAATTGCT
Source organism: Sphenodon punctatus (assembly GCA_003113815.1). Taxonomy (NCBI): domain Eukaryota; kingdom Metazoa; phylum Chordata; class Lepidosauria; order Sphenodontia; family Sphenodontidae; genus Sphenodon; species Sphenodon punctatus. The sequence goes on from QEPC01004477.1 coordinate 1,802,691, forward strand.
TTTATGCAGGGATCCCAGGTGGTAATAAAAGATTGTAGTTCCCCTCATGTCTGCTAAAACTTTATCCATAGTGTGAATGAACCATACTCATTGCAGCCAATAGCTTTCTAAGGGGCCCTTAGGGTCTTCCCATTTGGTGGCATTGTTAGTAAGCCCGCTAGAAACATCTGATTACAGACTGGCTTGTAATATTACATTAGTGGAAGCTTGGGAAAAAGCCCTAGGAGTGGCTATTGATTTATTAAGATTTATTTTATATCCCGAGATAAGACTGGATTTTTCTATGAGTTTCAGAAGGGATGTAACAGAAGTTAATGGGTCGGATAGGAAAACCAACATATCAGCATAGAGCGCCAATTTGTTCTTGATTTGTTCTTGCTTGTGTAACTGGATGCCCGTTATACTATCTTCTTGGTGGATTGTCACCGTCAAGGTCCCTAATATAATATTAAATAATAGAGGGAACTGGGGGCACCCTTGCCTAGTGTCTCTGGAGAGAGAAAACACAGGGGACAGTTGACCGTTTACCATAATTTGAAAGACTGGTTCTAGGTAAATGATTCTGACCCAGTCTAAAAGTTTCCTGAAATGCCCATTGCTTTTAAGATTTCAAATAGACAAGTCGGCTCCGCCCAGTCGAATGCTTTGTCTGAATCCATAGAAATTATAAGGGCTTCCAAACCCTCTTTATTAATCTTATGTATTGGATTTATCGTGATCCAGACATTGTCTGCACCAAAATGTTGCTGGATAATGCCAATTTAGGATGGATTAATTCGTCTACCAATCAAATTATTTAGCCTTTCTGCCAACGTCTTAGTGAAAATCTTAGAATCCACATTCAGCAATTATATGGATTTGTAACTAGCCAGATCAATTGTGTTTCTTCCCTCTTTTAAGCAAAGTGTAATCTGTGATTGGTAGAAAGACTGGGGAAATGCTTTAGCTTCTGTAATTTGATTAAACAGACTATCTGCGAGTTCAAAGTGTCATGAAAAGTCTGATAAATTTCAGTCAGCAGGCCATCCAGCACAGGAGATTTATTTTTTTTCATAGACTTTATAGTTGCCTTGATTTCTTCTCACGTAAAAGGGGCGTTTAGAAAGCTTAATTGGTCTTTGTTTAGTTTAGGTAAGGTCAACTTATTGAGAAAATCATTGATATCCACAATTTTGGAGTCGGTGTAGAGTTGATTTCCTTAAAATAGTTTTGAAAAGTTGACTGGATTTCCACATTGGAGCACGTTTGTATTCCCTCTTTATTTCTAATTTTAGTTATTAAAGTTCTCTGCATCCTCCTCTTCACCAGCCAGGCTAAAACTTTGTCTGTTTTGTTGTGCTGATCAAAGTAAAAGCACCTGGTCTCTTTCATCTGCTTAAATGTATAGTTAATTTCTAGAGAGTTAATTTCCCCTTTTATTTTCTCAATCTCTAAGTGTCGTCTCTTGTGCGGTTTCTGTTTTGTGTCTCTGTCATTTCAGCTAGTTGTGAATAAAGATTCTTAATTGTTTCTGCCTTTTCACGCTTACAAGCTACAATGACCGAGATCAGTTCTCCTCTGAAAACAGCCGTAGCTACATCCAAAGGTTCAGTGGGGAGATCTCATTAAAAAATATTATTTTCAAAGTACTTTTTGATCGTTGCTGTAAATACTTTCTTTAACTATCAAGTCCTACAGGAAACTAGAATTGTTTCCAGTAGCCTTGCTCCCCTGACGTTTCTTTTAGCTCTACCATGTTTAAGGACTACTAAATCATGATCCGCCAGTGCTGTAGCTTTAATAACACAACATTTACAATGGCTTACTATCTCTGTATTAACAAGGATGTGATCAGTTCTAGAGTAGACTTCATTCCTGGCAGAAAAAAAGGTATAATCAGTACTATTACCATTGATTAACCTCCATATGTCAACCCATCCATATTCTTTGAAAAGTTCTCTTAGTTTATATCCCATCTTCTCAATGGAGCAGGGCCAGATTTGTGTCTCATAGACAATGGAGAGTTGAAATCCCCTAAAATTATCAGTTGTCCAACCACTTATTTTTTAATAATGGGCAAGACTTTATAGAAGAAATCAATGGTATTTTCATTCGGGGTGTATAAGTTTACCCAGGTATATTTTTTGTTATCCACCTGTCCTTTAACTAGTAAAAAAAACGCTCTTCCATGTCCTATTTAGTTTGATGTATTTGAACTTCTAACTTAGAGGAAAAATATAGCAACTCCCGCCCTTTTCCCATTGGCACAAGATATTTTTTTTTCCCCCCATCCTTTGTTTCTCAGTCTCCAGGTATCGTTTATCAGAAGGTGCGTTTCCTGCAGACATACCAGATGTGCTTCATGTACCTTTAATGCTTTAAGAAGCCCTTTTTCTTTTTATAGGGTAATTTAGGCCCTGCACATTCCAGGTAAGTGATGCTAGATTCTCTGAACCTGTCATAATATCAAAATATAGTACATTAGCTGGAGCCTGTTATCTTCTCTTCCTGCATCTTCATCTTCCTCCATACCCATGCTGCCAATCAACTAAGGCCTAAAACTGGCCTGCTTAACATAAAAAACAACAGAACCATTATTAATCCAAACCATACTCTATGTAAACCTACAGTTGCTTCCATTGGGTTGGTATCTTACATCCAAAGGACTCTATCTTCCTACTATCTTTATTTTGCAAAGTTTTACCCAAAGGGTAATGTCTGCTCCACTTGGATATTGCTATGTTGTTGTCCCCAACACCTTATTTGTGAAACCTCCACCCCACCATTTCCCCCACCCCCCACCCCCCTCCATCTCTGTGGCTAAACCCATATTTCTACTTTTAAAAAAAACAATCCAAAAAACCCCCCGCCAAACTCTTGCCATCCTCCCCTACTAACTATCCTGGTTTTTATGTCTATTTTATTTCTCTCCATTCATCCTCTCCTCCCTATCTCAGTAAGTTTCCCTTATTACCCTCTCTTCTTCTCTTCCTTCCCCTTAGAGATTATCAAGGTGGTGCTCAGGAGAACTTTCACACATGAGGCCTTGAATTGAATTAAACTGAATTGCAGAGGGGAGACTTAATCTATGTAAATCATTCATGCAAATTATGCAGTGCTCCCAAGGAGTCACAGGTGTTACTCCAGTTCTCCTGACTGAAAAAACATTGAGAACCTCTGCCTAAGACCTTAGAAAACACATTAACGGGGGTTGGGGGAAACAGAAACACTTTGTCCACCAGCCGACTTGTCCACTTTGTCTGACCATCTATCGCTGATGGTCCAGTAGATCCTTGGTCTCCTTCACAGTTCTTTTCGGTGAACTTTTCTCCCCAAGCCATTCTGTCCTCTTTGTCAGACCCTTTCTACTCAGGCTGAGTTTCTAGGTCTTTCTCCAGTTGCTCTGGCTCCAAGTAGAAACATCGCTGCTCTCTGCAAACAAATGTGAACCTTGCGAGAAAAGCATCATTGGAACTTGAATCCCCATAAATCTGTACCAGTGCCTCCGCTTTGCTGCTGTCTCCACCGCATAGACTGGCACAAGTCTCAGGTCACAGTGTAAATATTGCAGCCTGGGTGCTGCTCTAGCCTTTCTCAGAATAAGCTCCTTAATAGGATAATCTTGGAATTTTACAATAATTGCTCGGGACCTCTTTCCCTGGTGTGTACACGCAGCCATCTGTGGGCACGGTCGATTGCAACCTCCTTGAGGCTCTCTTCCTCCTAGTATAAGAGGGCTATTAGAAATGTGACAAAATCTCGTGTGTTGGGAAGTTCTTGGCCTAAGTCCAGCCCCATAATTGAGAGAGTGTCCCTTCGGGATCAGTTTTCTAAATCCTCCAACTTGTCTCAGAGGAACTGGATAAATTTGTTAACTTCATCCTGGGAGCTATCTGCCTGGAGGCATTTATCCTCTACAGCCCCGAGCCTTTCTTCAACCACATTCACTCTTTTGGATACCATATCTACTTTTTTATTCATACGGTCTAAGGTGGCTTTAATTTGCTTTATTTCAGACAACTGGGTACCTTTTTCATACATGGCCATTTTTAACTCTTTCTTTATTTCTTAAGGCCATTTTGATTTTCCACCTTCTCTGTTCCCGTTTGAGATGCCGTGGCCACCATTTTCTGCTGTGTGGGAGCTGCAGGCTGAACGGAGGCCAGCGGGGAACGGGGCGCACAGAAATTATCTAAATTATTTTTTTGGACTTTTTCTCTCTTAGGGACCCATTCACACAGCAGGGATGATCCGGTTTTCCTGCAAGAAATTCGTTGTGGAGCAGGTAAAATATGCTGTGGGGTGGAGAGGTCATTCTCCTGCTGTTAGATGCTCTCACGTATGCCTGGAAGTCCAAAATCATGAAGTTTGAAGCTGTATTGGGATACAGAGTCAGTTTCTATGGTAGTCCAATATTAGCCTCAACCACATGTGTTCTCTCTTCCTTTTGTAGAATTTGAAAGGTCCCAAGTGATGATGCTTCAATAAATGGAATTAATAAAATTGTGTTTTAAAAATAATTCTTTGGCATTGATGTTTGTGAAATTATAGCATGCCCTGACAAAATATATTTCTGTAAATAAAAAGTAGACAATAAAAACCTCTAAGCGGACTTATTTAATCAATTATTCCTTTCTAGCCATTTTTTTCTTGTTATAAAAATAACAAAATACACACTGTCGAAGCATCCTGAAGAAATCAATAACTATTTTCCTGTCATTGAGCCCTGCACAAGACAAACTAGTCATGAGTTAATGATATTTAGATCTTGGATGAAATTTTTAAATGTTACATTGTAGTGCATTTGCATAGATAAGAGGAGACACTGGTATCTTGTCTCCACTGTGAACTACTCATTTATTGCCCTTTGTGACATTTTTATTAATTACTTCACAGACAAAACCACTCGCATTCACCACAACTTGGGTGCTGATATTTCGATTGCAGAGTCCGAGTCTGGGGTTGTGGAAACAGCCTTGTCCTGTTTGTTTGGATCAGCTTCAGTAGTGTTGCCCTCTAATGCAGTGAAAGTACTTGGAGTGATGTGTATCCAATCAGATCTGCCTGTCTTGGCTGGTGAAAGCCAGCCAGGAGACATGGGGGTCGTTGCTGGCTGGGATTGTCTATGCCGCCCTTCAGGAGAGTAGGTTGTTGGACACCCTTAAAACTGCGGTTGCCTGGACCCTGCTCAAGAAACCATCTTTGAATTCTTAACTCCCCAGCAAGCTATCGCCCGGTCTTTAAATTTTCAAATTTAGGGAAGGCTAATGATCGGGTGGTTGCCCAGCAGCTTCAGGCTCATCTCGATGCTATCGGATTCCTGGACCTACTTCAGTCAGATTTTCATCAGGGGTATAGCATGGAGACTGCTTTTGGCCTTGGTTGATGTTCTGTGCCTGGAAATTGAACATCATGGCAAAGGGAACTGTTGATCTTGTTAGACATTTCAGCAGCCTTTGATACAGTCGATCATGGGGTGGTATTGACACTACTACAGGACTTGGCAGGGTTGCGCAGGACTGCTCTTGAGTGGTTCCGTTTGTTCTTGTTGGGGAAGTCCCAGAGCGTAGTGATGGGAGATTGCTCGTCATCACTTCGGGACTTCCCCTGTGGTTTCCCGCAGGGTTCCATCTTGTCTCCCCTTTTGTTCAACGTGTATCTGAGGTTGCTGGGTGAGATTGTTTGGAGTGAAGCACCATCAGTATGCTGATGCCATCCAGCTCTACTTCTCTTTTTCATCCGACACTGGTCCTGCAGTCTTTGTGCCTTCCCAGTGCCTTACTGCTGTTGGGGCTTGGGTGAGGGTGAGCCAAGTGGAGCTGAATCCAGACAGGGCTGAAATGTTTGGCCAACTCTGTGACTTGGAGGGGATCGGGACCCCTGTCATTGAAGGGGTCTGACCCCTCTGGTTACCCAGTTTCACAGCCTTGGAGTGCTTCTGGACCCCTTGCTGCATTTGGAATATTAGGTTGTGGTGGTGGCCAGGCGTACTTTTCACCAACTTGATCTGGTGAGAACACTTCCTTTACCTCAAGGCTAGAGTACTGCAATGCGCTCTACATGGGGCTGCCCTGGATGACTGTTTGGAAGCTGCAGCTGGTGCAGAATGTGGTGGCCCAGCTCCGCACATTACACTTGTACTTTACAGTGTGCGCTGGCTTCCTATAGCTTTCTGGTTACAATTCAGGGTGTTGGGTTTGACTTTCCAAGCCCTTAGCAGCCTGGGCCCCACATATCTGAAAGCCTGCTTTTCTTACCACGCTCCACTACGACCTCTGTGGTTGGCTGGAAGCGCTCTCTTGTGGCTACCGCCTGCCAATCTTGTTCATATGACAAGGGCCCACAGAGAGGCGTTATCATTTGCTGCCCCAGTATTAAGGAATTCAGTCTGTCTGAGCCTGAGCATATTCTGGAGGCAGTGTAAAACCTTTTTGGCAAAGCATTTGGCAGGCAGAGAGAGGATTTGAGATGGGTGGGCTTAGGGGTGAGGGTTTTTTAATTTAAAAAAAAAAAATGTATTTAAAGGGATTTTAATGTGTATTGTCTGTTTTAATATTGTAAGCTGCCCTGAGCCTCAGGGAAGGGTGGGGTGAAAACTTAAATAAATAAATAATGACCAGTATATTTAACAGAAATAAAGTAGCTTTAGTAGTCCAATGTCTTTGCCTTTTCGTAAGAACATAAGTAGTGCCATACTGAGTCAGACCAATGGTCCGTCAAGCCCAGCATCCTGTCCTCCAACAGTGGCCAATCTTGATTGCATGGGAGAAGAACCAAAAGTCACAATGGGCAATTGATTAGCCGTTGTTCACTCCCAGCTGCCGACAGTAAGAAGTTCATCCCGTAAGCAACTTGGTTAATAACCATCCATGGACCTATTCTCTAAGAACTTATCCAGTCCCTTTTTAAACCCAGCCATACTACTGGCCTTGATAATGTCCTCTCACACCGAATTCCGTAAGTTAATTATGCGTTGAGTGAAAAAGTACCTCCTTTTATTTGTTTTAAATCTGCTAGCAGCTAGTTTCATGGAGTGTCCCCTAGTTCTAGTACTGTTAGGGAATGGTTATTTACCCTCTCAATCTACTCGTTCCATACCACTCAAGATTTTATAAACCTGTATCATGTCCTCTCTGTCTTCTCTAAGCTGAAGAGACCCAACTTGTCAAGCCTCTCTTTGTACGGAAGCCGTTCCATACTCTTTATCATTCTCATTGTCCTTCTCTGTACCTGTTCAGCTGGGGCGACCAGATATTCCAGGTGCGGTCGCACCATTGATTTGTATAGAGGCATTATGACATCCTCTAGGATGAGGATTTCAGTGTATTGTCCACGATCACTCCCAGATCCTTTTCCTGTGTGGTAACTCCTAGCTTAGTACCCAGCATTGTGTACTCATAGTTTGGGTTATTTTTCCCTCTGTTCATCACTGCACTTGTCCACATTAAATGCAGTTCAGAGGAACTCGAAATAAGTAGTATGAAGAAAATCCATGATGTTTTGATCAGTTAATTTGAGTTTTAATAACTAATCTCGGGGCCTGAAGATTTATTTATTTTTATTTGACCCCTTTCTAATTCCTGGATTGAGTTTGTGGATCCAGTTGCTGCTCTCAAACACACGGAAAGAGGAAGAGAGCAGAGATGAGGGTATGAGAACAAGGATAGGGGAAGGATCTGTGGTGTAGACCCATGATCTGGACACTCCTCTTCCTTTCCATATTCTGAGCACACTGCTTAAGAGTCCCCACCCTAACTCTTATGTGGCCCATGGTGTTTGTACTAATGTCCAAAGTGGGCATGTGGGAAGGAAGAGGTTCTCTTAAAGTATAGCAGGTTTAATTTAGAAAGAGAAAGTATCTTAAATACCTTGTTTATATTCAAAATTCACTTCGAGTAAGCTAAGTCCAGAAATTAAATTCAAAGCTAGATAGCCACTCTCCTTTATTCCCCCCATTATCCTTAAGCTCTCCAAACGCTCCTCCAGTATTGGAAATTGGAACAGTTCAGTGATGTGTGTTTACCGTATGAAGTGTCCAGCACGCAGTTTTCAGGATTGAATGACAGCTAGACTTGAGAACCTCCATGTTTTGAGGACACATGCACATCGCATGTTTCACTCACGTTTGCAAATTAGTGAGGGTGATTTACTATTGCAGGTGGCCTCCATTCCCAAGTACCATCCCATTGCAGTTTAATTTGTGGCCCACTCTGTGTGCTTATACTCCCCTCTACACCTTTGTGTTGCTGTCATCTACCGCCCCCCCAGGTTCCCTCTCCTCTTTCTTCTCAGACTTTGAATCGTGGGTCACCTTCTTCCTCTCCGATGACATCCCCACTCTCATTCTTGGTGATTTCAACATTCACGTCGACACACCTTCCACGTCCTCTATCTCCCGCTTTCTCTCTCTGACCTCCTCCTTCGATCTCCAACTCTGGACCGACTCTCCCACCCATACTGACGGCCACTCCCTCGACCTCATCTTCTCACGAAATTGTTCTCTTGCTGACCTCTCCTTTGACCCCTGCCCTAATTCTGATCACTTCCTCGCCTCCTTCAGCCTCTCCCACCAACCCCCCTCTTCCTCCCCCTCTCTGCGCCCCTTCCGCAATATGCAGACCTTTACCCCCACGGAGTTCGCCTCCTCTCTATCCCCCCTCTTCCCCCCCCCCGTTTTCTCCTCCTCCTTCCCTGACTCTGCCATCTCCGCTCTCAAC
>QEPC01004477.1:1813394-1828499 GCA_003113815.1 Sphenodon punctatus
CTTGAATGTTTGTTTGTCTTCTCCCCTGTCTCTCCCACTGTCCCCTCTCCCTGTCTCCCCCTCCTTGTCTTTTAGATTGTAAGCCACAGGCAGGGACCGCGTCTAATTCTATGTTCTGTAGAGCACCAGGTCACACGACTGGCGCTATATAAATGTTCATAATAATAATAATATTATAATAATTCAGTTCTGTCCCATGCCTGTTGCTATGCTGACTCCACTTCTGCAATGATCCTTCTGTGGTAACTTGAAGGGTTGTGAGGGCTTTAAAAAGTACCTGGATAGTAGGAAATGTCTCTTACTTCATTAAGCAAAAGGTGCAAGAATTGAAAATCTGCGTTTATTAGACTAGGGTTTCTGCAGAAAAACATGCGGGATAATGTTCTTTAGATACAAGTCTTCGTGTGAGCCTAAACTTCTTGCGCAGTTGCAAGAAAAAAAGCCAGCACAAATAGAAAAGCACAGCTTTTTCATGTCACGTGCATGAGCCCCATAGCCTTTCACATGCATATTTAACTTTACAGATTTATAGATGTATTAAAAACCTATATTTCTCATAGAATGATAGTGATCATGCTATGTATTTAACATTGTGCATTGCCAAACAATGTCTTCCATTTTATTTCAGATATGAAGCCTCACTTATATTAATAGTACAGATGTTTTTGCTGTGGATAAAGTTCTACACTTAGACTCTCCATAGTCCAAAAATATTTGCAAACATCTGGTATAAACAGTTTAGCATTGTATCTTAAAAGCTCAAAGCAATACATTTCTTTCAACATGACATCGTTTTTTAAAAAATAAGCGATTATTTGAGGTTGTCAGTGTCTGAAGTTTAAATGTTTATTTGCCTTTTTGGCTGACCATTACAATAATAAAAAACCAGTTGAATCAAATTTGTTCTTTTATGCATAAAATGTTGGGGCTTGACAGCTTGTTTCCAGTTTTAGTCTCATACAGTTTGAAACAGCTGCTATTTACCCATGAAAAACAGAATTTTATGATGGAAATTATGACATTCTCAACTATAACAGTGCTACTGAGTTCTGTCTAATTTTGGTAGGTTGCTTTTCCTTGCATTAAAAGTATAAGTCTTCTAGAGAGACATAACTTTTTGTAACAGATGAAATCCATTTGTGGCTCTGTTTTTTTTAAAGTTCATTTTTCTTCTAATGTCATTTGACCTTGATGGGATACAATATTTCTGCTGATGGAATTTCATTGCTCCTTTTTTAAAAAAAGTAAAAAATTCACTAGTTAAGATTTTTATTTTAACTTTTATTGCTCTACCCATATGCTTTCAGTTACAATCTATTTAGGGCTTTCTCTGCAGTTGTCATCATGTTAAGATTAAACATGTTTCATAGCCTGCCTTATGGTTCATTTTCACTCAAACTGGAGCCTTGTGTTTCCAGAATTTTAGCAAGTATATTTTAAATTTGGTTGTTGCCATTTGGGCTTCATTGGCAAGATTACATGGTGTGAACTATAAAAGCCACTATAGTAATTAGGTGGCTCATAGAGATGATCAGTTTGCAAGTTCGCTTGTCTGCTAGAACTTATAAGCCACTTTGTCATCTTTAATAGTTCGAACCTTCAGCTCTCATTCAGGCACCTCAGTGTGCAATATCATCTGAACTGTCACCAGTGATCAATCCTAGAATTCTATGAGTGTAGTTAGGATGTTTGTTTTGCCCTTGGAATGTAGATGGAAAGATGAAGACCTATTTGTAAAAAGACAAGTATCTACTAGTGATTCCTAATGTCCTGTTTTCTAGTGATTCCTAATGTCCGTGGGAATTTTCCAACAAGTGACATCCAATCTTCGTTGCTGACTCATTGAAGAAGAAATGGTAGCGATGTGATAGTAGGGTGGAACTCTCTAGCAGGAGCAAAATGCTTCTTAGTAAGGAAAGGAAAGGAGATGTGATATATCAATTAAATTTGGGCTTACTGCAATTACCTCTTTGATCAATTTAATAATGTTGTATGTTGCCTCATTCTTTTCATACGAGTGCTATTTAAGAAACTAATTTTTTTTAAAATCCATCCTTAAATTATGTTCTCTGATTAAGAACTTTACTTTCATTGGCCTGTAATAATAATATTTTGGAGTTTGGAAACTAATGTCAAAGAGAAGAACCAAGACATTTCTCATTTGACATTTCCATAAAGCAACTCAAAGTGAAACACAGTTGTTAAGTTAAATGTTTAATTTATTTATTTTTAAAATGTATACCCCGTCTCTTCTGCCACAGGCAGCCCGGGGCGGCTAGCAAAATCAATCAAGTAAAATACAATAAAACATATAAAAGCATCAAATAACAATAAAAATGAGAGAGAAAAACCCCCACCCACCACCCCATCCACCCCTCACCCTTCTCCCTCGCCAAACGTCTGACGGAACAGCCAGGTCTTACAATTCCTATGGAAAACCGGGAGGCCCGGGGCCAGACAGGCCCCCACCAGGAGGGAATTCCAGAGGCACGGTGCGGCTGCCGAGCACGCCCTGTCCTGCGTGGCCCCCCCGGAAAACCCAAGGGACCTCCAACAGGGCGCCCCCAGATGACTGCAGGGGCCGGTCCAGAACCCAGGGAGCGAGGCAGTCTCGCAAATAGGCAGGGCCCAGAGGTCAAAACCAACACTTTGAATCGCCTCTAGATTATACTTTCTGGCTTTAATCCTGCCACAAGACAATTAAAACCAACATAATTTGAGGTAGAAACAAAAAACAACCAAAGTTAATTGACACAAACAAAATTTCAGTCAGTCATGTATCTGAAATGGAAATGATGGCGATGTTATCCAAGCAAAGTGGACTGGAATTGTCTTTTGTAAATTGTATTTTCGAAAAGGGGCACTGATAAGCTGGGGACTGTTCAGAGGTGGACAATAATGGTGATAAAGGGTATGGAAGAAAAGATGTGCAGAGGGAGGTTAAAGGAAGTGGAAATGTTTAGCGAAAAAAAAGATGAAGTGGTGGGGTAGGGACGTGATTGATTTTTCAAATATCTAGGCTGCTATAAGCAAAATAGTGCCCATTTATTTTCTTTGGCCACTGAGAATAGGACAAGGGGAAGTGGGCTTAATTAAATAAGAGATTTAGGCTAAACATTAGGAAGAACTTTCTAACTACCAGGGCAGTTAGGCAGTGGAATAACTTGCCAGTGGAGGTTGTGAAGACCCCAAGATCACTTGGAAGCCATTTTAAAATAGGTTAGGGAGTCCTCTCTCAGGAATGGTGTAGGTACAGTAGGTCCTGCTTAATGACAGTGGTGCTGGACTAGATTACCCTTGGGATTCCTTCAAATTCTGTCATTCTGTGCTTTGAAAGGATAGCTAAAGGAGGTGTGAAGACACCATGTATGTATCTTGCGGGAATTTTCAACTGTAAGAGAGTGTGCAACTTGATCTGACATCAGAAAAATCTTCATTCTGCCCTCTTTCTGCAATTTGTCTGTTTACGTTCAAGGAGGAAGACATGTTGACACCACAAGTTCTGTTTGCTCTAGGATCAGTAATGTATTTGTGTCCTTCTCCAGGCTGTTAATGTCAAAATAGTATGATGCAGCATTTTGCCTAGTAAAGGTTCAGGAATACTTAGTTTTCCTTGATTTTTCCCACAGTCTAAAGAGCCTGATTTGGGGCCACTTTAGGATTAAGTGAGATTACTAGCATCGTTCTTTCATCCCTCTTGTGTACCTTGTATGAATGCATCCTAATAACTATCGATATTGCATTTATCCTGCAAGGAGCTAAGACCTTTAGTATCTGCTGATGCTGCAGTTTTGATGTTGTGTTTTTCTTGCAAGTAAAATCAATTGAGAAAAATCTTAGTAACTTTTCTAGCAAAATAAAGTGGTTAAGCTAGGCAACCATTTAAGGTTCTCTTTATACAGGGTGTGCTTTTGCATCACATGCAAGCTTTTTTTAAAAAAAGCAGAATTGATTGGTTGATCCACTAGATTTAAAGGTCACGCTTAATCACATATCAGGAAGATTGAAGAAGATATCAAATTGGTACTGTGCTTTACTTGGCTGTGTACCTTCCTTTGCTGCTATTTGCTTTTTGCAGTATACTTTTTAATTTACTTGGCTAGAGCCTCCGTGTTTAAAGGGCACAAGTCAACATGTTTTCTTCCTCTTATAAATGAGGGAGCCAGTTAGTGGCTTGGAGGGGACACAACTAGCTGTCTTCTGAAGAACATATGGCGAACAAGAGGATTCCATGACACACTGCAGAACTGAAGGTTACAACTAATTTTTGTTTGAGGGGGCGGATGAGGAAGGCTCAGTGTTTTTACTAGTTAGTCAATGCAGTTGCTGGAGTTGACGCATCCAGAGGGCTTCTGATTTTTGGCCTTTCAAAGTGGTGCTGCAGAACAGATGGAGGGGAGAGTCTGCATGACAGTCTTGGCGGGTGGGGACTTTTTGGTTGTGGAGAATCAAAAGAACAGCTTATTAGCAGTGGTTTTTATGTGACAGCTTTGTATTCTGTAGTTGTCCGTAGAGACCAAGCTGCTTTGGAATGTTGTGTTGTGTAAATGTGCTGTTTCGAGATCATGTTTCTATTTATCAAACCCCCTCATCAGTATACAGTCTGAATAAATTTTGCTAATTTTTGCAACCCTAAAGAATGTGAGAATTGCTTCACTTCAACAGATTGCATGAGACAAGAGGAGTGATGGTCAAAACAACCAGATTCTTCCCCTCTCTCCACCCCCAAGATTGAGATGAGAATACAGTAGTGAGCCTTTCAGTACTGTGTGATAAAATGGCTACGGGTTTGCTGGGAAGAAACTGAATTTCAAGGTTCACTGTCCATAAACATGACACTTCAATATAATTCTTTAACCTACTGTTACAGCTAACCTATCTGTGACTAGACAGGCTGTAGGAAGAAAAACATTTTTCACTGCTGTTTTGTTGGTTTTTGAGTGTGGCACTCTGAGTATTGTAAGATTCACCCCCATCCCCCGATTATAGTCCGCTTTCAGTGTTTGAAACTTTCATACAAAAGGGAGGGAAGCATTTTTAAAATACAGGAACATGGACTTTTATAATAATTGAAAAGAGGGTCTTGAGAGCAGGTGTAGTATCGGAAATTATTTTGAAGATGGATTAGATTTCAAGTTGACACTTTCAATTAAAGACCCTAAGGTTTGTAACCGTGCCTCATAAGTCTTCTGATCATTTATAGCAAGAGTGTTTATCAAACTGTAGTAGGACCTCATTCCTTGTACATCTAGTAATTTAAGCCACAAAATGTTGCTATATTTTAAAAAAAAAAGATTTAATAGTAGAAGCATTTCTTCAGTGACCCCTATTATTGATAACTTCACAAAGTAGTACAGAATGTATTTTGTATACAATGCATCAACATTAAAATTAAGGTTGTCAAAATAAATGAATAAGGGACACTTTTTATTTTGCAGTATTTTTAAAAATGTCTTGTTTGCTTATCTGCAAAATTTGGATGATTCTGATGAATTTCCATCATTACCATGAATTAGATTCTGTTGTAGATATATTATTTTTAAAAACTCAATGTCTTAACTACTGCCAATGGACAAAACCATGAGTTTGGAGCTACAGTTAAAACTGATTCAAGTTGTCAATTCAACCTGACATTTTGTTTGTTGAAGTTTATTTGCTGTGGCAACTCAGACAATGGGAATGTATCTAAATTCCGGTAGATCGAAAAAGGATAACAGGATTATTGTTGCTGCCGCTGTCCCGTTATTATAGTCTCAGCTGGCTTCTGTTCACTGTTGTCCTCTGGGGAACTTGTGCAACCAGCTCCAAGGCTTGGGCTTTACTAGTGTTGCAGCATTTGCAATATTGTAAGTATTATGAGCCCTGATAGTTTGGAGAGCTCTTGTGATGAAACCGCTCAAGAGCTTTGCCTGAGCCACCTGCAGATTCCTGTTTCAGCCACTGGGATGAATATGATGCTGGCAGCCCAAAAACTACCAGGAGAGCAGATGTGCTCAGCTCACAGTTCAACAAAAGTGGCCTTGCACAACAACTGCTGTGCAAGAAGGTAAAAACTGATGGTAAGAGCCAAAGAAATTTCCACTGCCCCAGGCTGGAAATGGGCAGCTGTCAGAAAATTGGGGAGTTGCACAAGTGTTCTGATTGTGACTATTTGGGGGTAACAATGCCACTTTTTAACTTGTTTTGACTGACTGAAAACGAGAGCGACTTTTGTTATGATCAGCTTTCCTCTGCATGTTCTTTTCCCACAAGAGACAGAGAGGGTAGGTAATCCTATCACTAGTTGCTAGCTGCTCTGATACTGTACAGAGGAGCATGTAAAGAAATGTCTGCCTGAATTTTGGCACAGTGATGGTTTTGACCACCACCCCCCCCCAAGTTTTAAGAAAAAAAAAAAAAAAGAAAGATCATGACTCTGCTCAAAAAAGTCATGGTATTGACCTAAAAACAAGTGTTTTTTTTAAAAGAAACTCTTATCAACAGTTCCAAAAATGCAGTTTATTGGATCAACCATGGAAAACCATAGAAATACACTTACAGACTGAATCTGCTCTTAACCTCTGCGTAAGGAATGCAGTGTGCCCACATCATGCGCAACCTCGGTTCGTGCAAGTTTAGGAAATGGGCACATAATCTACATGAAGACAGTGCATGTCTTCCACCAACATTATTCATTTCTGTGGCCAATGGCTTGCATTAAAAGTCCCACACTTTTTTCTCTCTTCCTCCGTGTACACCAGTTCCATAATTGGAGGGCCCAATCCCACAAATAATTACCAAAGTACAAAGCCCTGTTTCCCCTACCCATTGCCCCAAAGAAACTACATACAAAATAAGAATCTTTATCTTCTTTTTATCTCACTGCTTTGGAGGTTAAAATTTATTATGGATAAATTCTAACACAAAATTGTACTTGCCTTCAGTTCTTAATCCTTCTGCTTTGGTGGAAGAAAACAATTATTTCTCAGAAAACTCCAGGAACTTCCGTCAGACTTCCAAATAAGTATATTCCCCCCCTTCCCTGTAGGACAGTGACTTGGTCTTTCATCTTTTCTGTTACCAATACTTTCCAAACGTTTGGGAACCAGTCAGTGACCTCCAGCTTTGGTAATAGTAATTCTTGCAGCCATTTGAAACAGGGCATGAAATTTGCAGGCACCTGGGAGCCATTGGTGCCTAGAAAACTGACTGGTCAAGGTGTGTACTGGGGCAAGAATGGTTTAATATCAGGATAAAGTCTGGTGACTGGATTTTTTGTTTTATTTGCTCCCAGAGATCAATCTGAAATTTCATGCTCTGATTCGAAAGATGTGGGGACTCTTTCCTCATTGCTCTTATATGCGACAAGGTTCTCAGGAAATATAGAGTAAAAGCCTCAGGAGATGAGGTGGGCCCAATCCCCAGCCTGCTCTGGAGCGGGCAATTGCAGGCCACATGATCTGCTCCCCTGCGACCATCACCAGCCCCTCCACACTGCGGTCAGGCTGAGGAGTCAGCCAAACGGGGATGGATGCCTGGACTCTCGCTGCACTGCAGGATCGAGCCCGCTGCTGTTAGACAGCTGATGAGAAGGGGTGGAAAAAGGCACATGTTCCTCCGCCCAACAGCTTCTCTACCCTCCATCAGCTGTTGGGTGGGTGGGAAGAGTATGCTCCTCCATGTCCGATCAGCAGATCTCACCTCACGGCAGGGTTGCAAGGACCAGGCACACAAGAGGCAGCCCCTTAACGCTAGAGCTTCCTAGAGACTCAAAACACTAGAAACCAATGGGATTGAAATTTCGTTGACTTGTGGTGCTTGAGAGTTGGCAACATTGAGGCTGAATGTGGGGCCTCAACAGCTGAAATAAATTAAAGCAGAGGTTTCCAAATTGTAGTTGGGTCACACCAGCTATGGGAAAGGTTGTGATCACAATAATTTTTTATATTCTTTGCATGTTTTTTTGCTGTCTGGAGTCATAAGACTCCAAATGGAGGCATGCAGGCAAAGTTTTGGGAATTACTGTGTTATATATAGCCTCTATTGTTTCCATTGCCAGTTCTTTTATCTTCACTTTTCCTCTCCCTTCGTGTCTAGGGCCACATTTTTGCATTTGAAATTGGTAAATTGGTCATGTGTGATCTCGGTAACCCAAGCTGCAAAGCAAGTAATTAAAGGTCAGGTGAAAAATGTGATGCAGAAGCCACTGGGCATTCAAACACAAAGAGTAGCTTGAGTTTGCTGCTGCTGCTAGAGTCTCTGGTAAGGTGCTAGAAGTGGAGGCACATCCCTCATGTTGAATTTTCCTGCCAGAGAAAGGTAGCTGGACTGAGCAAGATTTTCAGTAATTTACACAAGGATTAGTTTCCCCCCCGGAGTTTATAGACTGAGATTAACAATCTTGCAATGTATGAGGTTTGCAAGAATATTTGTTTAATTATTCCAGTCTGTCTCAAAATATCATGTCATCCTCTTGTATCTTTTTCTTTCCTCTTTTTATTTGTTCAGATTTTTCATGAAGTATGTGTATACCTGTATGTATAACAAAAATAACACAGTTTGCTCAGTACGTTTTTATGTATTCTTTTGTTTATGTTGGGGCGGCGTAGAAAAACGAAGTACAAATTTTGTTGTGACTTTCACAAGTAGCAATGACCTGCTTTTAAAGTCGATGCTGTCATCCAGTAGTAGCGGAAGTGTGTGCTTGAGTGGGCTGACAGGACACTCACTGTACATCTTGTTAAGGGCCTTTCAAAGTGAATCTTGTGTTGCTCTGGTGGCCTTCTAACTTTTTTTGATGTGTGTTTTGCTGTGTCAGCTGCAACGTGAAATCTGGGAAACAAATGTGTCCTGTTTGCCACACTTTGCAGCAAATGTGGAAAGAATTTTTCTTAAATAAATAATGGACTAGGCAAGGTTTTCGCAGAGGCTTGCGTGATCAAATCAGAGTGGCAGCAGGTCTTCTGATTTCCCAGCGGCAGCTGAATTTAAGCAGTACCTTGAAGAAAAGTTCTTGTTCTTGCCTAGTGTTTACACCTATTGGTGTTGTACGGTTGTTGTTGTTTTTTAAACCTCTGATGTCTTTTCTCATTTGTGAGCTGTTTGTGGAAACAATATGTGCGTTCTTAGAGTATGTAGTACTGGAAGTGTGAATGCTCTGTTGCGAATTTTGAGTGTTAGCACTAAGCAAACTACAAAGGCACTATTTGCAACATCTTCAAATAAGTTAAACAATAGCATGCATAATTGTCTTTAAGTTTCCAAACTACAGAAAATTTGCAAAGTAATGTTCTTAGGTGGACGGAGACCTGTTTGCAACATTTTACACAGTAACAAATTAAAAGCAGGGATGCTACAGTGAAGGAATATTCTCTCTCCGTCCTTTCTCAGTTTTCCATCCTGCTCCCATCATTTTATAAGACTGTAGCTTGCCTTCTTTCTTGAACTTGGAAATCCTAACAACAGATGGTGCTGTTTCAAATTAAAACAATTTAACACAAGATTCATCAGCTGCCAACATGAAACGCTCTTTAGAAAAAGGAAATAAACTCATTATCAAGAGTATTTAAGCAAAGTAGGTATTTAATCTTTCTTAATCATTTGCATTCCTGAGAAGGACGCTACTAGTGGCAGCTGTCATGGCGGGCCAAGCCCCTATGAATATGCTTGCTAGTAATTACTCCACAAAATCTGTTTTTAATTCTTCTCACACTATTTAACTACCAACGTTTCAATCCAGAAGAAGCGAGTTATATTTTGAAAGCATCTTGTTTATGATTAATTTGATTTTGTTTTTTCCTTAGCTGATTGTTAGTCTTATAGGAACAAAACATTTTTTCTCCAGGGCTAGAGGAAACATATAATGCACTTTCTGCTTAGTGCTATATATAAACTTTTCAAATATAAAAATGAATACAGTTGACTCCTTAACAAGACTATGTCGGTGCACTCTTTCTTGTTCCTTGTGACTGTTCAATGAAACAGTCTACATTAATTTACCAATATGTTTGTCCGTTCTTTACCAGATTAAAATTCTCCTTCTATCTCTTGATCTTGCTGGAGTTGGTTGGAATTTTCTTTCAGTTAAAACATCCATAAATTGCTGCAGGTTGGTAGTGAAACTGAATCTTATGAAACACTCTGGTAAAGTAATATTTCACCCATTGATGAACATATGCTCCATTTCTGAATAAACAATATCTGCAGATTCTCATTTCAGTCTTCTCTTGATTATGGAATGTTTGGATAACAATATGGAGGACGAGGAATAAAATACCCCCCTCTTATCAGAGATCCCCCAGGTATTCCCTTCCTTCAAGAGGGTGTTTTTGGTGGCCGCACCGTGAGTGTGGAATTCCCTCCTGGTAGAGATTCACCTCCCTCCGGATCTCGCCTCCTTCCGTAGACAATGCAAGACCTGGCTGTTTCACCAGGTGTTTGGTGAGGGGGATGGGTAGTGGGTGGGTGGGGTTCTTTTGGGGGGAGGGGTATTTTGAGCTCCTGAGCTGCCAGTAGGCAGGAGGGAGCGGGCTACAAATTGTGATAAATAAATACATTTTATGAATGACTGGTAATATTTTACCCAAATGTCTTTATATTGGAACTAAGTGGTCAATAATGGGGATGCTGCTGATTAGTCTGGTAGCTGATGTGAGACTAGCATACTGTACCATTGCTCAACTCAACCACGTTCTGTTGTTCTCTCTCTCTGCTGATCCCTCAGTATTGTCTTTGATGAGGAAATAGAACACATGACACTTGTGGCAATTTTTTCTCATGTGATATGAGATCCATAATAAAAATGCATCCAAGTCCAAAGATATTTACCATATTTGTACAATATCTCTAGCTCTTTATGGGAGCTACAAAAGGGAAGGAATCTTTCTTCCCCCCCCCCCCAAAAAAAACCCCCACAACAGTTTGTTTTTGTTTTTTAATCCATGTTGTTGCTCCATGGAAAGCTTTTGTACATTTTTTTAATGGTTCACTTTGCCTACACAGGGGTAGTCCAATAATCTAGCCTTTCCCCAAAGATTGCAAATTGTGTGTTTAGAATTATTAAATGGTTTGCTATTCAGTTATGGTGGACAGGGAATTCGACAAGTTTTCAAAAATGAAATTAGTTTGACCTCTTTAAACATTGGCCATGGAATCCATCCCATGCGCTTTGTTTGTGTGGTTGGTGTAAATGTGTTTGTGCTCCGTTGAGAGAGTCCATTGCGTGTGATTAGGTTTCTCGAGGCCTGAACTGTTACTTCACATCTGAAACCAGGCAGGCTTCTTTTCGGTTCCAGAATGCACTTGGAAACTTTCCTCAGCAAATGTTGTTTGTGTTCCATCCAATTAAATAAGTCTGCCAGGATTAAAAACAAAAAATGAAAAGCCCCACAGTGCACTCCTGCTGCCCAATTGCAGTCTGTGCCATCTCCAGGGTTTTGAGCTGTCACTCTGCTGTTCATGTTCAGCTGATGCTTCCCTTCTCTTCTAAGTATCACTGTGGTGTTGATATAGAGAACTGCAAGTCCCAGGCATTGGGACTCGTTTACCCCACACAAGATTATGATGAGGTAGCTATTGCCTGCCTAAAAACTGGAATAAGAGACACTGATTTATGCTGAAAGTAAAATCCTAGGCTTGTTGTTGTTCGTAGTTTAGTTACCACGTTTTAGGATGACTTAAGCAAAGGGAGTCCTGTGTTCACTGTTGCTATCATAGTAACTCCAGTTCACGGACTGCATCCTGTGCCCGTTTTTGCTGTTTTTTGTTGTTTTTTTCATGGATCCATCTCCATATTGTGTAGCCATCTGTTCTCTTTACTTTCCAAGCATTAGGCTCAGTAGTATAAATTGCTAAGTACTCCATAGTTTTCAATGGTTTCTGTTTGTTTAGTGTGCCAGGAGCAAGTCTTCAACTGGGTTAGCATCATTTAGAAGTCTCATGTAATATTTCAAAAAAATTTTTAGTGCCTTGGGCAACAACCCTAGTTGAACGAGCTGTTAACTGTGTCGTTGAACTGTGTACATGATAGGAAATGAACAGCTCAGCTATTGGGAGGCATGTGTGTAGAGTTATCAGGCAGGAGATGCAACAGCAGTGAGCTAAAACCATCAAAGAAGTGTTCGGGTTATTTTGGGGGTTGGGAAGAGGGTATCTGTGACAGGTTAGACTTTCTCTAGAATACCGGAATAACTTTATTACACTCTTGGTTCTACAGAAAATGAGAACAAAGACTGCTGTCCCCATCATCAGCCTTGTTAGTAAGAAATTGGTATTCAAAGTATGGCTGGTCCGTTGCTATTTCTGCAGAGGCCACATCTTTTGGGAGCATATTGGATGTTGCAGTCTGCAGATCTAGTCTTAACTTCATGGCTACTCAGTGGATATTCATTATAATTTTTAAATAGTGACAGCACATTATGTGAGACTGTACAATGTTTTTACTGCTTAAATGGGGTGCAAGTTAAGTTGGGAGCCTTAACTTACAATGTCCATGCTTTTTGGCACACAACTGAATTTGAAAGAGCCTTAATTCCTCTTTTAAACTGAACTTTTTTAATCCTAGAATTTTCCTGGTTTTTTTTTTTAAAAGGGGAATATACTAAATTCACCCTCCTACAAAACTACAAACCTTAGACCCCAATCCAGTTAAACATACTGCCAGTGCACAGGTGGGAGTCCAACCATGTGCTGACACCTGCCGTGCATGCACCAGTGGAACTGCCAGATTGGGGTGGAATGCTGGTGGTCAGAGCCCAGTATTGATGAGGGAACTCCTCCATCTCCTTGGCACCACTGGCCACACCCCCTGCGCCAGGGAGCATGGAGTTTGGAGTGGAACACCCACCCATCCAGAGCCCCCTATAGGGATGCAAAGGCAACCCCAAAGTGCCACAATGCCTCCCTGATGTTACCTTGGTCACCTGCGCAGTCCCTGTGACTGGGCAGAGCAGAGCAGGGGCTGTGCCACAGGCTGCTGGTGCCTGAGATTCTGGTGGGGCTAGGGATCATGTAGAGGAAAGGACACCAGGTCTCTTAACCACTCTCACACATGCCCCACTCCCCATTACACTCATACCCTGCCCAGCAAAAGTAGCATGCTTGAGTACAAATTTCCTTTCAGTCCCTGCTTCTAGAGCTCCCTAAGCCTGTGCTGCTGCTCTGCAAACTCTGAAAAGGTGCAACTAGTTGATCAGCTCTTCACTGCTCCATGCATAGGGCTTTTGCTCCTTCGCTGTGGTGTGTTGTAGGACAATGACGAGCTGATAAATTAATTGCCCTTTTCAGGGTTTGCAGAGCTGCAGCCTGGGCTTAGGGAGCTCCGGATCGTCTACACATAATTTCTCTTAAACGCCCTCGTGTTAAACTAAAGCAAAATCGTTGCATCACTGAAGTTCACATACACACGTTTCATAAGCCAGGCATAACATTCTCATTAAACCTAAATTGATTGTACAGTTTTTTACGACCACTGCAGAAGTATATGTACAGCAACGTAGACGCTAGGTAACCCCCTTCATTTTGCAGAAATCTCTTCCACATACGACTTTTCTCCTGCCGCTATGGAAACATGCATACACCAGCGTAAGTACAGGATACCATAGCCCCCTTGTATGTACTTGGTGAAGAATTTGCAGGAGACTCTTGCAAGACTAGGTGACTGGTCATCTAAATAGCAGATGAAATGTAATGTTGACAAGTGCAAAGTGATGCACATAGGGAAAAATAATCTAAGCTATATGTACACAATGCTATGTCCTAAATCAGGGGTTGTCACGCAAGAAAAGAATCTGGGAGTTATTGTGGACAATACATTGAAATCCTCAGCTCAATGTGTAGTAGTGGCCAAAATAAATGGAATATTAGGAATTATTCAGAAAGGGATAGAAAATAAAACTGAAAATATCATGGTGCCTCTATGGCGCAGCTGAACCTTGAATATTGTGTGCTGTTCTGGTCGCCCCATCTCAAAAAAGGTCTAGTAAAACTAGAAAAGATACAGAGAAGGGCAACAGAAATGATAAAGAGCATGGAACAGTTCCCATATGAAGAAAGGTGTGATAGGTAAGGGCTCTTGAGTTTGGAGAAGAAACAACTGAGAGGGGATATGATAAAAGTTTATAAAATCATGAGTGGTGTGGAACGAGTAAATAGGGAACGCTTCCTACCCTCTCAAATATTACTAGAACTAGAGGACACTCCATGAAACTAACTGGTAACAGATTTAAAACAAAGTATTTTTTTCACTCAATGCACACTTATCTTGTGGAATTTGTTACCAGAGAATGTGATCAAGACCAGTAGTATAGCTGGGTTTAAAAAAGGATTGATAAGTTCTTGGAGAGGAAGTCCATTAGTGACTATTAGTCAAGTAGGTTTAGGGGATGTATCTTACTCTTGGGAGCTGGGAGTGAGCAACAGGGAATAGTTTGCCCATTGGGGAACTTGTTGGGCACTTCTCCCAAGCAACCGAGATTGGCCACTATCTGTGACAGGATGCTGGGCTCGATTGGACCATTGGTCTGACCCAGTATGGCAATACTTATATTCTGATGTTTGGGGAAAATGTACTCGGATACGTACATATTATGTGCACTACTTAAATTTCAAGACTACATGTATATCTCTGCCCTCTAACATCATGAACAAAATAAATATACCACATGACCCACCCTAGTTTTTCTGAGCCCATCCCTGCCTGCCATTTTCTTTCTGGCACCTCCATAGCTTTGGGAAAACCCTACCCCCTCCTTCTGTGCTTCTGCTCCTAGAATCTCCAAAGATGACCTAGTGGGAGTGCCTGCTGCGGGGATTCTCCCCTCCTCTCCAACCCTCCCCCACCTGGACTTACCTGCTTGCAGGTGGTGCCGGGGGGGGTGTGACTCCTCGCTGCCGCGGCTGGCATTTTCACCGCCGCCGCCTCCATCACCGCCGCCGCTCGCCGCTGGGGCCGCCGCCGCCGCTGCTTCGTCCCCGCGGGGTTACCTGCGGGGACAAGAAGACAAAAACTGTGAGTTGGGGGTAGGGGGGGGAACGCAGAGGGCAGCCACGTGGGCTGTCCTGTCCCCTCCCCCCCCACCCGGAAGTAGCGGGGGCTAAAAGCCCACAGGCAGCGGCTGGAGCCGCAGA
>QEPC01004477.1:1832004-1878304 GCA_003113815.1 Sphenodon punctatus
GGGGGGGGTGATTTTTAATCCCCCACCTGTTTTATTTATTTTATATACCACTAGCTTTATTATATGTTTTATGGTTGTATTTTAAATGTTTTAAATGTTTTTATTGTTGTAAACCGCCCCGAGCTGCTGTGCAGGATGGGGCGGTATATAAATCTAATAAATGAAAATGAATGAATGAGTGGGTACCCTGTTAAACCACCTCTCATCTGCATGGATTACAGGCATAGAGATGTTTTCTGAGTAAAACCCGACAGCTTTCTCTGATTGTAAGTTCCTTCGCACTAACAAGAAACTGTCCACATACACCTATTGTCTTCTCTCTGAGGGTACAGGAGGATCTACTTGTAATAATCTCTCCACATATAGCCTACATATGGATATCCATTCTCTTCTCTATGAGAAGGTAGAAGGAAATGCACATAAAAATGTCTGCATGCTTGTTGTACGTATAATCTACGTCCATCCTGATATAACTTAAAAATCTCAGCCTCTCCACTGGATAACATAGGAACTTCAAAGTGTCATAACTAGAAACTATGTGACAGATTTTCAAAATCTACTCAGGAACGCACTAGAATGTACACATGAGTCTTCTGATACCTTTACACCGCCAGATCGATAACTTAAAACAAAGTTATCTGTGTCACAAAAAGAGTTGCAAATCACAGAAAAAATAGCTCTGCCTCCAAAGTCAAAGTCCCATATCGCAACCATTTCTCAACCACTCTTACTGAACTTTGGACAGCTTCTGCCCCTCACCCAAGTGAACATTCCTCCAAAATTTCACAGACATACCATAAATCATCTCGATTTTATAACTAGTAGTATGTTCAAGATTTTAACATGGTGATACAACCACCTTGACTGTATAGCTGCTTCCACAGCTCTATAATTAAGGGAAGGCATGATAGCAGTCTTCAAATATCTAAAGGTCTACTATGAAGAAGATGGCAAGGAACTATTCTGGATTGCTTCAGAGGGCAGGACTAGAATGAATGGGCTCAAATTACACAAAGATAGATTTGGTTAGATATTGGGAAAAACCACCTAACATTAAGAGATGTTCGGCAATGAAATAAGTTGTCTAGGAAGGTTGTAAGCTCTATGTTACTGGAGCTTTTTTTTTTTTTAAAAAAGCTAGTTGTCCGTCTGGAGAGTATGTTGTAGTCATCCTGCATCTGAGTACGGGTTTGGACTAGATGACCCTTGAAGACCCTTCGAACTGAAACATTCTGTGATATGGGGTCTGAATGTTCACTTGCCCTGTGGCAGAGGTTGAAGTAGAAATCGGATCTAGTGATTCTGTTTTCTTTAACTGTGTAAGACCATGGTTGTCTATTGCCAAAGAGATTTCTTTTCATGGTGGCTGACAGCTTCCTTTAAAAAAATAAATAAAAAAAAATAAAATATTATTTTCTGTAAGGCTGGGGGGAAAAAAGTCCATTGCAGAAGCCATTATGACTTGCCACTTGCGTCCGTACTTGTTGTTTTTGGAGGGAATGGAACTCTTAGTTTGGGCTGGTGTACTAGTCTTCAGAAGTGAAATTTGTAAGGTGTACGTATACCTTTCTTATAGCATTGTCTAAAAGTGCATTGCTGTCACTGCTACAGAAACAACTACTAAGTGGTTAATATTTATGATTTACCTTTCAGTGAATGTGCCAAAGAAACCAGTGTGGGTAGCCACATTCATTTAATTGAATTCTGTACCTCTCACAATAGCCACTGCAGATACCTGAAACGAAAGATGAATGTGCATTACTTTTACTTCATCAATAATGAAGTATAGATGGCAACTGGAAGAATCTCTGCTTGCTTAGTAGCTTACATTGGCACACTGATGAATCAATACTTCCTGCTCCTCTAAGTTATCATTATTTACTAGATGTCTAATATGAGAAAGGAAGACAGGTTCACATTTTAGATGAAGAGCTAAGTTGTGTGTTGCTCAGATGGAAGACACTTAAGTGGTAATTAGGTTCTTGAAAAGTACCAAGATGCTGCTCGATACTGCCATGCAGCTGAGATATGAAAAATCAAATGCATATTAGTCACTTTGAAATCTCAGTTAAAATAAATACTAAATGATGAACTTGTTGTTTTTTAACTGTCTAGCAATAACTTAGGTTGCATTTCAAAACTGGCATTCGGTAGTGTTCCAGACACAATTCAAGGTGCTGGAAAGGCCTAAAAGGCTTGGTCCCTACAAATCAGAAGAACTGCCTCATCCTGAATGTTCCTTTGCGTTCTCCAAGCTCAGCCGGGCTGACATCGTTGCACCAAGATCCATGTGGCAAGGGCATGCAGAGAGGTGCTTTCAGTGGCTGCTCCGCAACTTTGGAATTCTCGTCTCGTGGAGGTTCTCCCAAGCCTGAGCATTTTTCCAAGGCAATGCAATTCCTGTTGTTTGGCTGGACTTTCAGTGGGTGGGTGTAAGGCCTGGGGGTGGTTTTAATTGGAATTTTGTATAGTTTAATAATTGTACTGGTTTTTATATTTGTTGTATGTTTTATGTAGTTTGTGTATATTTTTATGTTGTAAGTTGCTCTAAGCTTTCAGGGTAGAGCGGGGATAAAAATCCAAAGAAATAATAAATAAAATTATTTACTTTATTAGTCACTTTGAAATCTCACTAGAGGGCCAGTGTGGTGTAGTGGATAAGGTGCTGGACTTGGACCTGGGAAGCTATGTTTGAATCCTGCTCTAGCCTGGCCATGAACTCACTGTGTGGCCTTGGGCGAGTCACAATCTCTCTCAGCCTCGGTTCCCTATCTGTAAAATGGGAATATGTGTATGTCTGTCTGTTGCTGTGTTCCCCTCACGCTTGTCCAACTTAGATTGTAAGCCCACTGAGCTGCGTCCCGTCTCCAAAAATCTGTGACTGTAAAGCACTGCGAACGCCTAGTAGCACTATAGAAATGATACGATGTAGTAGTAGGAGGAGTAAATGGGCCTGAAATGACACACGGCAGTGTCCAACGATTCTGTTGGAAACCTTCTGTCCGTTGCCATTTTACGGACACTGCATCCCCATTCTTGTTCCTATGCTGGCTGCCGCTTTTCACTATTTATTTCTTGGCAGAAGAGAAATAGACAAACTGTCATAAGTCCCATAAAGTGTGTGGAAATGCCACAAAGTGTCGAAAAAACTGTTGTAAATTGTCACAACTATCTTAAATTCCGCAAAATACCTGGAACTGTCGCAAAATGTTGGATAGTGCCATAAATTTATGGTGAATGCTGTCGGAGCGGCTGCATGATGGTCACAATGTCGACAGTAAACACCAAAATGGCAAAAAATGCTGCCGCTTCAGGCCTAGTAGTAAATAAAATGTCATGGAAACTCAGCCGAAAAGGGTTATTTTACTAAGGAGTACATCTCCAGTATCAGACATGCTTTTTTTGTCTCTTCCCCACCTCCAGTTCCATTCTGCCTGTCCCCACCAACTGAACTCATGGATTGATTATTTTCAAGAGATCAAGTAGGTCAGATACCTTTTATTCAGTCAATTTCTGTTGTTGAGAGCATGCAAGCTTACAGGCCACACAGGGTCCTTTACTTCCATAAGCAGAGCAGTCATTTGAACCCGATCCCCAAGGTAGAGCAGTCGCACAAATTTTAATCCTGGGGCAAAGGCTGTAAGAGTCATTGCACTCCAAGTGGGCATAGAGGTAAAAGCCTCAGGCCTAATGCCCCTCAACTCTGGACTGTTCAGGGGACTTCTACCAGTAACTTGGGTCATGGGCAAATCGAACAGGGGCTAGCTAGTAGGGTAGTAACAAGCTCTTAAAGATACTGCTAGTTTAAGCGCCACCTCTGCAGACACCAGAATGAGACACGAAATGGATGGCTTCACGGCTTCTTTTCATAAAGTCTTTAAAACTATAATGTAGTAAACAGGGTTAGTGCTGATCATGTTATTTCAGTGGGGTTTTGAGATTGCTTAGAGTCAAATGCTGTGCTAGCTCATTAGTTTATAGGCTTGGATTTGGCCCTAAGTAACATCTATTTTTTTTGTGTTCTCCCCACCCTGAATCCAATAAAGGGGAGCATATGCTTGCTGTCTTGTATCCGAGAAGCTGGATTTGAGATAGAGGACAAGGTCGCATGCCTGTAGGGTAAAAAGGGAAATTTAAATACTTGAGTTGTGTAGGATTTGCTTTTTTCGTTAATGTATTAAAGGTTTCAATGATATACATGGTTTCATTTCCATTCATGTAGGCATGCATGCGTTAATGCTACATTGCTGCTTCCGAGCTTGGTACTGTTATATTATTAATATTACTGATCATGCCAGGAAAAGTGTCTTGCAATTTAATACTGAACATAAGAAGGTTCAGTTCCCCTGTATGAAAATATCAAATTGGATCTGAAGATGCTATAAAAATTTAAAGGGACAAGGTCAGCTTGAAAATCATGTATTTTTAAAAAACAAATTTCCTTTTCCTGTACTACTAATAACAAGTCTGATAAAAGTCAGAGTTTTAAACATCCAATTTGACTGTGGTTTTTATTATTTTATGCTGCTTATCCAAGCTGAGAGATATAGAAAGAAAACAATGAAAATAGACTTTGTTTTCATCTTTTGTTTCTAACTGTTTTCACTTCCTGGGTCTTTTAAGCACAGTAGTAGCGTAATGTTTGCTTTCTAGTTACAACAGAGGAATGTTTAATTTAAACCTCTGCCCCATATTCAGTTTAAGATTGAAAATAAAGAAAGTCAATAGAGATATTTCTGCTTAGCAACATAATATAGAAATCTCAAATTTCATTGAAGATTTTAAATGCAGAGTCATGCTAAAGCATGTTGATTTGATGTAAGATCTTACCATTCAATATTTTTTTCCTCTGCTGCAATTTTTGTAACTCTTGATTGGGCTTAGTGAAATAAAAAAATCATTATTAATAATTTGCACTTTTGTAGCACCTATCCGAGTATCTTAACTTCATACAATTTTCATTAAAGCTTTCATTGTGGGCTTTTTTCTTTTTTGAGATGCGTTTTGGTGCCATATGCAGACTACGAAACCTGAGGCGCATGGAAGTGGCTTGCCAGCCATCATGTGTTAAATATGCTGCAAAGCCCAGAATGAGAATCCAGGTTTCCTGACTCCCCAGAATTTCAGAGACTGGATGACGGGCTAGATGGACCATTGGTCTGACCCAGTATGGCAGTTACCTTCTTAACTAGGTCTTAACCACGCAACTGTGCTCCTTTGGTTATATCTCTCTTGATGCCGTCACATAGATGGGTTTTTAAAAATTGACATTTCAATGATGCTTTTTAACTACTGTGATACCAAGACAAGAGTTTGAGAGTTCTGAAATGAAAAGGAGAGCCCACCCGCTGTTCACATTATATTGGGCCTACAGCTTTGTTGGATCTAGTTCAACATCGGAGGAATTTTCACAATTTAATTGTATGAGATCCTTTACACTGTATCTTGCCAGCATGACCTTCAGACACAATGCAAAGTCAAAAAAATGTCAGATCTGTGTCAGGAATAAAACGTCCTACCATTGACATGAAAGTGAAGTAGCAATGGAAACCACACAACTCACTGTAGTATTTCATGTGGATATGGATAGTTGAGACAACATCAGCAAAGTGAGGCAGCGAGGCAAAAATGACGCTGGGGCCAGCAGATCATAATTGACATAAGCTATTGAAGTTGAGTAACTATGGTAACCAGATACTATAGAAAATAGGTGGTTCAATAATATCAGTAGTAACAGTAGGAATTCTGTTGTCTGACCTCTTGGTAATGTATGTAGAAAGTTAGTGTTCAAAAATAATTGATGATTACTTGGTTGGTTAGCTTTGGAAATAAAGAAAATGTAGAGCCAGAGAGTAGTTGCAATATTGGTCCCAAATGTAAGAGTTAGAGTTGTCATCTTTTATTGGATCAACCTCTGTTGGTGAGAGTAGTTAAACTTTTGTGCCACACAAGGTCCTTTAGGCATGTAAAGAGATTTTTAAAAGTGCAAGGTATATAACACAAGCACACGCACACACATGCACCTCAGTTCCCCTCTTGGTCTGAGTTCACTGAAGCTCTGTCCTAGGCCACCTTCTCCACCCCCACCCCCCCCATACCTGGGTGTAAACAACGAATTTCATGGCTTCTAGTACCACCTGTTTGCTGATGATGCCCATCTTTCCACACCTGTCTTGTTTCCCTCCATCTAGTCTCGCATCACTAACTGCCTCTCTGAAATCTCCACTTGACTATCTCACTGGCACCACAAGCTTAATATGTCCAAGACTGAACTCCTCATCTTGGCCCTCTAAACCATCATTTCTATTTCCATTGATGGCATCACCATCTAGCCCATCCCCCCCAGGCACATGTAGCCAGAAATTCATCTTTGACTTCTCTCTCTATATGTCCTATTCAGTTTGTTGCTACAGCCTGTCACTTCTCCCTTCATAGCATTGCTAAAATCCAGTCATTCCTTACCCTCCAACTGCCAAGACACTAGCCTATGCTCTCTAGTCCCCTCTTTCCTTGACTACTGACCTTCCTCACTCTCACCTTGACCTTCTCCTGTTAGCACTCTGCTACCAAGGTCATCCACTTTGACTGCCACTTGGATCATGTTCAGCCTTTTGTCTCTTACCTCCACTGGCTCCCTCTCTGAGAACAGCAATGGCCATGTCATTTGGTCTCCCTTGGGCACCTGCCCTGGTATGCAGGTAACTCTGTGGATCCCTACGGGCTACCAGCCTGTCTGGGCAAATACCCATGGGTGCAAAATTACTTTAAAACTTACCTCTGATACCACCTGCTTTTCTTAGGGGAGGGGGTGTAGGGCAACATGGTGAGGCAATGGAGCTTTAGACTGAGCGGTGGGCCTGGGCACCTTTTACACGTACATGTCAACATTTTCCCCATTAATGTCATGGAATGGAACTTTAAAAATATTTTTTGAGCTCACATATCTATTTGACCTCCTTTTTAGAATTTTTTTATTTAAAAAACCTACTTACATGGGTGTGGTAAATAAATGCAGTCTGTTTGGGTTTTGTTTTTTTCGCCAGATTTTGGGTTTAAGCCCATTCAGACCAATAGAATCCCTTAAACAATACTGCTATTAACGCCTTGCCCTTCATAAGCAGCGCTCTCTTGTTAGAAATGTATGCTATGCTACGTAGTGCTGCACTTTTCCTTTCCATTGAAGTCTCCAAATCGGGATTTTTTTCCCTTGGACAGCACAAAATCTTTAACGCTCAAAGATCACTGTAAAAAAAGCATATTCTAAATACCAATATCAAAATAGAAAGCTTTGTTTTCTCTTGCTGTGGCAGGGGAGAGGAGAAGGGGTGACTGAAATAATTGCTGTACACTGTTAGCTGTCAGCCAGGTTTCATGCGGCAGATCTTTCCTTTGGCATGCAGATAGCAGCAGTGCATTTTAGCACCTCGCCTACAGCAGCCACCTCCTGATAGCAGAACTTGCCAGTAGAAAAGCATTCGGCACTTCATTATTTCTACAACCTGAGTGCATTTGCAAATTAATTGATGTGTGGGAGGAAAGGCATCTGCTATTGTGAACGCCTTTATTGCAGTAAAACTAGAAATAAAATTGGTTGAGTGTAGTAAACTGATATGCCGTTGCAGGTGGTGAGGCCTCCAAAGTCATGTGGCATCTCAACCCCTTTTCTCAAGTCTTTAGTACCTGGGTGTTCTTTTTTCTTTTTAAAATACTGTAACTTTTTAAAAAAACAAAAACCCACCACCGCCTCACACATTACTTGCTAAATACTGACCCTGAAAGCCCACGAGCGAAAGATAATGGAGCCGATCCAATGCTGCATGGTGCAGGGCTATGGCACCTGCTGAAACGCGCAGTTGTGCATGCATGGGGTATTGGATCGGCCCCAGCGTAATTTTTCTTTGTAGGTGGTAGGTTTTTGCTTATGGGTTTATTGCTTACTCAGCACTAACAGATCTTGGTTAAACCTCGAATGAGTGACTTTTGGCATTTTTAAAGGTATTTAATCTTGTGTACTAATTAATTTAACAGTGATCCTATTATCTTGTATACTAATTAATTTATCTATCATGCATGCTGTTAATTTGATAAAACTCTAAAATTAAAACAACATAAAAGCCTTTGTAGTTTGGGTACCCCCGACTATCTTTTTGAGGTGCCACTGGCTTGTTTAGAACGGATTGCTAAATGTCCTGTTGCTGTTAACAGAAGCTGGAAAGGCATACTAAAGCCTTTCTGGGCTCAGCTCTTGTTCCAGGAGGTTAATATGCCAGCTTAGTTTAAGTTGGCAAATACAACCCATTTTGAGAGTATGTACTTGGTTATCATGCTGCTCCTAGGAGATTGTTTTATGTTCACACGGCTGTTCATAATACTTGTATAATGACTGCAGCTTATGGCCAGGTATGCCAGTATCTCAATAGGCGCTTGGAGACATTTAGTAACCTTGTAGCATGTATACACAAACTATACCAGCAGACCCTGTGCCAATTTTAGCTGAAGCCTTTGCTGTAGGAGCACAAGAAAAACTAGTAAAACTGGGGAGATTCTGCCAATAGAAGCAGCGTCTTACGTGTCCGTTGTGCATTTTGTACCAGTTTCAGTGTCCATTTACTGGTGCAAGAGCCGGGGGAATAGCTAGAATAGGAACAGGCAGTTTAGCTGCGCCAGGGTCCAGTAGGTTGGGTTGCGCACGCTCCCGGAGGCAGCTGCATCCTCGGAAAGGGCATGGCGTGGTCCCATTCCATCTTCTGCATCGGAGTCCAGTCCAATCTAGCTACGTCCCTGGCAAGACCTGAGTGTCCTGCCCTGAGACTATCCCACCCCGGCTCCCTGAAACCAATAGCTGATATCTACGCCTGTTGCAGATCTTGTACTGCACCCGTCGTCGTGGTACCTGAACATTTTTTACTAAAGAACTGTTGGCTCAACTTGTCCTCAAGGGATGAATGTTGAGTAACTATGAATTTCTTAGTATAAATGGTGCTTTGTAGTGTTTCTGTATTCCTTCTAGTTTCTTGCCAGTTAGCCGACCCAAAGCACTCTGACAAGGGTAAGTAAGTATGCATGAACTCTCGGAAGTAAAGATTACAGAATCTTTAGAGCTGTTACTTTCTGTGCTGTGGTAAAAGGAAATCTGTGTAGTGAAAGAGGAGTGTTTTGCAAAGCATATTGTTTTAGTATACCAGTTCAGGCTATGTACTTTTTAGAGTTGGTTGTAAAACATTAAAACATCTTGGTGCTTTTTGCACTCTGATCTTTGTGTGATATCTTCCAACAGATGGGCAGGCAAACTGTCTTTATGATCTCTGTGCTTTCTTCCAAATACGAGATGAGATCCTGTTGTGTTAAAACCTGCAGCCACTAGGAAAGTCTCGCCTGTATAAATAGTATGCTGTACATTTTAAACTTATATAGATATTGAAACCCAGTGCTGCAAAGTGGTGGAATTCTGGGGCTCTTTATTGTGATCGAGACTGCATCCTTGCTGCATGTTTTTTCTTGCAGGCCTATTTTAACTTTAATAAAGTTATCATTCTGTTTGTCAGGTTTACAGATTTGTGTGCTTAATTGCAGTGCAGGCAAGTTGTTCAGGCACACATTATTTTTGTGTTGGAAAACATGTTACCATGTGCTCCTTTTTTTGGTAACCTTGACTTGCCAGGATCATTCTTATTAAATATCCTAATATGTGCAATGAAGAGTTATTTCCAAACTTAATTAACCCCATTTGGATGTTGGAAATGCTTTTCCGCTTCTATTTATCTTTTCTGGTCACACTTTTATATGCTCCATTCTGTGAGTATTATAGACTTTGTAAATAGTTTTGAAATGCCAGTTTGTGATATATGGGCCTCTTTAACATTTCTTTGATTTATGGGCAGCACAGGGGAAAAAGCAAAGGAAGCAAATTTATACTGGGGAAAATGTTGCCAATCTTCACTTTTTCAGTCTTAGTTAAAAACTACACTTTTATCAATCAAAGCTGATGGATTTTGTTTTCTTTTTCAAAGACATTCATAACTTAACTCTTTGAAGGCCTTAGAAGAATTTGCGGTAAAGGTTTGAAAAAGTCACTAATAGTTATAGATCCCTCAAATTTGGGGTGTTCAATTTGATATGTTGTAGGCGCCTGATTTTTCGAAGGGTGACTACTCTGCAATTTTTGAAAGCTAGGCATCTCAAAAGTGACTTCCTCACCACAAGACATGTAGGCTAGCAATACTCAAACTTTGCCTCTGGAGACACTGGACTTGAGGGGTATCCTCTGGCTGCCCATCCCCCATGGATTCTGTCATCTCTTTGGGGATTGTCAGGCAAGAAGGGGATTTGGGGAAGGGAGACAATCAGGATCTGGGGAGTAGTCCATTAATAGATGGTAAATGGGTTAAAATAAATTGTAGCTGTCACCAGGCTGATTGCTTGCAGGATGAAGTCCCGCAAGGACAGCAGGTGATAGGTTAATTACCATCAGCAGGTATATAGGGAAAGTCAGAAGTTCACAAGAGAGAAGTGTTAGAGGAAAGCCAGTGCTAGTCTCAGCTCCTGACAGTCTTCTGGTTTTGTTTTGACTAGGCATTGCATGTTTTACCCAGGATAACTTCCCCTTCTCTTCCACCTTCCCAGCACAACTCCAGTGGGTGCAATAGCTGCCTCCACCCACTCCCCGCCCCAGATTGCCCTAGCTCCCCATTGTCTCTCTCCCATCCCCATCACCTTCTTTTTAGATGACAATCCCCAAAGAGATGACAAAATCCCAAGGGGCGTGGGCAGCCAGAGGATATCCCTCAAGCCCAGCATCTCCAGACACAAATTGGCCAATGTGACAGTCGGGGTAGGGGTGGGAGGGTGGGGAGAGGGAAACCCAATCCGCGCTCACTCCTCTCAACCTGAGGAACTTCCCTCTCTCCCCTGTACATTCACCCCATGCTGTCATCCCCACATACCCCAACCACATTCTATGTTCCCACCCTTCTTCCCTTTTCCCCAACTTCTCTACCCCGTATCTTCCATAAAAACATTAAGAATACTAATTAAAACAGTCCTAAACCTAGCCTGCCATCTGCTCCAGCCATACAGCCACAAATGGGGGTTGGGGTGGAGAGTGGTAAGGGGGATGGTGTAGGGTTGCGGGGGGCAGTATTTTATGTTTCTGTATCTTTATATTTTGATATTGTAAGCTGCCGTTGGTGGGAAAGACAGGGGTAAAAAATAAAACTATAAATAAATGACTAGTGGCCATTGGCTCTGGCCTTTGGCAGCATCCGCAAAAAGCTGCTCGCCGGAGTAGGCAGCCTTAAGAAGCCAGAAGGGAGGTGTCAGCCCCTAGTGGAAGGAACTGAGCTGCTTCAGCTGCACCAGCCTTTAGTCAAAATGACCGTATTATCGTTGCCTGCTAGAGTTGTCACAAGAAAGTTGGTGAAATCAGTGCCATTGCAGATAAATTAGTGTGATCTACTAACGTGATTTCCCATTTGCTGCTGCCTTTCTCTTGTCACTCTCCCACTGCCACTTTGTTACTGTGCTATTTTAATTTGTATTCGTTGAAACATGGCATGTATGTTTGTTGGAAGATGGAATTATCTTCTATACTGGCTCTTGTTCTTACGTCCTTATTGCCAAAGTTTCCAAGAGTGACCCTTTAGCGGAATAAGCGACATAACTAAAAACTGTCTTGTGTGGTTTCTTCTTTTAACTTCTCCCCAGGAGAAGATGGTATAGATGTAGTATGATGATGATTTTATTGATGTTTTAAAATATGCATGCTGTTCAGTCACAATATAAGGTGCAATAAGTTGCTTTTCTAATAATTTGTGTTTTTTTGTCACATTGATGATATTCCCAGATCAGGGTATGGTTTTGCCTTGAGTCTAATGCTGACAGACATTTTATACAGCTGATTCCAACACTCTTTTCCAGCACACCAGTTAGGAAATTTCTTCAGATTTCTTGCTTTCTAAGGACACAAGTAGTTCCCTGTTACTAAGGCTGTTTTTACACGGATGGCGCAGCAGCGCCGATGGGTGGGTGAGCACACCCGGTGGCGCCGAGCGGGAGACAGTTACACGGACAGCGCCGCAGGGGTTTGTGGGAAGGAAAGGGGAGGGGCCGGCAAACACCCAGCAGCCAAACACCCATTCTGGGAAGTACCCAGCAAACACCCTTGCAAGTACACGGACAGCCGGACGGAAGCCCCGTCCGGCACAGCGACGGCACAACATGGCCGACCGAGGGCAAATGAAGCCACGCAACGTGGCCCCGTCCCCAAGCCGCCAGGACTCGCATGGGCGGAGATGGGATGACAGCCGCTACAAAGGAGCCAGCCCCGGCACAGAGCCGGGACAGCCAGGCGCCCCCCCCCCCCAACAGACCAGCCCACACACAGCAGCCAACAGAAGCACGCAGGAACGGGTACACGACCCACGGGGGGCAAGGGGGTGGAGGAAGGCACCTACACAACACAGGCAACCCCGCAACACCCCCCCAGAGGAAACCACATAAGGGGAGAGGTCAAAGCAAAGCACAATATGGACACATGGGGAAGGAACACAAACGCCTTTAACGAAACGAGGAATCAGCAACAGGGGGCAACAACAACAGGGCAGGGGGACGGGGCAACAGAACGGGGCCGTGCCAGCAGCACAACAACCGTAGCTGCAGGAGAGAAGGGACAGGGCAATGGGGAACACCCGCACCAAAGGGCCCTGGGAGGGCCGGGGGCAGCAACAGCACCGGGGGCACACCCCACATGCTGACACCCACCACCCGGAAGAGCACCGGGACCCCTGCACGAAGGGGGATCGGAGGGGCCAAAGCCCGAGGCCAGCACAATCCACACTCACGCTCAGCTGCGCAGCGCCCACGGTGCTGCTGTCCATCCATTGCCACCACCACAGACGGCCCGCACCAACAGGGGGCAACAGCAGAGGGGAGCGGAGGGCAGGTGCAGGGCCACACCAACGCACAGGCGAGTGCAGGGGGTGCCTGGCCGACTGGCCAACCCCAATACCACCCCTTGAGTAAGCCCGGGTAGCAGCACCCAGCAGGGAAGCTGCCAGGGGAACACACACCACGCAGCCGGTGCACACCCCACAGGCCCGGAGCCCACCAGCACACACCAAGCACGCCCCCTGCACACAACCACACAGTTGGGGGCAGGAGGGCCACCAAGGGGAGGGTGCACCCAGCTGCCACAGCAACAAGAGAAGCAAGGCAGGACAGATCATCATAGAACAGCATTTTATTGGGGAATGGGGTCCCCCCAAGCAAAGAGAGACAGAGCAGGGGAGGTGCAGGTGGACCCACGGCCGGGCAAGAAAAGCACAACAGGAGGCCACAGGTGCGGCCCGCAGACAGCGGGTGAGGCCACCAGGGCAGCCCCAGCGGGAATGAGCAGCGGTCACCCAGAGGGGGCGATGGGGTCCAGCGAAGCAGATGGCAGCGCACAGCCCGATCAGCGGCACAGAGGGGGCCAGGCAAAGCACCGTCCAGGGCACCAGGGTCGCTGCGAGTGGGTGGCGGCGAGGGACCGCTCATCGACAGTCCGGTGAGTGCTCCCGGGGCGGCGACCCCTGCGCTAGACCCTCCCAGGTGAACAGGCCCCTTTGGAAGCCTCGGGAGCGCATATGAGCATCCACCAGGAAGCGGGGAAGGAGGAGATCCGCTCCGGCAGCCGCAGCCCGCACAGCTGGAAGGTCCCTCACCGATCGAAGGGTGGCGAGCTCCACAGCAGAGGGGTCCCCAGTCTGGAGTGGGCCACCAACTTCAGGGGACAGCAAGCCCAGGTCCCACAGGAGGCCCCCCACGTCCAAGGGTGCGCGCGGGATGCCGCGGGCATGCAGGAGGGTGCCGGTGTACAGGGCAGCAACAAGGGGACCCCCAGACAGCAAGGTGAGGCCGAACCCGGGTCGCTCCATCAGCAGGCAAGCCGCCGTTAACTCCACAGCGGTCCACGGCATGACAGTGGCGGCCGGGTGCCCCCAAGGAGGCTGGCACAGGGGGGAGAAGCCGAGCTCGAGGGAACGGCCCTGGCATGCTGGGGCACCGACCTGGTGACCCATCATCCACATTTCCTGCGACAGGAACCGAAAGCCATCCTCCACCAATGGGTTTGCCCACCAACAGCTGAACTTTGGGGCTCAGACGGGGCTGCCAACAGCATGTCCGCACAGGGCGACCACTCCTCCCGTATATCCCCGGCTGAGGGCCCCGCAGGACGACCGGCCATGGCAGGAGTGGGGCTTCCTCCGTTGAAGCAACAGGCGGGAGACTGAGGGTTGCAGCGACTGGGACGAGCACGTAACGAGTGGCTACCCTTGCCCACAGGCGGCCTTGCATGCCAGAGATAGCCTGGCCTGCTGGGGCCGGGGTGCCGTAACCCACACACAGGACAGAAGGGATGCAGCACAGGTGCTGGGAGATGAGGGAGCCCACGCCTGGGCACTGCGCCAGGCCAAGGAGCCGAGCCAGGCATTGTATCGACACTGTGCACAGCTGCAGCATGGAAAGGCGGACCATGGCAGGGGGGACTGTAGTACGTGTACGGAGGCAGTGGTACCCTGGGCTGCGTGCAGTCCCATCTCCCCCAGCGTGCGTGCGGCCGGTGCACTCGTGGGGATGATCAGCCGGGCCCAGCAACCGGTGACTGGCCCAGCACACCCCCAGTGCAGCACCAATCGGTGCCCTGTTCCCACCGGGCTACACAGTACATAAGCGACCCGATGCAGGCAGCCGGGCATGGGGTGGAGGGGCTGTAGCACGGGGTCGAGCAGCAAACAGAGAATGGTGACACCGACCTGGGTGGACACAGAGGAGCATCTGCCATACCAGGGGAGAGTGGACTGTGGGTACAGGCCACACAGCGGAGCGCACTGCGGCCAGGGCACATGCCAGTGGGGGGTGGCTGGGAGTGAGGAGCTGCAGGTGCTTGGATCCCCGGGGCGCCTCCTCCCCCTGTGGGATGGGGTTGTCCTCTCCCGCTTCCTGACTGGCCTCACCGGGGGCACCTCCCCACCCCCCCGTTCCCTGGAGTCAGTCAGGGGGGGTTGTGTGGTGGCCCTGCGTCTGTCCCTGGCCAAGGCCCTGCCAAGTATGCGGGAGGCCATGATGTCCCCGTCCATGCAGAGAAACTTGTCCAGCTCCTCCTGGAGCTTAGATGTGTGCATGGTCTGGCCGGACTTCAGATTGTTGTCCTTGATACGTTTATATCCGGACCTCAAGTTCTTTGCCTGCTGCATGCACTGGGTGACATCCCTTGTACCCCTGCTGCTGCATCTCCTGGGCGATGGCTTCATAGACCTGTCTGGTCTTGTAGCTGCGCACCAGGTTGTACTGGACCCTTTCAGACCCCCACACGCGTATAAAGTCCCTGATCTCCTGCCTTGACCAAGGCTCCCCATTTTGGGACCCATGTGTGGGGGGCCCCACTGGCTTGGAGGCATGGGGCCTGTCCTGTGGATGTGGTTGCCGTGGTGATGTTAGTGTCCTGTTGGGGGTATTGTATTAGGGGTTACTCTGGGTCCTGCTGGCCCCCTCCGCGCTCCCGAGGGGCCTGTCCTCCCCTCTTCCCCCTGGGGTGCCTTTCTGCTCACCTGGCTGTCTGGGGGGCCCTCCTCGACTGTCGTCCCAGTGGTGTGGTGCTCCATTGTTTGGGAGCTGTCCTGCGGGGATGGGGGACCGGGTTATGCGGCTGCTGTCTGCCCTGTGTTCCCTGACCCATGGTGCCGGGCCTGGGATGTGGCCCTCCCATCCATGGGGGTGGGGGTGGTTTCCTCATGCTCACCTCGCTCTCACTGCTGCTCCTCGGGCTGTGCCCCTGGGATGTGCTGGGTTGGGGGTCCTCGACCGGGGGTGGTGTCGGTGCGGGCCCTGTGCTGGGAGACGTGCGCTGTATAACAGGCTGGCGCGTTCCCCCCCCCCGCCAGGGCGACCCCTGCTTGTACCTCCCAGCCTGGCCCCCTCCCTGTACCAGTGGCCTTGGATGGACCCCCCTATGTGCCTTCTGCCTGGGGCGCCCCCCCTGCACTGCCTTGCCGGGGCTCCCCCCCGGGCACTTCTGGGTCCCCGTGCTCACTCGGCCCCTTCCCGTGCGTGGGGTGGCGTCGGCTCCCTTGGCCTTCTCGTTGGCCATCGTGGGAGCCCACGTGGGATACCCTGTTGTATCATTTAGCCCTCTAAGGCCTGCAGATTACTTCAAAAGAATAGACTTTTTCATTTCTGAGAATCTGTTTCTAGTAGTGCTCTAACTCAGTACTCTGTTTTCCTCGTTTTTTACCAAGGATCCCAGTACTTGACTTGGTTTACCAAGTAAACCAAGAAATGAGTACTATACTCGGTACTTGGTAAACCAGTGAATTGGAGGAATTGAGGAATTAGATGTGGCAGACAGGAAGGGGGCAGGCATAGCAGACAGGAGCAGCAATCTCATTCCAAGGGGATAGGATGCACTGGTAGAGTCAAAGTGGAGCCAGTTTGCTGCCTGCTGTTGCTGCCACCGCCAGTGCGATCCCCCCCACCCCCCCGGTGCTGAGGCTGAGAGATTTGGTAATCATCTTTTCTTTGGGAGCATGCTGGACTACATTTCCCAGCATGCTCACCAGCGGCAGCAGTAGGCAACCACCAGCCGGAATCAAGCAAGTAGGCAGCAAACCAACTCTACTTCGACTCCACTGGTTCATCCAGTCCTCTTGGTGAGTTTGCTGCTCCTGCCCCCTTTCTTGCCCGCCGCACCTGCCCTGTCCTCCTGCCCCCCTTCTCACCACTTAGGGAATTGGATAAAATATTTGGCATTTTACTGAATACTACTGAGTGTTTGACAATATTACCAAGTAGCTCCCAGAAACTTGGGCCTGGAATTTGGCTACTCGGAAATACTCACAAATACTTTTTCTTCTACTTGGTTCAGCCCTGGTTCCTAGCTTGTGGCTGCAATTTTGGAAATGTAACGTATTCTGTACAGGTGACTTTTTAATCATGAGTGAGACTGGTATTTCAAGGTAAATATCAGTAAATTTCTCCTACTACATGCCAGGAACTGATGCTGTTATCTCAAACTATTTTTTCATCTGAAATAAATCTTCTCCAATTGCCGCCTTCATCTTGCGAAGTTTGGCAACAGTATGGACGAGTCTTTGCCACTCAGTCTTATCACAAGTCTTGTTCACTCAATACAGATGTTAATTCATGACCAAACCATTAAGTCCTGAAGCCATGGTCTATGGGGTCTGCCCTGTCCTCTTGCTCTGGGAATCATCCTGATCACTTTTTTTTTTTTAAACCAAGAGATCCATTCTTTCACATCAAGTGGCCAAAATAGTACAATTCACACATTTTGATTGACTCTAGTAGGCATCTACATTATCCAGCTTTTACTAATACTTCATACTTTGTCATCTTAATCACATGCAGTGAAAGCAAATTCTCTAAAGAGCTTTTAACACCATTGGGTTATAAAGGGCCGGCAGCTTTGATTAAGAGGAGGATAAATGATTAGGAGCAGCAGAAGGAACTTATTGCATTATCTACACAGAGGATCGCTCTGGAGTATGTTTTGAACTGCCCCAATGTCCAACCACGCCAGTATAGAAGTATGTGGCCTGAGTGGTCGCATAGAAGAGCTTTGACATTGATGCGCTGTGGCGTTTTCCCGTCAGCAATATTAGAGGGTAGACACCAGAATGTTCCAAGAGAAAATAGATGATGTCTTCACTGCGATATGGCCGTCCCTGAAACAAACAAGCATATGATTCTAAAATGCCCAAAGTTTTGCCATGTAAGAGACAAATATATTGGGACCTATGTTAATTCTTTAGCTAGAGTCAGGTGTGATGACCTTTTGCTACAGCAGCTTTTGGATGGTCACGACACTCCCCCGTTCTAGAGCGGTAGCAGCCTTTTGTGCATGCATGGTTTTTTATAAACACAGGTGTGAAACCACCAGTTTCAGGTTTTGATATTTTTAGATGCTACTTCCCGTTGGGAGTATGGATGACCTAAGTGTATTCGTTTTGATGGATTAAATACTAAGATTTATTGTTTTATTTTGTTATGAGGAATATTATATCAATTTGTGATTTTTCATTGCTTGATATTGCTTGTATGTAAAATATTGTATTCAATGTGTTTTATGTTGTTAAAGCCAATGGCGAATAATGAATTTATCTACCTACCAGTTGGTCTCAAATGCCTGCAGCCATCTGGGTGTAGTCACTTTAAAAGTCTAGGATTCACAACCGTGTGATGTAACTACATCAGTTTTCTCACCAGCCTAGATTTAGTGGTGTTCCTCACGTGCTTACTTTTTCACAACTTCATCAGTTTTCTGCATGACATCTGTGCCATGCCTAAGCAGATTTTTATATCGTGATTGGATGACCCATTGTCTGTGTGGCAGAGTTGAGGCACAAGATGGCGCGTGAACTAAAATGGTCACCAACAGGAAATGAGTGTGTTTGGGGCATGGCTCCAGGTACAAAAGGGAGCCAGCCAGAGGATTTATTTATTTATTTATTTTAAGAATTTTTGTACCCCGCCCCTCCTGCCACAGGCAGCCCCGGATGCAGGACAGTTTGCTCTGAGATGCTGAGTAGAGCACATCTCTGTTAAAGGCTGCCTGGATCCTGAAGAAAGGAGACCCTGGAGCTGACTGAGAAGGCTGATGGAGCTGGATGTGAGGGGTAGATTTGGTCTATTTTATGGATTGTAGCTAATGTACTAAGACTGGCCAGAGGTCTGGTGCCTGGCCTGAGGGAATTGCACTTATGAATAAAAACCTACAGCGAGGCCAAACTCTGCGACAGTCCGCTCTCAGTGATATTAAATTGTGGGATTCAGTAACCGCCGCTAATGTCCACTCATTGATGGTAATGATTGGGACATCATGGTCATCGTACATTGCCATCGCTTTGGCCGTAGGACTATTGCCAATCTGCATTATGCGGACAGTGTCTTTCTGATGGCAAGTTCTGCAAATGAACTACAGAAGCTTGTGGGTAGAATCCATCAAATGGGTACAGATTGTGAGTAATAGAAATCTATGAAAGAAATACAACTACAATTTAGTGTAGAAGTAGGTTACAGTTTTAAGGCCAGTGTATTTCTGATTCTCTCTGTCCCCACTCACTTGTCTCTCCTAGATTGTAAGTCTACTGGGGCAGGGATCTGTCTCTAATTAATGATTGTATAGTCGCCAGGTACTATATAAACACTTAGTAATAAAAACTGTTTCAGAGTTGCATGTCTAAAATATTGATGTATCCAAACCATACTTAGTAGTTTGAGCTATTTATGTGTTTAAATATACTGGATTCCTTTACAATGGATCATTTTGTTCTTTCGTGCTGACATAACTGTCATGGAACTCTCCGAGGTTACTAATGCAATGTTTCAGTAGATCTTGGAGCACACTGGAAGCGTACATACATAGGAGTAGTTCTCATGCAGATCTCAATGAGAGATGAATTTGTTTTGTTTTTCTAGGAAGGACATGAGCCATGACACTGGAACTACGATTGACTCTTTCAAAGTCAATCAATCCATGGGTGTTAGTTCTTCATCCTGGAAACCAGAACCAGTGTAAGGAGAACTGTGGTGAAATATTTCATCTGGGGGACAAAACCACTGTTGAGGGTAATGCTGCAGTTATTGTGCTGGATGGGAGCCTAATCATGGTTGGAAAATGAGGTTATGTCTAGATAGACCAAAGTAGGCTGAGCCCTCTCTAGCACTCTTTACAGATGGGGAAGTACTATCTACATCTTACAGAGAGGGTATAGTTAGAAATAGAATCTGTGTCACATTTGAGGATTGTCTCTCCCACTGTCCCCTCTCCCTGTCTCCTCCTCTTTGTCTTTTAGATTGTAAGCCACAGGCCGGGACCGCATCTATTTCTATGTTCTGTACAGCGCCAGGTACATGGCT
The DNA here is from genome assembly GCA_003113815.1 of Sphenodon punctatus. Lineage (NCBI taxonomy): Eukaryota > Metazoa > Chordata > Lepidosauria > Sphenodontia > Sphenodontidae > Sphenodon > Sphenodon punctatus. The sequence goes on from QEPC01004477.1 coordinate 1,851,919, forward strand.
GGCGCTATATAAATGTTTATAATAATAATACAGGCCCACTATAGAAGTATTATCAAGCACTTGAGAGAACTCATGGAAATTCATTGTAGAGACTAGGTATGGGGTATGAAATTTTCCTGCTTTCCATTTCCCTGGCAATTTTGTTTATTGTTTTAGTTACTTGGCTCTTGCTTTTAAACCTGTTTTTAAAACCCACTGCCTATAATTTGTTGCAGTTTAAGGTCCAAAGTGTCCTGTTTGCAAAGTCAGTAGAGATTACTGTTAACAGTTTGGGATATTTTTTTGTTTGTTCCTTGAAACTAAAGGAACCTACCTACCTACCTGGTCCCATTTCTTCTACTCACCTATAAATGTCTTCACTTGCAGCCCCTCATTACCTCTCCTCTCTTATATTCCCCTACGTCCCTTCTCATGCCCTCTTATATTCCCCTACATCCCTTCTCATGCCCTCTGTTCTCTTTTCTTTGCCCTTCTCCTCCATCGACAACTCTGGATTCCATGCTTTTCACCTTGCTGCATGGTATGCCTAGAACAATCTTCCTTAGGTGGTTCATCAGACCCTCCTCCCTGTTGGTATTCAAGGCCTGCCTAAAGGCCCACCTCTTTTGAGGTCACCTTTAATTCATGAACCCAGGCTATATACATATCATAGCCTTCTAGATTTTAACTAAAATATCTTTGTTGGAATAAATTAATTAGTGAATAAACTACCTCTTGATTCATATACTGCCCCTTGTTTTTAACATCTGTGTCATAACTAAACTCATTGGAGCAGGGATTGTCCTTGATTCTGTACAGCGCTGCGTACGACTGGTAGCGCTATAGAAATGATTAGTAGTAGTACCCAAAACTCCTAAGGTTCCAGTATTTTGTCAGTAATTAAGGTGCCAACATTTTAGGAAGAAAGGGTGCTGAAAAAAATTAAGAAAATAAAAACTTTGGATAAGACAGACTTGGAAACGTAAAGTTTTTCTACAGTGACATTTACAGAGTAATCTCTGTGTTATACAGTTTTTGTAATCTGTCCATCTTTGGGGCAAAGTGCACTCAAATTAATTTTTACAGTAGTGAATAATGAATGTAGGTCTACATGGAACAGTTAATATTTTTATCGGAGTGAATGTATTTCTTCTTGTGTTTTCACATATAAAAAACGGGCCCCAGCTGGGCATACTTCATGTAATTGGTCAGCTAGGGTCTTAACTTGGTGAGATAAAGGATTTTGGTAATTGAACCATTTGTATGGGATTATATTACTGCACTTCCTCATTCTTGATTGACTAAAAGTGGTAGAGGAAGGCAATCTCAGCAATATTTGACTCTTCAACTTCAGTTCATTTCAAGATTATGGCAATATTGCAGGCCTGGTAATCTTCTCCCTTGTACTCATTTAACAATTTCAACCATCAATCACTATAATTGTAATCACTAAAGAGTGATATCTGGTGACTGATTGAATTTATATGACTATGGTGCATATGGAACAGTTGTAGGGAAGAAACATCTTCATAAGTAGGAGCTCGCTAGTGCCACAGCCTCATTAAAACAAAGACTGCAGGAAGGGAAAGACGGAGGATACCGTTACTAGTATGATTTGAAGGAAGAAAGAAATTGTCTATTGCATACAAGGATGGATACAGTATTTGCTTGGGCAGTGTAATTAGTTGGAAAGACTGTGGAGGCTAAATATTTTAAACACAGAAATCTAACCCAAAGCACAGAATTAAAGGAGATCGCACAATGTTTTAGTAGCTTGAAATCTACAATAAACGTGATGTCCTGCTTTCCTATTAATTGCAAAGCTTGAAACCTAGTTGTAGAAGAGAGAACAAATCAGTAAATAAATTGGAGATTTGCTCTTTGGTGTTTTGATGCAGTTTTGACCAAGTTGAGAATTGTGGTATCCTAAAATGATCAAACATTGTTTAGAAAAAAGAGAAATTCCAAACTGACCTCATTATCTGAGAAGGCTTTAAAAAATCAATTAAAGTAATGTAATTTCTTTCTTGCCTGCTTTTGACTGCAGAGATGAAACCAGGGGAGTGTCCTGTTTGCTTGTTCGTAACTGTTCAAAAGAGCTTCTATGGTTTTATCATGATGCACGACTCCCTCGTTAGTTGGAAAAGAGAAACATTTTAATGATGAGGGGAATAGTACCATCCATCCTTAGGAGGAAGGAGATCTGCACATATTTGCTAGTATTACAGCAGACCTAGAAACTTCTATGACGAATAAAGGTCTGTTGAGCCTTTAAGCCCCTGTGGGGATGTTGGAACAAGACACTTTTAAAATTACTTTTGGGTTATGTGTTAGCATTTTTAAAAGCAGCTTTCTAGTATTAGGAATTTTTAAACAAAGTAATTTCTGCTTCAAAAATATTTTGAAAACTGTTAACATGTGCATTGAATGTACTTGCTAAGCTTCTATATAAATGCTCAAGGTGCTTTCCAGTTTTTACAAACTAAAGTGGTAAGGAGGTGGAATGTTATGCCTTTGTAACAAATTGACACCTACAGATTTTTCCATGCATGAATTATGTAAGTAAAAGGTCATTTGACTGCATACAATCCTAATGAGAAAGTTTTAAAAAACTTTTTAAAACTTTTATTAAAACGAACTGTAGAAAAAACTACAGTGGTGTCATGTAACCTTTACTGAAGCGGCATCCAGACATAAAATATTAAGAGTCAATTCTGATGTGATATGTGTTTTTGCTGGATGAAGATGTAGAGTTAATCCCATGATTATAAGTTTTAAAAATTTTTTTTAGGTGACTTCAGAGTAGGTATCTTCTGAAGTCGACGTTGTCAAACGATGTTCTGTAAGCCATCTGTGGTTTGCAGGTGGTGGGCTGGCCGTGTGTGGCGTGGCCCTCCGCCCGCGGTGGGTATGTTGCACCAGAACAGACATGCCGGCCTGCTTTGGGCGGCTCTTTTAGCCTGGCCTGTGACCTTGGAGATTTTGGCAAGGTCACAGCCGAGGCTAGCCAGCAACACACTCTGGGACAATCCCAGGCCTACATCTGGTGATGCGTGGTTTACACGTGCCGCCAAGTCCTGGGTCAAAGCAGACCACGGTGGGCCAAGGTATGTCTGTTTTTACCTGTTTCTTGGGGGACAGGTCAAACATGGTAAATTTTACAGGGGAACATTTCACTAGAGGCAAAGGGATTATTATGGTTGATTGGAATTCTTGGAGCTGAGTAAGATAATGTGTTCAAATGCTGGGGAATCCATAGTGGCTGCTAATCATTTATAAAAACTGTCCAGCATACCAGTGTTCAGGTACAACAGATATTTGGCATATGTTAATCAGAGTTGTTGCTATGAGCTGTTGTTTGGATTTAGCATTTTGCGAGCTAAATTAATGCAGTTGTCTTTAGCCCTTTGAGAGCAAAGATCATTGAAAATATTGGAATCCAAGCAACTTTTGACGTTCTAATTATAGTATCTGATTGCTGGGTCAATTTTTATTGAAACAATATGGTTACAGTTGGAAAACAAATTATTTGGATCAATGCAAAATTGGCATGTATGCAAAGTGCATAGCTTTTTTCATGAGATGGCAAGGACCCGTTTTCCATTGCTACAGAGAGCATGACTAGAAGTATTTAATTTATTTAGATTTCTATATTACCCTTCTCTCAAAAGACTCAGGACAGTAGTCAATATATTAAAAATCACCCAAGATAATTAGAAAATAAAACCCCAAAGATACCTTATAAAAATTCCTTGGGAACCCCCCCCCCCCCCACCTCAACGTCTGTCAGTCTGCCATTTCTCTTTTTAAACCAGTTAATATGATCAATGGGGAAAAAATCACCACCCCACAATACTAGTAAGTATTTCTGCCGTATCCCACACTCCTACCCTTTTTCCTTCTACCCTTGCTGATTTGCCCCATATTGCCCACAAAAAGAAATAACATTTCAAGCACTACAAAGCAACCCATCAAAAAACTTAATCTTCCTCCACCTCCATCTCTCCAGCAGCAAATGGCTGCCAAATAGCCAGAAGACTTTAGCAGCTGCCTACCACTGAAAGCAGCCTTTAATGGAAGCCAGAGGAATGGGGGCATGAGGCAGCCCCGGATGAAAAAGACCCCAATCCCTGCAGATCAAGTAGCTCCTCTTCACTTGCCACTAAAAGGTTCAAATTATGAGCAGATTCCAGTTAAACATCAAGAAAAACTTCCTAACAGTAAGAGTTTTGTGGCAATGGAATAAGTTGCCTAGGGTGGTTGTAGGCTCTTCATGGTTTTCAAAAAGCTTTTAGATAGCGGTCTTTCAGGAATGTTGTAGATGTCCTGCATCGAAGCAGGGGGTTGGACCAGAAGACCCTTAGTGCCTACAGCAAGCAGTTGATACAAGCTTCATGAGATAGTTTGTTGTTCTGGGCACACAGGATGTGCAGCACCTAATGAAATTAAGAGTTTAAGGTTCTCCATACGTTAGTGACGTATGGATTATATCAAATGATGGACTTGTATGTCGTCAAACTCTGCTGCTCTTAACTGGGAAGTAAGAAAGAACAACTTTTCTTTCATGAGACAAGCCATGTGTTTTTTGGGTATAGTACTGGGACCGTGCTTGTGACCTTGATCATCAGTCTACACTGAGAGATTGACAGGGGAAATTGTACCCTACTAGTCCTGTTAAATCTTTTGGCAGCCTTTGATACAGTTGATCTTAAGGTGGTGTTGACACAAATGTGGGACCTGCCAGGACAGCGTTTGAGTAGTTCCGTTCATACCTGTCTGGGAGGTTTCAGCAGGTGGTGATGAGTGATTGGTCGTCATCCTCCTGCTTCCTCTCCTGTGGGGTCCAAGCAGGGTTCCATTCTGTCTCCCTTCCTTTTCAATATGTCTCTAAGGCCACTGGGTCAGATCGTGCATAAATTTGGGCTGTGCTGCCATCGGTGTGCAGATACCCAAATCTATAGGGCTGGAGATAGATAGATATGTTTATTAAGTTTAACCATGGGTTATCAACAACACATGGGCTGGAGAAGAAGAAAATTCTTGCGAGAAAACTCATGTTTTGAGAACCAGGAGATCTCCGTCCCAGAATAAGTTCTCGAATGAGAAAATATATATTTTTTTAAAAAAATAAATATGCATGTGCAGAATGGCTGCTTGACTGTTTTGCACACACGCAAAATGGTCACCACTCTTAATAAAAATGTCAGCAAAAGCATCACTGCCATTTTGGTTAAGAGCAGTGGATTGTACATGCACAAATGGCCGTCTGACTGTTTTGTGCATGTGAAGAATGGCTCCTGCCCTTAACCAAAATGGCAGCAACGCTATTGCTGCCGTTTTGGTTAAGGGTGGTGGCCATTTTGCACATGTGCAGTGATGTACTTTTGGCTAAGGGCAGCAGCCATTTTGTGAATGCACAACGATTTTTTTCTCTCCACCAAAAAATCTGAGGAACAGTCTTGATTCGTCTGAGACAAATCCACAACTGGGATTGCAATGAGATTTCTCGCTCTTGCAAGATCTCATTTCAGCCCTATTATTTCTTTTTCATTGGATCCGGGTCCTGCTGTCTCAGTGCTTACTCAGTGCCTGGCTGCAATAGCAGACTGGATGCGGGTGAGCCAATTGAAGCTGAATCCAGACAAGACTGAAGTGATGTTGAGTGGCTGGCCCTGTGACCTGAGGGAGAATTGGGACAGCCATCATTGATGTGGGCGCAGCCTCCCCTGGTTACTCAGCTAAGAACGTAAGAAGTGTCATCCTGTGCCAGACCAGTGGTCCATCTAGCCCCACATCCTGTCTCCAACAGTGACTAGTTCTGGTAGCTTAAAAGAAGTACATGTATAGGTCATGGAGGTATGTGCCATCTCTTGATGACCGCTCCCAACTGCTGGCAGCTAGGGGTTTAACTCCAAGTAGTAGGGCAAATTGCACATGCACAAAATGGCCTCTACCCAAAAAAATTTAAATTTATTTTATTACAATTTTCAACCTTTTACTACCCCACCCCTCCTGCAACAGGCAGCTCGGGGTGGTGTACAATTAATAAAAACAACAACATGAAAACAACAATTAAAATAACTAGAAGGAGGAAAAGGAAATAACCCCATACGCAAAAACCCCTCCACCCCCTCACCCATCTCCCCCGCCAAATGCCTGGCGGAACAGCCAGGTCTTACAACTTCTCTGGAAAGAGGACAGATCCGGGGACAACCGGGCCTCCATCGGAAGGGAGTTCCACAGCCACGGTGTGGCCACCAAGAACGCCCTCCCCTGCGTGGCCCCCTGGAAGACTCGGGGGACCTCAAGCAGGGCGCCCCCAGATGACGGCAGTGGTCGATCCAGCACCCGGGGAGCGAGGCGGTCCCGCAGATAGGTAGGGCAATGACACTTGCTGCCATTTTGGTTAAGGGTGGTGGCCATTTTTCGCATGTGCAGTAAAGTACTTTTTTTTCTTGTTGAGAACTTGGCGAAGATATCCCAGACGGTTCTAGGTTCACCCTGGTGAGATTTCTTGCTTTTGTGAGATCTTGTTTCAACCCTACTTAAAATCTGCTGCCATTTAACTTCATAGTGTCTCCCTTTCTTCTCTTATTGTGAGAAAGGGCAAACAATATTTCTGCGATTACTTTCTCCATGCCTCTCATAATTTTATCAACTTTTATCATATCCCTCCGTCCCCCCCCCCCAGATTGCCTCTTCTCCAGGATAAACAGCCCTAACATGTTGAACTTCTTCTCATATAGAATTTTATCCATCCCTTGTATCATCCTTGTTGCCATTCTCTGAACCTTTTCCAGTTCTGTTATATCTTTCTTGAGATGGAGCGATCAGAACTGCACACAGTATTCCAGGTGGGGGTCGTACCAAAGATTTATAACAGTTGCATTATGGTACTTTCCTTTTTTATTTTCTATTCCTTTTGCAATAATGCCTAGCATTCGGTTTGCCTTTTTGACTGTTGCTGCACACTGAACTGATGTCTTCAAGGAACTATCTGCAATGACTACAAGATCCTTCTTTTGAGTGGTTTACAGCTGGATTAGAACATCGCATCATGTATGTATAGTGAGGATTATTACATTTGCCATTTTAATGCTCATTCACCTAGTTGTGCAAGATTCCTCTGTAGTTAAGTACATAAATAGTACCATACTGGGTCAGACCAATGGTCCATTAAGCCCAGCACCAGTCTCCGACAGTGGCTGAACTTGGTCTCCTGGGAAAAAAAACACAATAGGCCACAACGGGGCAATCTGTTCCTTGTTGTTCACTCCCAGCCTCTGACAGCAAGAGGTTACATTCCCCCAAACCTACCTTAATGTACCTATCTGCCAGAAACATGCCCAATCCTTTTTTAAACCCTGCTATACTACTGGCCTTGACCACGTCTTCTGACAACAAATTCCACAGCTTAATCGTGCGTTGAGTGAAAAAATACATTTTTATTTGTTTAAATTTGCTATTTGTTAGTTTCATAGGGTCCCCCTAATTCTAATACAATTTGAAAGAGGGTAAATAACCATTCCCTATTTACTCGTTCCACACCACTCATGATTTTATAAACTTCTATCCTATCCCTGCAGTTGTCTCTTCTCCATGCTGAAAAGCTCTATCCTATATATCCTCTTCCTAGGGGAGCTTTTCCATACCCTTTATCATCTTTGTTGCCCTTCTCTATACCTTTTCTATTTCTACTATATCTTTTTTGAGTTGTGGTGTCCAGCAGAGCTGTACACGATAGTCAAGGTGTGGTCACACCATAGATTTATATAGCGGCATTATGATCTTTTCAGTTTTATTCTCTATCCCTTTACGAATAATTCTTAACATTCTGTTTGCTTTTTTGACTGCTGCTGCACATTGAGCTGAGGATTTCAGTGTATTGTCCACAGTGATTCCAAGGTCCTTTTCCCGAGTGGTAACTCCTAATTTAGAGCCCAGCATTGTGTACATATAGTTTGGATTATTTTTCCCTATGTGCATCACTTTGCACTTTCCTCAGAATCTGCCAACTTTCCTCAGTCTGCCTGGGTCATAAAATTTGAATAGATTAGTGAGGCATGACTTCCCTTTGCTACGTCTTAGGGTACTCCTGGAACCTGAGCTCAGTCTGGAACATCAAGTTGCAGAGGTGGCCAGGAGTACCTTTCACAAACTCCATCTGGTGAGAAGGATCTGGCCACTCTCATAAATGTCTTTGTTATATTGAGGCTTGACTACTGCAGTGTGCTCGATGTGGGGCTGTCCTTGAAGACTGTTCAGGGGCTGCAGCTTGTGCAGAACACAGTGGCCAGCCTTTTGACATGGATGGGTTGCTGGAAGCGCATAACATCGGTGCTTCAGAGTCTACACTGGCTGCCTGTAGTGTTCTGGGCCCAATTCAAGGTACTAGTTTTGACCTATAAAGCCATATACAGCCTGGGCTCGTCATATCTAAAGGATCGCCATTCTCTTTATGTCCCTCTGTGGGCTCTAAGATAAGCTGAGAGCTCCCTCTTGCAAGTTCCATCATTGGCCCAGGACCATACATCTCGGGCATGTAGAGAGGTGTTCTCGGTGGCTGCTCCACAGCTTTGGAACTCCCTTCCCCTGGAGATTCACCTAAGCCCTAGTTTGTGTCTTCCGGAGGCAGTGTAAGACCTACTTGGCTAGGCATTTTGCTGGTCGGGATAGAAACAAGGAAGAAGGGGGTGTATTGTTAGTTCAGAGGTTTTATTATCTCTCTTACATGTGTGTGTATGCATGCATGCATGTATGTATGTATGAGATATAAGCTGCCCTGAGCATTAGGGGATAGGGTGGGGTAAAAATCTAAATGAATTAATTCTTAGATGCAGGGGATAGTCTTGTACAGAGACCTCCTGAACTTATTCTGCTCCCTTCCATCGTGCTAAATCCATTCATGTTCCTTGCTAATAACCCCCCTGGCTGGCTTCCACTGTAAAAGCCAGACATTAATTATTTCACCGTCCGGTAGTCCGAGTTTGATTGTTTTGAATTGAATTCAAACAATCAGTACAATATTTGTTTCTCTTAATGGGGAACATATGGTTTGCTGTTCTTATAACCTTGTTTTTAAATAATCCCAATAATTTGCTATTAATATAATTAGAATTGCTTGTGAATAAGGGATTGTGTAACTCAGGGATGGAGAAACCTTCAGCCTATGGCAGACTTTTATTTGGCCCTGTTCCAGTTCTTGGATCTGGCCTGTGGATCAAGCCCCTACCCATAAGCACTGTGAAGGGAGCAGCAATGAGGGCCTGCACTCAAGCCTAGGGGATGGCTCCATCATGCCACAGATCTATGATCTGGACTCACCTTCCTTCCCTCAGCCTCACAACACCTTGCCCCCTCCCCTCCAGCTCCTATCCGACCTGCTGAGCTTGTACAGATTTTCAAAGTGAGCCATGAGAGGGAAGAGGTTTCCCACTCGTAGTGTAAGTACTCCAACAAAAGTTTTGGGGTCCTAAGTCACAATATAGTAACAGCACTGGTGAAAACCTAATAAATCCAGAATAAACAAGTATAGGTACAGTTTGTGATGAGGCTTTGTGTTTGCGCCTCCTTGGCCAGAATAGTTGGGGGCAAGTTACAGTGTTAGTGGGGAAATCGGCTTGGGCTGTTCTGGAGAGAGCAAGGATAAAAGGGTAAACGGTTCCGAGAGTTCTCAGTAAAGAAGTGTAGGAAAGTTGGCTCCCCCCAGACAGGGAGTGTAAGGAACCAGGACTGGCCAAGAACCTGATATTAAGCCCATTAAGGACTCTATAAATGGAAAGAATACATCTGTTGTATGTATCCTAGGAATAAAGCCTTTACCATTGTTGACAGACTGTGATGTGTGTGCACTTCTGTGGAACAATCAACAGAATTTATTTTATTTATTGCATTTACATCATCCCGCCCCTCTTGCCCAAGGGTGACTTGAGGTGGCTAACAATAAAAGCGAATTATCAAAATATAAATACAGTATAAATAAATAGAACACATTAATTCTTATACAAATAAAAACCCCTCCCCAACCCTAACCCATCCCATCCACCCCCTTTCCCTCGCCAAATGCCTGGTGGAAGAACCAAGTCTTACGGCTACGCCAGAAGGCAAGGAGATTCAGGCCGAGGTGGATCTCCACTGGGGGGACATTCCAAATCAGCGGTGCAGCTGCCAAGAAAACCCTTCTGCTCATACGGACCTGCCAACAACGTGGAACCTCCAGGAGGGCACTCCCGGATGACCGCAGGGGCCACTCAGAGACCCTGGGGGGTGAGGCGATCTTCCAGATAAGCAGGACCCAGACTGTTAAGGGCTTTAAAGACTAAAGCCAGCACCTTGAATTGGGCCCAGAAGACAATAGGCAGCCAGTGCAGTGCTCGGAGCACTGGTGTAATGTGCTCTCTGCGGCCCGGCCCAGTCAAGAGATGGGCTGCAGCAATCTGCACCAGCTGTAGCTTCCGGACCATCACCAGGGCCAGCCCCACGTAGAGTGCGTTGCAATAGTCCAGTCTTGAGGTGACAAATGCATGGATGAGGGTGGCAAGGTCCAAGTCTGAAACATATGAGCAGCGCCTTCTCACCAGTTGTAATTGGCAAAATGCACCCCATGCCACAGCGGACACCTGAGAGTCCAAGCGCAGCTGCGAATCCAGGAGCACCCCCAGGCTCCTCTCACATGAAACCAATGGAGGGTGCACCCCCCCTATAATAGGGGGAGCTCTCTCCCCTCAGATCATCTATTCCCACCACCACCATCATCACCTCTGTCTTATCAGGATTGAACTTTAATCAGCTCGACCTCATCCAGTCCCCCACAGCGCCCAGACACTGTGACAGCACGGAGACAAAATGACAAATACAGCTAGGTGTCATCTGCATATTGATGACAACTCCCTAGCTGCGCACGACCTCCCCAAGTCGCTTCATATACACATTAAACATGACGGGACAGAATGGAACCCTGCAGGACACCCCAGGAAGAGATGTACAATCCCCTAGGACCACCCGCCGCGATCTGCCTACAAGGTAAGAATGGAACCATTGTAAAGAGACAGGCCAGTAGCTCGCTGGGGCTTCCACATCGAGAGATGGTTTCTTAAGGAGGGGCCTAACCACAGCCACCTTGAGGCAATCCAGAACCCTCACTTCCCGAAGGGAGGTGTTAATAACCCCGGCCAGCACCAGTCCCAGCGTCTCCCTAGAGGCCTTAACCAACCAGAATGGGCAAGGATCTAATTCGCAAGTTGTGGCCCGAACAGATCCCAGGACATCGACCACTTCAGAAAAATTGTGGTCTTCTATTGTATTAAATTATATGTTTTTTACAGTTGTCTTAAATCTCTTTTCTTCCTACCATAAAACAAATCCTGGTTAACCTCTTTTTCCTCTATACCAGTAGCTCCTGTTCAGAAGATACTTGATAATCTAATGAAAACTCTTAACCTTTCTATTGTAATAACTTCACTATGTTACGTTAATATTGTGAAAAAATGGAATTCTTTGTACAGGCCCATGACACCAAAACAGTGGGAAAAATTACAGATTGATCGCACTGAACAGAAAATTCAGAGTACCTAGACAGTCTAACAAATGATGGAAAGGTTGTTATTCCAACCTCTTAACTCATATTGACCTTGTCATAGAAAGGTTAAAAAACCATTTGAAAGTTATCATAATTTTCCTTTTTGAAAAAGCATACATTCTTATGTAACAGATGTTGCTTGTAGAAGCATTGTTGTGTCTGTTGTATATGCTTGTATTTTGTAGACAATGTCTGCTTCAGCTTGATTTCAGTTCTTCCGAAACAAAGGCTAAGGAAACCTTTTCCTGTCTTCTCAGCTCAAAACTGTGTTCTGTGGAATAAAGCATGCCATGCTTAAATAATGTATAAATCAGGTTGGACAGGAGCTGCCTGTCAGTTTTATTAACTTTGACCTTTTCTCCCATTTATAGAGATGGTTTGGTAAATATTTAATGGGCCCTTATAGATCTTGACAGTTGTGTCTGTGTTTCTGGAGGCTGAAGAAGGCCTATATAACTCTGACATAATTTTGGCCACTTGCTCAATGACGAAGACCAGAGGTTCATGCTAATCGTAGAATATTACCATTTAAAAACTTAATGCCATTTTAAAACCATCTGGTATACTTCATCTTTAAGGGCTATATACAAAAAGTTGGGATTTCCCCCCCCCCCCCCCTGAAAACAAATATATATTGATTAACAAAAGTAATTTTATCACTGGGAAACAGCCTTCAAAGATCAAGTTTGTTTTCTGGAAAAAGAATAAATGCAATTCCTACTTCCTTGTACATGGCCCCTGAAGGTGAACAGATGGTTTTTAAATGACATTACATTTTTAAATGTTGATATTTTATTATTTGCATGAAAGTCTGCTCTTTGTCATTGGGCAAGTGGTCAAAATGGTGCCATTTGGGCAAGACAGCCCCCCATGCTGCTCTGCATTGCAGGTATAACTCTTCTAAAGTTGTGTAAGCAGGGGGGAAATGGCTGAGCTTGCACTGGTTTTAATAAGATGCAATGAAGAAAAAGGGAAAGGAATGTGCCCAGAGCCAGGAGGGGTCTACTGCCAAGCTGTCTTTCCCTTTAATTCCATAAAAGGCTGTGCATATTGCACTCATTGCAAATTCTGGTAGTGAAGATTGAAAACTAAACTCCTGACATTTTGAAACATTGTCTTTCAAACCTGTACTGTCCCTTGCTTTCATTGATTTCCCATTTAAGAAATCTGTAGGAGAAAAACAAATTTGAGCAAAATTCATTGTTCTAAGATGAGTTGTTAGAGCAACATGATACCCCTCCCTTTCCCTAGCTGAGAGTAGCTCTGCTTTTATTAAGAATGTGATACATCTTTGTGTTGTAATGCTGTTATAGATCACATGGCAAATCGACCAAGTAAATCAGAAACCTGTTTAGAGCATCCATACCGCGTCTTAACACTGACATTCAAGTCTTATTGACTCTCATTGGATAGCTTCATTCATTTTTATAGCCATTTTCAAGAAAATCATTTCAGCTGGGTTTTGCTTCTCTCATTTTCAGTCTATACAGTGTGGAATAGTTTAATGGAAGGCCATTTGATTTGCTGAATGTTATTAGTCATAGGTCCTTGGGTGTATCTATGCTCTTAGTCATGGAAAGTGGATTAATTTCCCCAAGTTGTAAGATATCTGACCTTTTCAAAACAAACCTATAAACAATTTAATGAAATTTTGATACAGCACTACAACTTTATATTAAAAATTGCATTTGGCTGACATTAAAGAAATAACTAGACACTAGGGGATTTTTTATTTTCTAGAATGGAAAAAAGCCCCGAACAGTTGAGTGGGCTAACCTAACTGGTAATGACGTTGATGTTAACGTACAACTTGTTGGTCACACATTTGGTTTCAAAATAAATACGCAGTGTGATTTGTTTTCTTAATCTGCAGGGAGTGAAGATACATTTGGCAAGAGTTTCAGCATTTATGTCCTTCACTTATTGTCTTTTATTGAGGAAGGGAATGGTTTCTGTTTGTGAAATTGCCAATTGCAAACCTATTTTGATACAAGGAGGAGCAAGCAAAGACCTCCGTTAAAACAGACAATTGTTTCCTGAAAAAGTCCCATCTCTTTTGAGCTTGCAAACACCAGTTTACACATAAGTTTTGCCCACTCTCTGATAAAAATCAGTTTATGCAGTAAAAACCTACTGCCTGAAATAAATGAGTACTATCAGTGAAAATGTTCATTAAATGGTAGGAAATGGGATTGGGATTGGTATGGTTTTTTAAAATTGCTAATAAGACTTCCATAATGTACAGTGTTGTTACTTTGCATAGGGTAGCCGATTTTCAAATGATTCTCTGCCCATTGGCACCTGAAACATTTACTGGAAGGAAGTTGGACACCTATATGATTAGGGTCAGCTGAGTACACTCCTCTTGATTAGTTTATATCTTTTGCTTATTAAAAACGATAGTATCTTGAAACCTTCCAAAAAAGTACATATTCTCCATCTCCAAAGTGGGAGGAAAAGTGTTAGGAAATTAGTGATATTAAATTCTTGTAGCTGCCTACAAAACTATCACAGAGTGAAAACAGATATAACTCTAACTCCACTTGAACATTTCGTATGTGTGTTTCAGGGCTGTATTGTCGCCCTATGCAGCCCTGCAACATATATAAGAAATGTTAAAGTGGAGTTAGCGTTTTGTCTGTTTTCACCCACAGTAACTTTGAAGTCAGACTGCTTGATTCAGAAAGAGAGAGAATGGCTTATAGTTTAAAAAAAATAAGATGAGATTTCTAGGTGTTAATGGTTTTTCTACCAGTTTGGAGTTGCTCTGTTGTTTTGGTCAAGATGGTTTAACTGTGCACTTTCCCTGTCTCAGGAAATGGGAAAACACCTACCTTCCTCAGGGATACTTATAATTTTGGTAGAAGCTGCTACAGTGGTAGAAAGAATTGATGAATTGTAGTCTCATCAGCTAATAGCTGTTCTTTTACAATGAATGCCAATGATGGTCTGGTAATACACAGAAGGTTGCAGTGGGGTAAAGAGGAAGGATTTTATTGTATGATTCTTCTCTTGCTGATATGATTGCTTTGCTGTCTCTAGTTGCAGTACCATGCAGGACTAGCATCTGGCCTTTTGAATCAACAATCTTTGAAACGCTCTGCCAACCAGATGGGAGTATCTGCAAAACGCAGACCGAAAGCCCAGCCTACAACTCTTGTCTTACCACCGCAGTAAGTAGTGACTATTTTGAGAAATTTTGCTTTCCTTTTTTAAAAAAAATAACTTTTGCCATGGTTTCCTATAGAGTTTATGCAGTCTGCATTTCTGTATGCAAACATGTCTCATCCCTCCTCCCCGACCTCCAGCCAATAATTTTTGAACCTGCAAAATTATTTAAACCAAATTTGATAGAGTAGAAGAAGGGTACGTAAATGGAAGCCCAAAATTTCATAACAATAGGTGCACCTAAAAGCTGACACATGGCCCTTATTGTAACTAAAAATCCCATTCACTTGCAATGGGCATTGTCAGCCCCCTTCATATTTCATTAGCTTAGCGTCTTATATGCAACTTGTTGTTAAATTATTAAGGGGTATTTATTACAAACTTGTTCAGTCCCAACTAGCTAGATGGGGATGTTGGCTGTGGCTTTACTTAGCAAAGCTAACTGCATGACAGGTTTTCACTGTCCACTGCAAACAGTATGTTGTTGCCTCTCACTTTTGCCAGATGCTGCTATCAACACCAGCTATGGCTTCAGACCAGTAACTATGGAGTACAGGGATTCTCATTTCCATCTGGCCTTGTCAACTTTTTTGCAAGAGGAAGTTAACTTTGAATTAAGATTTTACACTGATTAGTGACGAGATACCTCCAAAGTAAGATTTTTCTGATGGTCCTAAAACACTGGAGCCAAAAAGGCTTTGGTGCAAGTTCTTTCTTGACAAGTGTCTACTATATGTTAGTTTAGCATTGGACTGAAACCTCCTTACAGGTGACAAGCCATTCTAAGGCCACACAGAAACTATTTAAGGGCATGGACAGTTGTTCTAAGTAGTTTGTGTTTTGATGGCAAAAAAGAGCCCCTCCCCCCCCAATTTAGCTTTATAAATTAATAATCTGCTTAAAATATTTAGAGACATATACGGAAATTATTATTGCAGTAGGAAATGAAGTGTTAAGAGATTATTCACTTTACTGAACAACCTTGTAGCCTCTCTTAAAAATGGCTGCCTTTTCATTACAGCTAGATCCACTGATGTATAAATACTAAACTACCAACTATGTAATTTTTAGTATAATCATCATCTCTTGTCACCAGAGTCCACAGTGTAGAGTTGGGGCAAAACCCAAAGGAAATAGACATTCTAAAGATAAAATGAGAGTAGAGTGCAGTTAGAGGTTTTTCCTTCATATTGTAACTTTAAACAGCTGCTAATATAACGGTGTGTGGACTCTTCAGTCTCCATATCAATACATCAATAGCTGGGTGGATAAAAAGGCTACTTTAGCAAAAATGTATAATTAGGGTCTGATATTCCTCTCTCTAATTGCACCGTCTTCACTACTGTGACTGAACATTCTTTTCTACATCAGTTGTGTCAAACTCGTGGAGAAGGCGAAAAATCCTTTTTTAGTTCCTCCATTGGCCAGGGTATAAACTTGAGGCCTGTTTAATTCTCTAATTTCACAATGGATTTCATACTGGTTTCCATGGGAGGATGGTACATAGCTCAGGGTTAGAATATGGTCTTTCTGATTGCACCACAAAAATAAA
This sequence comes from Sphenodon punctatus, assembly GCA_003113815.1. Classification (NCBI taxonomy): domain Eukaryota; kingdom Metazoa; phylum Chordata; class Lepidosauria; order Sphenodontia; family Sphenodontidae; genus Sphenodon; species Sphenodon punctatus. The sequence continues at coordinate 1,868,196 of QEPC01004477.1, forward strand.
CATTAAAGGGGCAATCCAACGGCCTGTGTACTCTGCTCAGGCCAGACCATGCGCACTCTGCGCATGCGGCACACATGCGCACCTCAAAGCACACATTCAGGCCTGAGCACAGTGCCTGTGGATGGTGTACGCAGGTTGTTGAATTGCCCCCAAGTGTGGTGTTAATTATGTTTAAAGTGCTAATAAGATAAGTGGCGAAATCTTAGCTGTTAACAGACATGACGCTGGCCCACTATGGTCCACCTGGGGCAGAGCCTAACCCACATGTCCATTAGTGAGCCACCAAATATGGACCTGGAAGGAACCGGGGCCACAGTCCGGACCCAAGGCCCACCCAGGGAGGTCCATAGTGGGTGAGCACGTATGCTTGCGCCACCTGGTGTGAGGGTTGCCATGGCAGGTGCCATGGCTGCCTGTTATTGGCAACCATGACTTTCTGTTATGGTGTGGGGTGGAGTGCAGCGTGGGGCAGGGCTGGCCAGCCTCACGGCACTTCCGTCCTCCCGGGGTGGGTTGATCTGCAGGAATGTTTGTTCAGTTCCCTGACGTGGCCGGGGTGCCCCCCATTCTTGGGGCGTGTAGCCAGTGTGCCAGCTTCCGAATCATTCCTCCCTCCCCCGTCTGTCTGCAGCTTCATTAACTTCTGGCATCAATTAAGCTTTATTTGCAATCCCCAAAGCTGCATGTTTTCAAGGTGTATGTTTGTGGGGTAGTTAGGTAAAAGCTTAGATTCTGAAGATTTGGAATATGCCACATGGGTGTTACAAGTACAATACTCAGGCTGGATCTCCTCTAGTTTATGCGCTCATGTGGTTCGTGGCGAGGACAAAATTTTGGCAAGAAGAAATGTTTCAATCACTGATGTGAATAATCTAATTGTTTGAAAATATGACTGGTTTAACAGTATCTTTTTAAAAGATCCTCTTCATCACATTCTTTCCTGCTTGTTGTTCAAGCCTGACAAAGTAGACTGTAGGAATTCAAGGATTATATGTGGGATTAAAAAGGTACATTCTCTGTTCACAAAGTCATAACTGCAGTTCCACAGATGAAGATGTCTGAGCGCTGATGAACTTCATTATTTAGTTTGCATGTTTTCATAATATTCATGTGTGTACAGTCCCACTGTTATATATTTAATCTGTCATTTACTTAAAGCAAAGTATAAAAGGGAATGGCAAAACCAATTTAGATGGATCAGGTTGCACTACAGTTTAGGGAGAATGACCGTGTCATTTTCTCATAACAGAAGGAGAATAAGAAAAAACTTTTCCCCTCAGATATTTCCCTGCAAAGATATTTGGAAAGCACAGGACATTTCCCACCTTTTCGTTACTATTCCAAGAAAATTCAGTTGTCTGAATTTGTATGTATGCTGAATTCAGTTGTATGCTGAGTGAGGAGGAAGCATTTTTATTTTAGCAAATTGGCATATGTTTCTGTATCGGAAACAGTTGTAGGTCTCTTAAATTGAATAGCACAGCAATTATGGATTTGGTGTCAATTAAATACCAGTCAGAAAAATGATATTGCCTAAAGCTTTCTAGAGCATGGGGAGATAAATCTGGCCCTGCGCATTCACTACCTTGTTGCAGGACAGCAAGTCTAAGGCTGTTTTCACACAGACGCACCAATCCCAGCCCCTCCGCACACGTGTTCAGGTGGTAGGGGTGTACCCGTGCGAACGCTGCAGTGGGCGGGTGGGCGGTGGGGGAGGCATGCGCGCTCCTGCACTCCATCCATCTCCACCCACTGCACACCCATGGAGCAATTGGGCAGAATGGCGATTGCTCCATGGATGGAGCAATCGCCTGTGGGAACGGCCACCCACATAGTGCATACCTGCCGCCGCCGCCGCCACCTCCACCCACCGCGGCCCGTGTGAAAACAGCCTAAGTTGAAACAAACACCAGTAATTGACATCAGCCAACCAGGAGTATTAGGAAACCACCACCTTTACGATTCAGGTAGTATCACAGAAAACAACAGGGAAAAGAGACTTCCATGCAGATTTCCCACCTAGATGTTTTGTTTTTTAAATAGACTGCCTTAGTTTAAATCAATAATAAGGCTTAAAAGAATGGAACATGTATTTGGGATTTTACAGTGCCATTATTCTTTTAAAGAAAAGATATGTAATTAAAATAAAATAAAATAAAATTTATAACCACTTAAGATGACAAAATAGATCCATTCACAAGGTAAAAGCAAGCATCATACATGGCAAAAATAACTATTTTGCACTTGATACTTGTTCATTTTGTATTCAGTCAAGAGGAATTGTGCAACCCAAACAAACAACTTGATAATCCATACCTGCATTCTTTGCTGTGATGGTGAAGGTGACATTGCGATCCCAAAGACTGATGCATCTCATTTACAACAAATGGTGCCAGTACCTTTTTCATGATGCTTGCAGTTCAAATTGTGAGTCTTCTGTTTATCATAGCGCAGTATGGTTCAAGTGCATCACAAATAGCCTGGCCACACATTTCTAGATTACTTTACCAAATAATATCATATAGCCTTCCAGATCTGAAATAACAAACTTCACATATGATGTGACATGTGCCGCCATAGTGGGCTCTACAAAGAAGGACTTAATGTTCTTCCTCACAGGCTTCAAGCTGATTTCCTTGATGGTGTACTAGGTGAAGAAGGGAATTATGCTGGAAAACTCTTTTCTGACTGTAGGGGATCCACACAAGGAAATGGCCAACAATTCTTTTCCTTCCCCTCTGCCTGCCCCATTTCTAGTAGCAGAACGTCTCTGTTTCTGCTAGGAGACAGAAACCATTACACAACAAACATTCTCATCCAGCTTTCTTTTTCTGCTGAAAAAATTTATGGACCTAATTTTCAGGAGTTTTTAGCAATCTCAGATCTCACTGAAGTCAATGGAAAACTCTGCATGCCATTAATCTCTGCAAATCATGATGAAAATGTATCTTCTTGTAGGTTTTTTTGGGGGGGGTTTCTTTTATTAAAATCTCTTGTTCCAAGTGTTCTTGAAATTTAAAATAACACTTGACATGGTTAATAAAAGAACTCCTGTTGTATTATCTCATTGTGTGTTGAAAGTTAATTCTCTCATTTGAGATTGGTTGCATAGATCCTAGCCTTAGTAGAGAGCTTCATGCCACTGCCCAGTTCTGCTGGGAGTGTATCAAAAGCTCTGATGTGTTACTGCACAGCTGAGAGACAAGGTTAGCACGAGGTGTTATGACATGATGGGGAAGAGAATTTGGACAAACCACAGGAAGTTGCCTGACTTTGTTGCTGTAGGTATACTTGTTCGCAGACACAAGGTGGTCTTGGCATTAATGGGATTTTTTAGGGACCTTGACTGAAAACGAGACCTGACTAGTTTGCATAGTTTTGTGTTTAGTGGTTTCTTCTTTGCTCATTATTCTTTCACAAGCTTCCAAGGAAAAGTAAAACAGTATCTAAGTAATTTCCTAAAAAAAATGGGACTGAAATTCTGACTACTTTGGGTATTCCCTTTGGCCTTTCTTATTTAAAAAAAAAAAAAGTTTTAAAACAATCTTGAAAAAAGTTTTTTTTAAAGATTAGAAGTTGTGTTCTATGTAAAGCACTCCAAGTGCCATGGCCGGGGGGTGCTATATAAAAATAAAGACTATTATTATTTGTGGGGGTTAGGGAGAAGGGGAAATGGGCTTCTGCTTGCTCAAACTCTTTAGTTTTATCATTCAGTGTATTAGCCCTCAATAGAAACAGAGGTAGTAAAACTTTCTAGCCTTTTTTTTAAAAAAACTTTTCTTTATATAAACTATAGAAGTTTCTCAAACTAAGCAGGCTGTACATTTTAATTAACACTTTCTGCGATCCAGAGCTCAGGCCGTGTCAAAGGCCTTGGAATCTAACCAGGATCAGTGATTTAAGGGGCAGGGGTCATTTTTTTTCATGGAATATTTTACTGATTTTTTTATTTTTTTTTAAATGTATGAGCTTCCCTCCTCCTAAACTTTTTATAGAATTTTTAAGACAGCCACTGAAAATCCCTTGTAAGTTTCTTCATTAAACCATAATGCTGGCAGCTGTACAAAGGTGGTGTGGCTCTGGGGTATCTGTCAAATGCAGTCGTCCCCCCCCATTTTTATTTGGGCCCTAGTTTTTCTTTTATGTGCTTAACTACAATCCACTGGGTTGTAGTATAGCAGGGCATGAAATTTTGGATCGAACTCTAGCAGCAAAAATAAAAATAAAAAATTAAGTCACCAGACTTCATATGAAACCATTCTTGCCCCACTACACCCCTGAACCAGTTGCTAGCCTCAGTTTTCTGGGTGCCAACGGCTCCCAGGCACCTGCATTTGTCACACCCTAAGTATAGCTTAATGGAAAAGGACATATCTGTTTCTTCTCTGACCAAGGCCTTGGGTTGGGAATAAGAGACCTCCATAACGTCTGGTTCTTTTAGAATTTGAGGGACTGTTGTCTTGTATTTTCTGTTTAAAGTTGCTAGTCACCAGTCAAAAATCATGTTAAAATAAAATTATTAAAAATACAGAGAAAATGATAGCAAAGCAAAAGCAAGCTTTCCTGACATATCTATAATGCTCATAAGTGAATGAGATGTCCTCAACTTGTGTATCTCTCAAAATCAGTACTCTGATTAATCATTGATCAGCTTGACACTCTCTTTCCCTTTTATTTTGGAGAGCCCTCTTCTCGCACCTTTCACCTAACTATTTTAAGACCCGCATCAGTTCCTTTGTTCAGCAACTTCATGTCTGCTTCCAGCCTTATTCTGATCCAGTTCTTTTAAAGATAAATGCACAAAATAGTTGTTGGTGAACATCTCTGTCCCTTCCCCCCCCATGTCCTCAAAGGGACTGTTTTGGACAGAGAAGAGGCTCTGACGGGGCTGTTTTCAGTTATTCAGGTAGCCTAATTCCTGGGTGAGTAGATTGAGCTTGTCTATTAAGATCCATTGGGCTCGATCCCAAACCCCTGCACGCGCAGCTTATATGCGGGCGCACGGTTTGCACGCATGCCATAGTCCCGCCTGCACGGGTGCATGCGTGAGCTGATCACATGCAGGTTGCATGCAAGAAGCGCACATGCTGTTGACACAGGGTTTGCTATTGAGCCCAGCGTATATCTTTTCCCAGCATTGATTGATTGATTGATTGATTTTTTTATTACAGCACTGTCTCTTGTCATGGCCTAGACATAGAGAAAATAACAAAACAGACAAAACCTACACCAGAATAATACATATCAAATAGTCTTGCTTTGACAATCAAGGTTGTACGTTACGGGTGAATTAGGGGATGTTTAGTTCTAATCAGCTCAGCCTTGTGAGCAAATACAGCTAAGTTAGAAGGAACAGACTGATTGATACTTTGGAACAGTAAAATCATTCTTTCACATTCATCGTCAATTCCAACCGCTTTCTCCTCTCTCCTACCCTTCCTTCGAGGCTCACTCTGTGTGCCTCTACTCCCCCCTCCATCTCTGCATCGCTGCCATCTTACACACACCCCACACCACCACCACCCCGGCTCTCTGGCTCTTCCTTTCTCTCTGAATTTGAGTCCTGGCTCACTTTCTACCTCTCTGATGATACCCCCACTCTCATCCTCGGTGACTTCAACATTCACTTTGATGTCTCTTCCCAGCCCTCCATCTCTTGCTTCCTCTTGCTAGCCTCCTCCTTCAACCTCCACCTTTGGACCAACTCCCCCACCCACGCTAATGGCCATTCTCTTGAACTCGTCTTCTCTAGGAATTACTCTGTCTCTGATCTCTCCTTCAATCCTCATCCCATCTCTGACCCTGTCTCTTATACACATCTAGATGTGTATAAGAGACAGCATTAAGCCACCCTGAGCTACTGTGGGAGGGTGACATGTAAATTCAAATCAATAAATACTTCAATTTACCACTCTACTGAGACTGCTCTTGCTAAAATAACTAACGGCCTTCTCTTAGGAAAATCCAGTCGCCTCTACTTCATCCTTGTCCTCCTCGATCTCTCTGCTGCTTTTAACACTGTCGACCGCTCTCACTTTCTTGACTCCCTCCACTTCCTTGATTTCCGTGGCTCAGTCCTCAACTGGTTCTCTTCCTACCTCTGACTGATCCTTCAATGTGTCTCTTGCTGGTGCCTCCTACTTTTCTTCCCCTCTTGGTTGGAGTTCCCCAAGGCTCCGTCCTTGTCCCTCTTCTCTTCTCTCTATACGCTCTGTCCCTAGGCAAACGTATCAAATCTCATGGCTTCCAGTACCATCTGTATGCTGATGATACCCAACTCTCACTCCACCCACCTCCCCTCCCTCTATCCAGTCTCGCCTCACTAACTGCCTCTCTGACATTTCTGCCTGGATGTCTCATCGTCAGCTCAAACTTAACATGGCTAAAACAGAACTCTTCATCTCCCCCTCCCGTCCCAATCCTTTCTCTCTCTCTTCCTTCTCTGTCTTCATTGATGGGGTTGACATCCAGCCCGTCCCTCAGGCACGTAGCCTAGGGTTCATCTTTGACTCCTCCCTCTCCTTTAAACCTCAAATCAATTCTGTTGCCAAATCCTGTCACTTCTTTCTGCACAACATTGTTTAAGATCTGTCCTTTCCTCACTGTTTCCTCAGCTAAAACGCTTGTCCGTGCCCTGGTCATCTCTCGGCTCGACTATTGCAACCTCCTTCTCACTGGCCTTCCTCGCTCTCACCTTGCTCCTCTCATTTCTGTTCATAACTCTGCTGCCACAGTCATCCACCTTGCCCACCGCTTTGACCACGTACAGCCCGTCCTCGCCTCTCTCCACTGGCTCCCTCTTTCTGAACGCATTGTGCAAAAACTCCTAGTTTTTACCTACAAGGCTTTTCATAGGCTTGCTCTCCCCTGTCTCTCAGCACTCATTTTCCGCTACACTCCTGTCCGGGAGCTCCGCTCCTCCTCTGCCACCACCCTCGCCTGCTCACAGCTCCCCTGCTCCTCAAACCTCATCCACCCTTTCCCCTGGCAGCTCCCCCATGCCTGGAACTCCCGTCCTGAACACATTCGCTCAGCTTCCTCCCTTCAAATCCGTCCTCAAGACCCACCTCTTCCGTCAAGCTTTCCCTGGCGCCTCGTTCCTGTTGCCCCCTTGCTGACTTATCCTGAATCATCGTATCTTGTGTAACATTAAATGAGTAACTACACCTTTGTAACTAAGCCAAGCACGTGCACCTGAGACCTCACGAGTTTGTGTATGTATCTTTCTCTCTTCCTNTACCTTTTTGTACATGATGGGGAATTGCATTAATAAGGAAGAGATCATTTCCCAATAACTTTCAATACTAGGGGCTCATTTTAATGTCACTCATGTTTAAGTTTCTCAAAGTATTCCTTTAGTTTTACTTTTGCCAGAGTGCAACTGGAAGTGTAGGAAAGAAATGCTGCTCCAATACAGTGACGTTTTTGCATCCTAAATTAATCTTTTTTACTTTTATATGAAAAAGATTGGAAGTTAGGTTCTTGGAGTAAATGGCAATGATTTTACGTTTAAAGGTTTGGTTTCCTTTCATTGTGTAAACTGTTTTTACAATTTGACTATGGTGTTTAGCTTAATGTTTGTTGTCTTCACGTTTACACGCATGAATGGGATCACAGTGTTAAATTTGTTTTCTCTTTCTCAGACTGATTATTAACATCTAGTTTTTTGTGCAGCTGTTTTTGTTCAAACTGCAGTACAGCACCATGGGCTGAGAATATACCAGCAATTGCTATTTGGAATTTTGGTATTGCTGTCTTCAAAAGTATTTGTGCATCTTATGATAGACTTTGTTAATTAGGAGCCTAATATAACCTGGGAGAAACCTGGCTTGAAACGTGCTTTCAGACCTTTTCCATGCTGGCTATTTGATTTTATTGGCAGACTAGGACCCTGTTGCTTTTATTTGGAGAGTTAATAATAATAATAATAATAAATAATCATCATCATCATCTTTATTTTTATATAGCGTCCCCTGCCATGGAACTCAGAGCAGTTTACATACAACACCACTTTTAATCCTCACAACAACCCTGTGAGGTAGGTTAGGGTGAGAGAATATTGTGACTGGCCCAAGGTTACTCAGTGAGTTTCTGGCTAAGTTGTTAATAATCAGTGAGCTTTCCAGTGCTTTTGTCCAAAGTAGTTCAGTAAATAGTAACTCTTTGTTGCATGTGTGTTTCATTTGCTTTGAGTAAGATCTGCAAGTGCTGTGACAAATGGGAAGCTTGTCTAGTCTCTGTTTGTGAGAGACAAAATTGTTAGGCAATACCTACCTTGTATTGGATAGAGTGGGCTGGAGAGTGTGTCTGTAACTTCAAGCTTTTGGGATCTGCTCTTCAGATATGGAAAGGAGCAGTGACAAGTTTATTTGGATCCAGCCCATAATAATTTTGCAGCAGCTCCGAAAAATTACCATAAAACATTGGATGCTATATAAATAAAATATGTAAATTGAAGCAAATACAAAATGCAAAGTAAGCGGGCAGCCCAGAACATAATAAAATTAATATTGTTACAGAAACAGCTTCCTTCTTGTCATTGATTGGAAGGGAAGGGGGTTTCGGATAAGGTGAGTGCCATGTTCCGAACAGCAGCCTTCTGGGATTGATGCTGAGGGGTCTGTTGGAGCGTCACAAGAGACCAGAGAACCCTGGGATGCTCTCAGAGTTGCACAAAACATTCAATGCCTTCCTACGAAGTCTGGGACCAGGGCCATCCCTGGGAATCCTGCTCTCATTACTTCTGCCCACAGCACAAGCCCTGGCCTGGGACTTTGAGCTGCAGTGGGGTGAAAAAATCTATTCGAGGCTGCTAAACAGATAGGGTCAACCTTGGAAAGAAAAGCAGTGAGCCTGAGCTTCGAGAAACTGTACTTAGTAGCATTTGCTGGAAGGATGTTTTGAATGTTAGTTGTTTGTTATCTTGTGGGGGGAGAGGGGGGATAATTTCAGATGTGATTGTCCGGGAGGCCCACCACGTTGAACCCCGGACTGGGATCCATGTCAGATCCTGGTCCGTGATCAGGTTGTCCATCCTTCAGAGGTGCTGGCCTGATCCTCATCAGGGAGGGGCTGCGTGGGGAGGAGCTCTGCGGCCACACAGCTCCGCGCTTCCTCGGCTGCCCGCCCTCGAGGAGACGGGTGGGTGCAGCGGCCAATGAGGCAGCTGCGCCTGATTGCAGTCGGGGCCACGATTCGGGATGGGCCAATGTAACACACGTTACTTTTGGCCCATCCCGGATCGTGGCCAGTCTAGCCACGGTTCTCGACCTCAGGCTGGCCGGAGTTCGAGAACCGTGGTTAGCTTTGACCCCCGCCAGAGAATCACTGTGGTGAACATCTGGCGGTGGTCAAACAGACGTGCATGGAAACGCCACCACCACAGGGAATCCATTGGGATTCACTGTGGTGAAAGGCGTTTTCGTAACGTCTGAAATCACCAAGAGAGAGAGAGACCAAACATTACTGTAATAAAAAGAATTTCAGATTAACTGAGTGCAGTAGATATGGAACTAAGGAATTTCTTTTATTGAATCATGCTTCACATCTGCCCCTTGGTATTCAGAATGGAGCACACAGTTTCTTAATAATATAAAGTTGTACTGATTTTATGCTGTTAAACGTATGACATTTTCACTTGCATGTACAGATGGCTCTTGGTGGATTAGAAAGTGGTACTCTAAATAGAGGCATATAATGAAAATAGAACAGTTGAGTAACTTTGGTTCAGTAAGAAAATCCTAGGATCACTGTGAAAATTATGTTTAATATTTTTTCTTCAGGAAAAACCACAATGCACTATGATATCCTAACCACAGCATCTACTTATAAAGAAAAAAAAAGTTGTTTAGGGTTAACTTTTTAAAAGCAAAGATGGCACATAGTACCCAAACTCCCATTGACTTTCCATGAAAGCCAGGTGCTTAAGTGATGTTACTTTTAGAAACATTTTTAAATTAAGTTAGGTAGGTAAACTTAGGTAGGTCTAAAATATAATGAAAAAGGGCACAAAATTTGCAGGTGTCTGGGAGCCATTGGCACCCAGAAAACTGAGACTGGCGACTGGTTCAGGGGTGTGGTGCGACAAGAATAGTTTAATATCAGGATAA
>QEPC01004477.1:1878404-1896286 GCA_003113815.1 Sphenodon punctatus
GAGAGATCTAGCAGGATCAAAAAGGTCGAACATCCTGCATCCATCTCCCAGCGGAGATCATCCACCAAGGCCACCAACGCCGTCTCAGTACCATAGCCGGGGCGGAACCCAGATTGAAAAGGGTCAAGGAAACCGATGCTGTCCAAATGTGCCTGGAGCTGCATATATCCGAAAGACAGTCTGTGCTACCATGTTCCATTGCCAGGAGTGCCCATTTGCAGGTTCCCATCTGCCTCCCTTGCCCATAGGATGGGGGCATGCAGGAGAGTGTTCTCGGTTTGCTGCCCCAGTTTTGTGGAACCCAAGAGGTTTGCTTGAGCCTGGACCTAAGCATGTTCCAGAGGCAATGCAAAAATTTTGTATTTGAAAAAGCATTTGGCAGGTAGGGATAGGGGTTGGTTGGGAGGCTTTCAGGGGGAGGGCTTTTTGTGGGGAGGGTGGAAGTTTTTATTGTATGGATTTTATTATTTTTATTGTTTTATTGTTTTATTGTTTTTATAAACATTAAGCCACCCTGAGCTACTGTGGGAGGGTGACATGTAAATTCAAATCAATAAATACTTCAATTTACCACTCTACTGAGACTGCTCTTGCTAAAATAACTAACGGCCTTCTCTTAGCAAAATCCAGTCGCCTCTACTTCATCCTTGTCCTCCTCGATCTCTCTGCTGCTTTTAACACTGTCGACCGCTCTCACTTTCTTGACTCCCTCCACTTCCTTGATTTCCGTGGCTCAGTCCTCAACTGGTTCTCTTCCTACCTCTGACTGATCCTTCAATGTGTCTCTTGCTGGTGCCTCCTACTTTTCTTCCCCTCTTGGTTGGAGTTCCCCAAGGCTCCGTCCTTGTCCCTCTTCTCTTCTCTCTATACGCTCTGTCCCTAGGCAAACGTATCAAATCTCATGGCTTCCAGTACCATCTGTATGCTGATGATACCCAACTCTCACTCCACCCACCTCCCCTCCCTCTATCCAGTCTCGCCTCACTAACTGCCTCTCTGACATTTCTGCCTGGATGTCTCATCGTCAGCTCAAACTTAACATGGCTAAAACAGAACTCTTCATCTCCCCCTCCCGTCCCAATCCTTTCTCTCTCTCTTCCTTCTCTGTCTTCATTGATGGGGTTGACATCCAGCCCGTCCCTCAGGCACGTAGCCTAGGGTTCATCTTTGACTCCTCTCTCTCCTTTAAACCTCAAATCAATTCTGTTGCCAAATCCTGTCACTTCTTTCTGCACAACATTGTTTAAGATCTGTCCTTTCCTCACTGTTTCCTCAGCTAAAACGCTTGTCCGTGCCCTGGTCATCTCTCGGCTCGACTATTGCAACCTCCTTCTCACTGGCCTTCCTCGCTCTCACCTTGCTCCTCTCATTTCTGTTCATAACTCTGCTGCCACAGTCATCCACCTTGCCCACCGCTTTGACCACGTACAGCCCGTCCTCGCCTCTGTCCACTGGCTCCCTCTTTCTGAACGCATTCTGCAAAAACTCCTAGTTTTTACCTACAAGGCTTTTCATAGGCTTGCTCTCCCCTGTCTCTCAGCACTCATTTTCCGCTACACTCCTGTCCGGGAGCTCCGCTCCTCCTCTGCCACCACCCTCGCCTGCTCACAGCTCCCCTGCTCCTCAAACCTCATCCACCCTTTCCCCTGGCAGCTCCCCCATGCCTGGAACTCCCGTCCTGAACACATTCGCTCAGCTTCCTCCCTTCAAATCCGTCCTCAAGACCCACCTCTTCCGTCAAGCTTTCCCTGGCGCCTCGTTCCCGTTGCCCCCTTGCTGACTTATCCTGAATCATCGTATCTTGTGTAACATTAAATGAGTAACTACACCTTTGTAACTAAGCCAAGCACGTGCACCTGAGACCTCACGAGTTTGTGTATGTATCTTTCTCTCTTCCTCTGTTCCCCCCCCTCTTTGTCTCTCTCCTCCCCCCACCTCCCCGGCACATTGCTGTGCTATATAAATGCTTAATAATAATAATTAATTCATTCTTTCTTATGCCACATTCCAACAGAGGCAAACCAAAGCAACTACTTTGCTTTGGTAGCACTCAGATAAACAGTGTAAACTGAAGTACTGTAGTATTGTGTTAGCTTCTCCACATCTGAGATGTACTGAGGGTGCGAGGGTGACAACCATAGTTCAGCAAAGTGTTCACAAAGCAGTTACTTCGAAATAAAAATGAAAGGGGAATTTGTACTCTCAATTTTTCAGGAGTATATACTTCTCTTCCTACTCCTGAATAACGTCGGTTTAGCACTCTGTGTGAACACTCCAGGGTACAACAGAAGACCCAACTATATGTAACTAAAAATCAGCAGAATGTGACCGGAGTAGAACAAATCAGCCATGGACTCAAGCCCCCACAATTGGACCTTTTTGCTCAAACTTGTTTAAAACTAAACATTTGGGGACCATGGTTCAGGGTTGAACCTCTGCGACTTCAGGTTCCTCTCCAGGAGACCGCTCATTTTATTGGATTACCAAGGCCTTGTGGGCACCACATCCTTTAAGGTCTAGCTGATAACATTGGCCAGACTAAAGGAATAAAGCCATTAGGTTAAATTATCTTTCAAGAGCTAAAGCAAAAAGCACACTGTAGACCAATATAATCAGATTTGATTGTATTTTAAACAAACCAAGTTTAATTACAATAAGCAAATTAAAAATACATCCAAAAAATAACACATGCATTCTACCCTTCTCTGTGTACGTCTGACCTCTGGACATAGTAGTTGACAGGCCAGGACCCCTAGACAAAAATCAAGTATAATATTGCCACTCATTAGTTCAATGCGAGATTTAGTCTTCCAGTGTGATAGTCTGCGTGATGCCTGCAAGTCCTCCTAGAAGCATGTTGAGCTTGTCCTGGCTTGGGAAAACTCACACTCAAAGTAGTCAGTCCATTTTCAAAACACCATGTCCTGTGAGCTATGTGGAGGGAATTGTTAACCAGACCCAAGAAATAGCAAATATTCTCCTGGATATTCACTGTGTAACATTCCCTAAGCATGTTAGTGGTGATGGGCTTCCATCTTTAGATGTCCTTGGTTCCAGCATCCATTTCCAGTCTCTCAAATGAGTTATTAAATATTAGCTAAGGACACAGAATATTAGCTTTCCAATATCTCTGGATCGTGCCATTTCCATCAGTTCAACAGAAGAGGCCTTTTGGTTTATGTTAAAGCTGAAACAAATTTGTAACTTTATACTCATGAATGTTTGCTTACCAAAATGAAACAATCGTAATACGTAAAATATTAAACAACAAAAATGTTGAATCTGATTTTGATACGTTCTCACTTTTCTGGCATTTTCATTTTCTCATTCTCGATTGGTTTGACCTCTTAGAGTGCTCTGTGACTAAAGTGGCATCCTTTACTGGGCACACCTACAGGTTACCGCTTAATCCAACCCCCCTTTCTTATATATGCTTATCTTGAATTTAGCTCCTGCCCAGGATGGAGTTTGCAAACGTGCCCTGGCTTTCAGGTTTGATCTCAACTTACCTTCCTAACTTCTCCATCATGAATGCTTTTTAGATGCATGCCAGGAGTTCATGCCCAGCTCTGACAGTCTTCTGATACCAGTTCCCAATAGAAATGTTTCCTGGGTACTGTCTGGCCAAAGCCTTAGCTTGTGTATCTTGAACAGAAGGAAGTTGGGTTCTGTTCCTAATTGCATTTGCATGTTGGTAAACCTCCATTGTGGGCTCAGATGCCTGTTCTTTACTCTTCCACGAGTTTTGCTTAAATTTGGATACTTTCCCAATGCTTCCATGTGCAAGTTCTCTGATGATGGCCTGTAGATGGGCAGCACAAGGAGCTATCCGTTACATCTCTAGAATTTGGCTAGTTATCCTCTCTCTAAATGCAGCTAGTTTCAATTCAGGTCTAGTTTGAGCTTGCCATTGATTTTATATTAGCAGTGATATCAGGAACACATCAACTTCCTGCTACCCATGATGACAGTTCAGAGGCTGCAGCCTCTTTATGGGGGCAGGTCGCCATGAGCACACTTCACCAGTGCTTTGTTTTCTGCACTGGCTGCCTATAGTCTTCCAGACCCAATTCAGGGTGTTGATACTTACCTATAAAGCCCTATATGGCCTGGACCCCACCTATCTGCAGGACCTCCTCACTCCCCAGGCTCTAGATCGACCCTTGCAGTCAACTGGGAGCACCCTTCTTGAAGTCCCACGAATATCTCGGAGGGCAACTATGGAGGGCTGCATCAAGGCTGTGGAATGCCTTCCCGGCAGAGATCAGTGTGGCCCCGGACCTCCCCTTCTTTCAACGACTATGTAAGACCTGGTTGTTCCGTCAGGCTTTTGGTGAGGGAGATGGGGTTGCGGGTGGGGGAATGGTTTTTTTATCTCCACCATGTGGATTTTTATCTTGCCTAATTTTAGAATTTATTTTTATTGTGTTTTATGTTTTAACTATCAATTGTGAGCTGCCTTGAGCTGCTGATGGCAGGAGGGTTTGGGATATAAAATGTGTAAAATAAATAAACTTGACAGCCTAACTCCAGGCAAACTGAATCAAGCTTACACTGTAGCATAGACATGGACTAAGCCTTTGTGTAAGCTTTGGAAATTTTGGTAGAATATCCCATTATTGTGTCTACTAAGGCCACTTGCCCACATTACACAATCTCACGTTAAAGTTTATCTAACGTGAAATTGTGTAAAATGTAAGATCAACATGGGCTGCATGTCCACGTTGATCTTTTACGGAAGTTTTTGTGGGCACGGATCCATTGTTTTTGACAACGGATCCGTGCCCACGTTTGGGTCTGCTCTCCTGCCCTGCCCCCACCCCCACTCCAGGACTGGGTTGGACGGAGGTGTGTACCGGGGATTGCCTCTCTTCCTCTCTCCTCCCCACCCCAATCCTCCCCAGCCTGGAGCTCAGCAACAAATCTTCCCTGCTGGCTCCTTGCCACGCCGCCCTGGGATCAGGGGACTCACCTTCCCTGCGGTCCCTGGAGCAGCAGTTCCAGCAGCGCAGCCAGAGCTGGTGCGTCGGGAGCTGTCTCTGCAGGCGGGGTCTGATGACCTGGAACGCCCCGATGCGCTGACTCAGGCTGCACTGCTGGAACCGCCATTCCAGGGATCTCAGGGAAGGCAAGTTCGCTGCTCCCAGGGTGGTGCGGCCAGGAGTCAGCAGCAGAGCCGACTGAAGCAGTTCCTGCCGTCACAGTCAAGTCCCCCTAAACTCCACCCCCAATCCCATCTGGTGGGCTGGGTTGAGTGGAGCCCTGCTTCTAGTAAGGTTGGTTTAACGTGTTGATTAAGATGCCAGTAGTTGCTGAGACCTCCCTGTGCTAGCAACTCCTGATTGCTATTACTGGTGGAACAACAATGGTGAGAAGAATCTAAACAGACACAGTCAGACGCACAGCTTACTTAAAAGGGAGAAAACAGTACTCCAGACTTTTTTAAAAAAAACTAAAAAAACCACCTCCTTTGAAAAAGTTTTTTTACTTAGTAAATACTTATTTTGGTCTTTAACACATTCCCTAACATATTTTATTGTGCTGGTTCATCCAGGAAAGCAGTTCTTTCTTATGGTTTTAATGTCACTCTGAATGGAATCCAGGGTAGCGGAAGGGCATTTGCTTGGACAAAAGATTTTTGTATTGTGTCTTTAAAAAGAATGTTCAGTGGCATAAATAGGTGAGAATAGCATTTAACATCTAACATCTAGTGTCAGTTCAACATCAGTGGGATTTCATAGAACTAAAGATTCATCGTTTGCATGCCCCATAGAACTTGTGAATCGGACAACAAACTTTCATGTTTCTTGATGTGATGACTTGTTTAAATATTGAAAATGAGACGGTCTATGCCCTTTTATATAACAGCAAGCTGCTCGATTAAGTTGATTGGTATCTACTGCTGAGCATACAGCATTATTTCAGTAGAAAAAAATAAACAAATTTGATCTGATCTAAGGGATTGCAATGGATTTTGCCAATACTGTCATATAGTCTTTGATTCTCGTTTGCTTAAATATATTAACACAAAATTATCGGATAAATAAATGAAGCTGTATCTGAACTAATTGCTGTGATTTCAAAGAGGAGAACAGGTTGATTCTGAAATCAGCAGCAGTTAATTTGTCTCATACTATGTCAATGTTTTTCTGCTTCTGGTTCATATTCCTTTCTGTTCATCAGGGCGACAAGTTCCATTTAGCACTGAGACTGGGCAGGGTTTGTACAGCATGATTACAGAGCCATCTCAGACAGAAGGCAGTTTGGTTGTTTGATTTCAGAGGCTTCTGAAACCATTGACTGTCTTTTTTTATTCTTATTAACACTGTTCACTAGATCTTCTTTTAAAAAAAAAAAAAAAACCATGGCCAAATCCGATTCTGACTTGAGGACTGTAGCATGCTTTGAAGAACAAGTATGAATTTATAGAAAATGAAATGATGTTTTCAAATGAGCAGTGCATTGGAAAATGTACTGTAGGGAACAAGCATACCTGCATTGACTTGGTGATGGAGTGAATTATATATTTTCACCGCTGATCTCTAGGGTGCTTTTTCCTAATGTTATCATTTTTAATGACTCATGTATTGCAGAAGTCTGAAAGGTTCACTAAATCTCATTTACTAAAACATTGTTAATCTGAAAACCTCATACTGTGTCAAAACACATGACCTACCAACCTGTTTCTCACACAAGATTTAGGGCTAGCTGGTTGCTAGCTGTTACGTCAGGAAGGGTATAGTAGGGGCAATAAGAAGTGTTGCTTGTTTGCCCCACTTAGGTGCTGGCTGCATGCAGGAGAAGACAATCCTCACTTCTATTGCCAACAGAGTAATAATCTATTTCCAAAATGCAGAGATGATCTAGAAGGGAATGTCCTGGATGGTTACAGAGGGAGGTGGGGGTATGTCACCCCCCTGAATAGATGCAGCAAAGGGGCACTGTCTATGTCCTGAGCAGCTCTGACTTGAATTCTGTTCTCCTCCTTCTGTTCTCCTCCTTCTCTCTCCACAGTGATATAAAATTGCAGCATTCTCTGCTCTGACACATGTTCCATTTGCACAGTTCAACCCGTGGTGAGAGAGCAAGGTCTCTTATTCTACGGGCTGATTCACACAGCACTCTTAGAGTGAGTAGTGGCACAAATTCACATTCTGAATGTCATGTGAAATCCACACTACTAGCTTTCTCCGCCACTCCCTGCTACTTCTCCAGCATTGCAGACAGGGAGACCACCAGAGCATTCCTCTATTCCAGAGGTGAGAAACCTCTGGCCTGCGGCTGTTTTTTATTTGATTCTTTCCAGTTCTTTGGTTTGGCCCGTAGATCCAATCCTTATCCTCCAAGGACTTTAAAAAGTGAGCTCAGGGGAAGGAAGTGGAGATGAGGACGTGCACTCGAGCTTGGAGGTGAAGCCATGGTACAGATCAGTGCTATGGGCTCGCCATCTTAAACACATCTTTTAAGCACCTACATGCCCAACTTCTATCTGGTCCACAGAGCTCTCGCTTATTTTCCGTGGCCCACATTGGAGGGAAAAGGTTCCCTACATCTCCTCAGTGCCTTCTGCATTGAGGGAAATGCTACAAATACTGCGGTCGTCCAGGGGCGCCACACTGGAGGTCCCCCGGGTTTTCCGGGAGGCCACGCAGAATAGGGCGTTCTCGGTGGCTGCGCCGCGCCTTTGGCGCACTCTTCCGGTGGGGGCCCGTCTGGCCCCGGACCTCCCAGCTTTTTGAAGGAGTTGTAAGACCTGGCTGTTCCATCAGGCATTTAGCGAGGGGTGGGGGTTGGTGAGGGAGGGGGTTGGTTTTTATTCTTTTTTTAATTGATGTTTTATTATGTTTTATGAAATTTATTGTGTATGTATGATATTGTTAGCCGCCCTGGGTTGCCTGTGGCAAGAGGGGTGGGGTATAATTTTTAAAAATAAATAAATAAGTAGATAGGAAACGTTGAAATACAGAGAATTCAGCAGTTGTGAAAAATGCATAAAACACAGTGGTTAAGGAACATACGGCGAGTTTGCAGGGAGAAAGGTGGCTGTGTGAAAGAGCCCCGATACTGTTGTTTTACACAGTATGCTGCTAATCTACAGTGTATTTTCCAGGTTAATTTGAAATCCTACAAATAAAACGAAGGGTTCACTCCTCTGCCCTGGCAAAATTCCCATTGACTTTAACAGTGGAGGGTTTGCCCTGCCCTTGAGGTATGTAGGGCAAAATAAGCGTTTCCTAATTTACTATATATGCCCCTGTGTGTTGGTACCAATCCGTGTTAGTTTGACTTGTGTAATCCTAGGTTATGGAGAGAGAATGATTCTGCAGTGAAAGCTGCAAGAATGCTGCCCATTTGGAAGCCCTAATTTTTGACCCCTTCTTGCATTCTTCCATTTCCAGTGCATGCTCTAAAGCCAGAGGAGACAAAGTAGTTTTAAGAATAATTTTACAGAAATCAGAAACACCATTTTGGAGTCATAGAACCAATATATGTTTGTGTGTGTATAAAAAATGTGTATGTCACATGTCTAGATCAATAATATTTTTTAAAAATAAATAAATAACATTTTGCGGTCATGTAGTAACTCAACTGTGACTGAGAAATTCTGATTTTTTAAAATGCTTTTTCACCTTGGTGAAGTCACCTTTTTATAATGTGGGTTTACACTTTAAAACAATAACTTTGAAAATGCTAAGCTGTTCATGATCTATAGACGTGAGAGTCAGCCGACTGCACCACTTCAGTGTGCATTAATTATGTCATCTTCAGGAAATTTGCATCAATCCCATTCAGAGCTGTGTGCATCAGCGGGGCACAGTGCAAGAGCCAAGTCAGATCCCTATCCCCCAAAAGGATACACATATGGAGGAGCAGTTGCTTAGCACATACTGTGCTGGCTGGGGACTTCCTCCCGTATGTCTTGTGGCTGAAAAAGAAGAAAAGGTTATTCTCTTCTGTATACTCCTAGCCCAAGTGCAGCAGCCAGCAAGTGAATCCTGGAGTTGCTCCTTATGGCCCTTCCCTCAAGTTGTCCCAGCAACGGTAATGCTTGGGTCAGTCTCTGCATTGCTGCCTGGTTGGCTAAAGCTTGACTCAGAATGCACTTTGTGTCCTTGCTGTTGTCCTGGTGCTCAGTCACACTATAGCAGGGGCAGGGAACCTTTTCCCTCCTGGGGGCCACTTTGAAAGCTTGCACAAGCTCCATGGGCCGCACAGAAGTTGGGACGGGGTTGCTTAAGGGATGCACTCAAAGAAAGGAGGGCCCAAATCATGGATCTGTTCCATGGAACTGTCTCCTCTCCTTGTTTCCGTGTCCTCATCCCTGCTCCCTTCCCTGGAGCTCAGTTTTTCAGTGATTGGAGGTAAGAACTGGATCCAAGGGCCAGATCCAGGAAGTGGAAAGGGGCCACATTAAAACTTGCCATGGGCCACATTTGAGCCCCCCGGCCTGAGGTTCCCCACCCCCTGCTCTATAGGATTCACCCTCTTTGGGTAAAAACAGACGTGCGGGACTTCTGACCCAGCTTGGGGCGGGAAACAGCAATGGCTACTCTCCGGGCTGGTGGGTGATGCTAAACAAACGTGCTGGCCACTGGGAGAGCTGTCCAACCGCCTGTATGAGCCAAATAATGGGGGGGGAGGGTTGCAACAAGTATGTGGGCAGCTGCCTTCATTGCCCCATGCCCCGTTGTGGCGGTCAGCCATGGCAGGACCGAACAGACACGTTGGCCTTGACCTGGAATGGGTTGTCACGGAGGAACATAGGGTCACACACGTGTAACACGGGACTACGTGTAGACTACAAATCTGGTAAATGTGTAATGCCAAAGGTTCCCCATGTATGTAAGGTTACAATTGAGAGCTGTAGAACTCAAATTAGGGCTCTGACGCGTCACCAGGCTACAGGAAATACAAACAGATACCAAAATGTGTATTCCAGAACACTTGCCAGATGGAACCCTATAGAGATTTAGATGGGCCTTTGTGTTTGCCTGGGTTGGTACGTGACCGACCCCACGATTCCCCAAAGGAGGGAACAGACACAAAGAAGGGGAAAACTATTTAAAGTGGCCAGTGGGTCACCTAGAAGCTCTTCTCTCCGTGAGCCGTCTTGAGAGCTGATCTGCATGTGAAAGCCTGCCTGGCAGCAGCTAAGCTGAAGAAACATGAGGTGAGAGACATGATTTTGGTCTTTACCAACTAAGAAGCCAGCGCCCAGTCATTCTACCTTTATGACTGAGGAACAAGAAGCTTATGGACCTTTATAGGGTAAGATGTATGTAGGAACTCAAACAGTATAGATCAGGAATGCGTTATGCTTACCTTTGATTTCTAGTAACCACTCTGTATCGACTATCTTGCTTATGTAATCAATAAACTTACTTCTTATCTTTATGAAGAAGTGTCTGTGTCTAATATTGGAACACAAGTGAGCAACAAGAGCCCTCAAGCTTTTGCAAACCCAGAGATTAAAGAGTCTGTAAACGGGAAGGATCGGGCCCTTGTGTGACAAAGGAGTTTCATTGTGGCCCACTTGAATTAGCCAGAGAGAGAAACTAATTCAAGAGAGCTGTGCGCAAGGGAAACCGAGTCACTCAAACCCGGTAAAGTGGGGGATGTGGACCCTCAAACCCGTGACATGGGTGTCTGGGATCAGGCTCAGCATTCGTTCCAGGCCAGCCACCTACCCACCCCAGGCCAGTCCCAGGCCAACATCTGGTGGCACAGGACCACACATGCGGCGAGTCCCAAGCCATAGCGGGCCCACATCACATTGTTTTCACCCTTTATTTTATGTTACTTGAGCAGTTTCCTGGGTTTTATTTAAATCATGATCTAATCTCCTTAGGAAAAGTCCTATGTGTTGATGTATCTGGCAGCAGGGTTCCTTCTAATCTTCTTTACTCCAGAGGAATGCTGATAGGGTTGGGGTTGTTTTTTTTGCTGTGGTTTTTTTGCTGTGGTCACATGCTGAAATCTTTTTCCAACTCCCATTCAAGTATTGCACATCTGCACACTTTCTTACAAAAGCAATTACAAAAAAATTAGCAGGCATTGACACAGATTGACCAAAGAGAAAGTTTTGATTGCTCAGTAGCCAAATGTTGCATATGGTACTCATTAGCAAGACAGTCATATGTATCTGTAGAGATGACAAAATTCTGAGGCTATGTACAATAAATAGAGAGAATTTATTCTACAAAAGCAGACACACAATATAAAATTAATTAAATGTTTCAAAGGAAATAAAGTATATCACGCGATGCATTATCTCAGCATTTTAACTGTCAGCTAATTCTTGAAATTCTGTAAATCTCACTGGTTTTCTCAGTCATTAGTACAAATTAGCGAAGTTTTACTGTTTAGTTTTTTAATAAATGCCAAGTCTGATATTTAGACAGCAGTAAAGTGTTCATTTTAATGCACGATAGCTGCTAGCTCAAGTATTGTATTTTACGTTTAATAATCAGACATGTCATGTTTTTCATACACTAAACAGCATTCTTGGGCACCCAGTCTGATCTTGAGAGGGGCTAGATCAAAGAAGCTGCCAGCCCAGTGGCCCATGTAGCCCAGTATCCTGTCTTCAACAGCTACCACTACTTGATACTTCAGAGGACGGAATACAAGAACAGGGCATATATTTATTCATTAAAATTTATACCCTGCCCTTCCTCCAAGGCTCAGGGCTGCTTACAACAACACACACACAAAACTAAAAATACAAAGCAATACAATAAAATCCCCTTAAAATCCCTACCCTTACCCCAAAAACCCACCCACCCAACCTCTCTCTCCATCTGCCAAAACATTCCCCCTTAATATTGTGTGCTTGCATCTTCTGTTTTGGGTTGTAATTTGCAACTTCTATTTTGGGAGGTAATTTGTGATACTTTGCACTGGCCTTGAGGCAGGGGATCTGGTAGTGGGGGAGGTGTCAGTGGCGCCCTTGTCATGGATGGACCATTACCTCCTCCGGGCCGGTCTCCTGGCATATGTCTGCCCCCGGAGAGGTGCTGAGCCACTTCAGTTTGGTTCATCACCGGAGACTTTTGGAACCAGAAAGGTTCCGGAATGCTCTTGGGGAAATACCCACCAATCTTGATGGCCGCTCATTCGATGACCTCGTAGTCTTTTGGAATACCTTGCTGATTGAGACCATCGACCAATCGGCTCCTAGGCATCCGCTTCCTGAATGCCAACAAAGCAGGTATCCTTAGTTTACATAGGATCTGCAATGGATGAAGCGGAAGGGACGGTGGTTGGAGCAACGGTGGCACCGTATTCATGCTGAAGCCAACCAATTGCGACATAGAGTTAGTTTAAGAACCTATGCAGTGGCTGCGCGGACAGCAAATAAGGTTTTCTTTGCTACCCTCCTAGCATCCGCTAAGTCACGTCCAGTGGAGCTTTTCCGGGTGGTGCAGGGGCTAGTCAGTCCGGCCTCCCTCCACCTGGAACTGGAATCTTCCAGTGCTCGCTGTGAAATGTTTGTTGACGTTTTCGTGGACAAAATCACCCGGATTCACCATGACTTTGACGCCGCGCTTATAGTAGTGGGGGAACCCGAGGTAATGATGGCCCCGCCTTGTCTGGTTTCATGGGATTGGTTTCGGTGGGTATCACCTGCTGATGTGGAGGATGCTCTTGAGGTTGTCAGAGCCGCTTGTTGTCAATTAGATCTATGCCTGTCCTGGATCTAATCAAGACTTGCCGGGAGACGCTAGGGCCATTTCTGGCTGGGGTTGTCAATGCCTCCTTTAGGGAGGGCAGAGTGCCGGGCCGCCTCAGGTGCGGCCTCTGCTCAAAAAACCATATCTTGACATTGACTCCCTTGCCAGCTATTGGCCAGTCTCTAAACTTCCCTTTTTAGGGAAGATTATTGAATGGGTTGTGGCTCGGCAGCTTCAGGGGCATCTCGATCAGGTCACTCTTCTTGATGCTTTGCAGTCTGGCTTTCACCCTGGATTTGGCACAGGGACTGCAGTTGTGGCTTTGGTCGACCTGCACCATGATTTGAATCAGGGCAGATCATCTCTTTTGATTCTATTAGATCGGTCAGCAGCATTTGATACCGTTGACCATGAGATGTTGGTGGCGCGTCTGTGGGACCAGGCTGGAGTGGGCAGAATTATTCTTGAGTGCTTCCGTTCTTTCCTGGCCTGGAGAACTCAATGGGTGGTACTTGGGGAGTGTTCATCTTCTCCCCAGAACCTCACATGTGGAGTCCCGCAGGGTTCTATTTTGTCCCCTCTCCTGTTCAACGTGTATATGCAGCTGCTGGGCGTGGTCGTGAGAGGGTTTGGCGTTCGGTGCCATCAACATGCTGATGAGACACAGCTCTGCCTCTCTTTTTCAGTAGACCCAGGCCCGGCAGTCTCGGTGCTTACCGAGTCTGGCAGCTGTGGTGGATTGGATGAGGGTGAGCCTTCTGATGCTCAATCCCTACTAGACGGAGGAGGTGATGGTCGGTAGGGCTGGGGGAGTGGTAGCCTCCATCATTGACAGTGTCTGCCCCCCGTTAGCCGCTCCAGTCCGTAGTCTAGGGTTCTCCTCGACTTGCAACTCTGCCTGGATTCCCAGGTGGCAGCTGTAGTGAGGGAGCGCCATTTGTCAGTTACATTTGGTGCGACGACTACATCCGTATGTTTTGAACTCTGACCTGGCCACCATCATCCATGCCTTCATTACCTCTAAACTGGACTACTGCAATGCACTGTACATGGGGCTACCCCTGTTGACGGTCCAGAGGCTGCAGCTGGTGCAGAATGTTGCGGCCCGCCTCCTTACAGGGATGGGTCGTCGTGAGCACATCACAACAGTGCTCTGTTTTCTGCACTGGCTGCCTATTATCTTCTGGGCCTGATTCAAGGTGTTGGTGTTGACCTATAAAGCGCTAAACAGCCTGGACCCGGCTTACCTGTGGGACCGCCTCATGTCTTGGGCCATGGTGTGGCCCATGCGGTCGGCCGGGGACGCCCGACTCGAANGTCATTAGTACAAATTAGCGAAGTTTTACTGTTTAGTTTTTTAATAAATGCCAAGTCTGATATTTAGACAGCAGTAAAGTGTTCATTTTAATGCACGATAGCTGCTAGCTCAAGTATTGTATTTTACGTTTAATAATCAGACATGTCATGTTTTTCATACACTAAACAGCATTCTTGGGCACCCAGTCTGATCTTGAGAGGGGCTAGATCAAAGAAGCTGCCAGCCCAGTGGCCCATGTAGCCCAGTATCCTGTCTTCAACAGCTACCACTACTTGATACTTCAGAGGACGGAATACAAGAACAGGGCATATATTTATTCATTAAAATTTATACCCTGCCCTTCCTCCAAGGCTCAGGGCAGCTTACAACAACACACACACAAAACTAAAAATACAAAGCAATACAATAAAATCCCCTTAAAATCCCTACCCTTACCCCAAAAACCCACCCACCCAACCTCTCTCTCCATCTGCCAAAACATTCCCCCTTAATATTGTGTGCTTGCATCTTCTGTTTTGGGTTGTAATTTGCAACTTCTATTTTGGGAGGTAATTTGTGATACTTTGCACTGGCCTTGAGGCAGGGGATCTGGTAGTGGGGGAGGTGTCAGTGGCGCCCTTGTCATGGATGGACCATTACCTCCTCCGGGCCGGTCTCCTGGCATATGTCTGCCCCCGGAGAGGTGCTGAGCCACTTCAGTTTGGTTCATCACCGGAGACTTTTGGAACCAGAAAGGTTCCGGAATGCTCTTGGGGAAATACCCACCAATCTTGATGGCCGCTCATTCGATGACCTCGTAGTCTTTTGGAATACCTTGCTGATTGAGACCATCGACCAATCGGCTCCTAGGCATCCGCTTCCTGAATGCCAACAAAGCAGGTATCCTTAGTTTACATAGGATCTGCAATGGATGAAGCGGAAGGGACGGTGGTTGGAGCAACGGTGGCACCGTATTCATGCTGAAGCCAACCAATTGCGACATAGAGTTAGTTTAAGAACCTATGCAGTGGCTGCGCGGACAGCAAATAAGGTTTTCTTTGCTACCCTCCTAGCATCCGCTAAGTCACGTCCAGTGGAGCTTTTCCGGGTGGTGCAGGGGCTAGTCAGTCCGGCCTCCCTCCACCTGGAACTGGAATCTTCCAGTGCTCGCTGTGAAATGTTTGTTGACGTTTTCGTGGACAAAATCACCCGGATTCACCATGACTTTGACGCCGCGCTTATAGTAGTGGGGGAACCCGAGGTAATGATGGCCCCGCCTTGTCTGGTTTCATGGGATTGGTTTCGGTGGGTATCACCTGCTGATGTGGAGGATGCTCTTGAGGTTGTCAGAGCCGCTTGTTGTCAATTAGATCTATGCCTGTCCTGGATCTAATCAAGACTTGCCGGGAGACGCTAGGGCCATTTCTGGCTGGGGTTGTCAATGCCTCCTTTAGGGAGGGCAGAGTGCCGGGCCGCCTCAGGTGCGGCCTCTGCTCAAAAAACCATATCTTGACATTGACTCCCTTGCCAGCTATTGGCCAGTCTCTAAACTTCCCTTTTTAGGGAAGATTATTGAATGGGTTGTGGCTCGGCAGCTTCAGGGGCATCTCGATCAGGTCACTCTTCTTGATGCTTTGCAGTCTGGCTTTCACCCTGGATTTGGCACAGGGACTTCAGTTGTGGCTTTGGTCGACCTGCACCATGATTTGAATCAGGGCAGATCATCTCTTTTGATTCTATTAGATCGGTCAGCAGCATTTGATACCGTTGACCATGAGATGTTGGTGGCGCGTCTGTGGGACCAGGCTGGAGTGGGCAGAATTATTCTTGAGTGCTTCCGTTCTTTCCTGGCCTGGAGAACTCAATGGGTGGTACTTGGGGAGTGTTCATCTTCTCCCCAGAACCTCACATGTGGAGTCCCGCAGGGTTCTATTTTGTCCCCTCTCCTGTTCAACGTGTATATGCAGCTGCTGGGCGAGGTCGTGAGAGGGTTTGGCGTTCGGTGCCATCAACATGCTGATGAGACACAGCTCTGCCTCTCTTTTTCAGTAGACCCAGGCCCGGCAGTCTCGGTGCTTACCGAGTCTGGCAGCTGTGGTGGATTGGATGAGGGTGAGCCTTCTGATGCTCAATCCCTACTAGACGGAGGAGGTGATGGTCGGTAGGGCTGGGGGAGTGGTAGCCTCCATCATTGACAGTGTCTGCCCCCCGTTAGCCGCTCCAGTCCGTAGTCTAGGGTTCTCCTCGACTTGCAACTCTGCCTGGATTCCCAGGTGGCAGCTGTAGTGAGGGAGCGCCATTTGTCAGTTACATTTGGTGCGACGACTACATCCGTATGTTTTGAACTCTGACCTGGCCACCATCATCCATGCCTTCATTACCTCTAAACTGGACTACTGCAATGCACTGTACATGGGGCTACCCCTGTTGACGGTCCAGAGGCTGCAGCTGGTGCAGAATGTTGCGGCCCGCCTCCTTACAGGGATGGGTCGTTGTGAGCACATCACAACAGTGCTCTGTTTTCTGCACTGGCTGCCTATTATCTTCTGGGCCTGATTCAGGGTGTTGGTGTTGATCTATAAAGCGCTAAACAGCCTGGACCCGGCTTACCTGTGGGACCGCCTCATGTCTTGGGTCATGGTGTGGCCCATGCGGTCGGCCGGGGACGCCCGACTCGAAGTCCCCCTGGTTTCCCGGGTGGCAACGATGGGGAGGGTGTTCTCGGTGGCTGCTCTTAGGTAGGGTGGGCTGGGTTTTGGGGGGGGGGTGGTGTTGGTGTCTGGTTCCGCTCTTCTAATAAGTTTGAATAAGTTTATAATTTTACGTTGATTTTATCTGTTGAATTGTTAATTTTTGCACTTTATTTTGAGCCGCCCCGAGCTGCCGTGGTGAGCAAGAAGGTGTGGGCTATAAATGTGTCTAAATAAATAAAACCAAGGCAGTGGCTGGACTCAGCAATTCAATGAGGTGAAGTGGCTAGAACAGAGATTTCACCTTTCCAGGTCTGGGAGGGAGTAGGCTAGGCGGGTAGACTGTAGTGGAAGTGTGGTGCAGGTTTAGCCTCCTGTTTGTATCTGGTCACCCTAGCTTCTCTCTGCCCCCTACTGCTGCCTCTGCAGCAGAGAGAGACTTGGACCATCCCTGCAGAATCTGCGTCGGAAGGCAGATATGGAGAGTTCATGTGAAGTGGAAGTCAATGCCTAACACAGACCACCAAGCTACTCCTAAATTTTAAGGTACATTCTTTGATGTTTGCATCTTGTGTGTTGTATAGTTTCAGAGAGAAGGCATTCTTGCTCCACTTTAAAAGAGAACTCCATTTTACCAATGTGTAGATACGTGTATGCACATTTAACTATAATAGCTAAAGCTATACTGGGAAAGTAGAGTACTTCAGCCAGGAGTGCTAATACCAAGCAGTCTAGACAGAGTGCTATTTATTTGCTGTGTTGGTGAAGTTGTTTTACATTTTTATCCCACTTATTCTCTTGAGGCTCAGAGCAAGTAACAATACATAAATAAAAATCATGACCCCAAATAAACCCAAATATTAAAATACTTCAATAAAATCACATAAAATAGATAAAATCCCATAACCTCACAGTATCCCAATATTATCCCTCTCTGTCAAAGGTCTGGCCAAACAAAAAGGTCTAGCATTGCCTCCGGAGGTTCGGGCTTAGACGAACCGCCAAGGAGAGGGAGTTTCATAATTGTGGTGTAGCCACTGAGAACACCTCCCTGAGTTTCCTCATTTTAGAAACTTGGTGGGCAGATGGTACCTGCAAGAGGGTGCTCCTAGCTGATTTTAGAGGCCTGAAGAAATGTGAGGGAAAGAGGCAGTCTTTCAGATATTTATTTTATTTATTTATTTTACTAGTTTTATACCCTGCCCCCTCCTGCTTGAGAAC
>QEPC01004477.1:1899885-1938493 GCA_003113815.1 Sphenodon punctatus
GCCCTGACATGCGCGAGAGAAGCTGTGGCAGATCCCCATTCATACCGGCTCTTTTCCTGTCGGCGGGCTCCTCCGGGCTGCCGCGTCTTCCCTCGCCCCTTCTACTGCCGCCACTGCCGCCGCAGGTGAGAATACAGCCTAATTGTTGAGTTGGAGACCAATCTAATTTAGACATTAAATGGGCATTATCAAAGTGAAAATTGCACTTGCATGCAAATGTTTCCTGTCGCTATTTTCAGATTACACATAAGAGTTTAAACTGGAAGAGAGCAAAGTAGCAATGTATTCCTTTAGGTAGTTAACGCTGCAAATTTGACATTTTCGTACAGCCAGTGTCACTGTTGTTCTTGTCAAGCTAATTAATTTGTTTCCATTTTTGTTGGTGCAGGTCCTTCATGCGCCAACAGGGATGAGAAAAACGTTTTCTAAAAAAATGTACAAAAAACCTTAAATATAATTCTTACTAGATTAGATTTCAAATTGGCAGTTTCCTTTAAAAAAAAATAAATTAAAAAAAGGGATACAGCCTGACTATCCAGACATCAGCAAGATTTACTGTGACCAAATAACCTACATGTTTTTTGAGCTCAAGGAATAAGCTATAGCTAATTGGTCATTATCAGTCAATCACAGCTGGTTTGTTAGTTACTGTCCTGAAGTAAAGCCACAGACTTGTAACTCTTGTGCAAATTGGCCAACGATAGTGGGAAAACTGATTTTGAAGAAGCATGCATTATAAAGTATGTTTTAATGATTAACAGCTGCATTTTCCTTCAGTGTTGGCAAGTGTAGCCTATTTAGCTGGGAAATGGATGTTTCCTGGTGGTTAGCAAATGATTAACGACCTAGGACACACTCTGATGGCTTTATACTACAGGTTAGAGATCTCCTGATCTTCTCTAATTGTGAGCTGTCCAATCTGAGCATGATAGAGCAAATATTCTAGACCTTTGCTTCCATTAGTAATGAGGATATTTAAAAGTGCCTGGGGGAAGAGGGGGTTATACAAATGAGTGTTCATCTAGACGTTTGTCCTCTTAACCCTTTGACTGCGACAGTTTTCCAAATGAGTTAGCCAAATAAAAGTTAAAGGGGGTGATGACATTGCTGCAGTGGGGATTAACATTCCTATCTAGTTGTCTTTGGGACTCGGACAGAGGAAGCACGTGAAAAAATGTCACTCCTGCCCTCTCATGCAAGAAGGTTAGGTCTCTGATAAGTGCATGGGCCCACATGGGTTAATTTCATATATACAGGATGACACGTACAATATTCCTTTCTTTTAAATAACAATAATTTTTATTTCTAAAGTGCTCCCCTGCCAAACTGTGCTTGGAGCACTTTACAACATAAAACCGATATAAAATATATTTTTTTAAATCAACCTATCCCGTTATTGCTTCACAAGTTTAACTCCCATATTGCTCTTCACAAAATAATTATTTGAAATATTAAACTGATTTTTAATTTGTTTGTAACTATCTCTGGGGAATGAAAAGCTGTTCAGTATTTGGTAGATGTGTTTGTTTTGTCCATTCATGTATTCAGTTTAACTGCCTTAATTTTCAGAATTTTATGTTAAACTCTGAGGTATAACTATCCTCTTCCTTCTGGTCCCCTGGGACATCTGTCTGTTTGGGGAGCGAACAGTCCGAGTCACCTGGGCAGTCCCATCCGTTCTCCCCTGGAGCCTATTTCAGTTGCTGCCAGCCTGCAGAGGAGAGGAAGCTGCGCCCCCGGGGACTTCCCAGGGTTTGTGGAGAGTGGGCAGCCTGAGGCACCTTGGAGTCAGTCATTGTAAGATGTTTTACCTGGGGCGGCTTCTTTGTTTTGTGGAGGCAAATGGGAGAGTGGGAGTTGGGGCCAGCTAGAGCTCCTCTGTGAGGGGGAGAGGGGCATGTGTCCGGAGTGGTGTCTAGGTGGAGTTGGGGAAGGGATTGGTCCTGTCTCTTATACACATCTAGATGTGTATAAGAGACCAGATATGTGGGGCCCCAAGCCATTTGGGGCTTTAAAGATCAACACCAGCACCTTGAATTGTGCCCAAAAAGCTATAGGAAGCCAGCACAGACTGTAGAGCACAGGTGTGATGTGCTCACGATGAACCACCCTTGAAAGGAGCTGGGCCGCCGCATTCTGCACCAAGAGCAGCCCCACGTAGAACCCATTGCAATAATCGAGCCTTGAGGCAATGAAAGCATGGATGATGGTGGCCAGATCCGAATCATGCATCATGTATATACGATTTATATTTATATTTGTTGTAAACTACCCTGAGCTTTAGGGATCGGATGGGGGTATAAATCTAATAATAATTTATAATAATACATTTACAATTTTGCATCTCAAGCAGCCAAGTTGTCCTAAAATGTCTTGTTTTAACTTGATATCCATTCAGCGATAACGTAAATTAACCTGCATCTAACCATTTCTTTTTAATCTATACCTGTAGCTGTTGTTTATATTGTAAGTTCACATTTCACGTTTTTAAGCTGTGTTTCTGCTTTGTCAGGTTACCAGTGTCACAAAAGAGTGATTCAAATCTTCTCCCTAGATGTTGGAACGTCTTAACAGGTGTTACCTGTTACTTATAATCCCAGAGTTGTCTGAATTCCCCTTATAGTTTATGTAGGCCAGGAGCACTTTCATCTCTAGTTTTTACAAAGGTATCTCACATACAAATGTATTTTTAAAGTAGAAAAAAGCTGCAGAAATTGTGAAAACAAGCTTTCACCTATGAAAATAATTTGTGTTGTTTTTTTCTACTTCAAAATATTTTTCCTCACCAGCAGTTCAAGATGTGACTGGACCCTTGCACTGTGAACAGGAGGAGGAGGGTCTTGGTTCCCTGTTGATCAGTTGTTTGGCAGAACTGTTCTCCTGTCCTCTTCACAAGCGCACCCCAGTCTGGGCACATGCAATGCCGACATAAAGGAAGGCATGAAAATATATCCTTGCAAAAAGATCAGCAAGACCTTTTCCTGCAAAAAAATTCTTTTCTTCCCAGATTGTTGTTTATAGGATAGATCTTTCCTGTGGTATGAACAAAGGGAGCTTAACAAGGAATTGTTCTGGCATTGTGGGAGGCTCTTGAGAGCTCAGACTGCAGTTTTCAGTAATCTTCACATTGAGCTCTGAAGGGGAAAGGCATTGGTTGTTACTGGTCATAATGATAACCAAATCCATCATTCGGGCAGACGGGGGCTGCTTGAACACATGTTTATGTCACTGCATGTTTTCAGGCCTACCAGGTAGCTCCCACCAGCTGATCATGATAAGATGAGTGCCAAATGGCAAATGAAATTCGGTGTTGATACGTGCAAGGTGATGCCCATAGGGGAAAATACTCCGCGCTATACATACACGATGCTTAGTTCTGATCTGGCTGTAAGCACTCAGGAGAAGTATCTTGGAGTCACTGTGGATAGTTCCTTGAAGACATCAGCTCAGTGTCCGGCGGCAGTCAAAAAGGCAAACCGAATGCTAGGCATTATTGAAAAAGGAATACAGAATAAAAGGGACAGTATCATAAAGCTGCTGTATAAATCTTTGGTACGACCCCACCTTGTATGCATGCAGCTATGGTCGCCCCACTCCGAAGGATATAATAGAACTGGAAAAGGTTCAGAGAAGGGCAACAAGGATGATAGAAGGGATGGATCGGCTTCCATATGAGGAGAGGCTGTTTAGCTTGGAGAAGAGGCAGTTAAGGGGGGCGGATATGATAGAAGCTTATAAAATCATGAGTAGCATGGAGAAACGATTTTCTCACAATATGAGAATAAGGGGGCGTTCTCTGGAGTTAAATGGCAGCAGATTTAAAATGAACAAAAGGAAATACTTTTTCACGCAGCAGACAATACATTTGTGGAACTCATTGCCAGAAGAGGCTGTGAAAGCCAGCAGCAGAACTAGTTTCAAATGGAAATTGGATGAATTCTTAGAGGATAGAACCATAAATTCCTACTAGTCGGGACTTAAATCCTTGGCTACCGATAGTTGAGAGTGATTAGCGGGTGCTGGGTCACACCTCTATGACCTGTACATGTCCTCCTCTTGAGCTACATGAGCTGACCACTGTCAGAGACAGGATGCTGGGCTAGATGAACTGCTGGTCTAACCCGGTATGGCACTTCTTATGTTAACTTCTATTCCTCTCAAAAGTGAGAAATCTAGTGATTCCAAACACAGATGGTTTATTTTTGTATTACTTTTGAGTATTGGTGTCAATATTAAGGGTTTAATCTTCCACCAGACCAGGAGTAGGGCAGTGTACATTTCTACGCAGACCAGCAGCTTGAAATTACAAGTCCAGGCGACAGCTTGTAATAAGTAATTGGCAGGCTTGTCCTACGCTACAGGCCTTTGACTGCTTAGAGCAGAGGTGGGAAAAGTTCCCAAACTCAAGGGTCACATACCATATCGCCAAGAGCGAAGCATGACTTCCCTTAACCCTGGGGGTGGGGCAGGGCTTCCCCAGTTTCCCCCCTCACTCCCAGGTAGTCTGGTGGGTTCAGGCAGCAGCAGCAGCGGCGGCGGCACAGGGCATGTTCCTCCTGTTCTTGCAGCTCCCATGAGACTCTGCCAGCCAAAATGGCAGCTGAACTTCTCTTGCTTCTGAAGGAGGGAGTCGCATGGACCACCCCCACCCCCCCTGGAAGCCCATTCTGATGAGGGCCACAGTACAGTTGCCCAAGAGCTGCAGCCACTGTTTGCCCACCTCTGGGTTGGAGGGTGATTTTAAGGACCATTTTTGCCATTATTTTTCAAATGAGTTTAATTTAAAGCAGGATATGGAACCCCTTGACTTACCTTCCCATATTTTCATGGCTGTCAATTTGATTTAGACAAAATCAAATTTTCTGGCAGCGCTGCCAGAAAAGAACTCTTCCGTTTGCTGTGACTTCGATGGTCAGAGCTATGTTGAGAGGTTGGGATTGGAGTATCTGAGCAGCAAAATCAGCATTTGCAGTAGTTAACTTTTTAAGTGCCTGCGTGTAATATAGCCTTTTCCCATCTCCACGAATAATATTACTATTTTGTTTGAACATGGTATTTAAATTTGGTTTGAAATTTAAGCACTTGAAGGGTTAACCACCATAATATCGTGACATTTCAATAAAAGAATTTTGCTTTAAATTCACCCTTGTAGTTGACATCAAAGCAGTGCAGCTGCTACTAGAGTTCCAATTAGTAGTTTTTACTGTTTAAATTGAGCTATTGGAAGTTGAATCTTGAAACAACCATGTTCTGGGCAGGGTTTGGGGTTGGAAGGAAGGCATAATGTGCTTTTCTTAAGCAATAAGCTTTTCTTGGATTTAGTAATGGATTTAGTAGCAGAATGAAAGATCTGAGGCATATTTTGGTATGTCCATTGTCCCAACAGGTAATTATAGTAACTCCACAGGTATTGGTAAATAAAATATTTCCCCTTTTTTTCCTCTTTAAAGCAATTTAAAAGAACAATTGAAGTTCAACATTCTGATACTTTCTTTGTAGGTGTTGGTTAGTATTTGTTCATCATTATCTGTTCCTTTTTAATTGAAAACGGACTGCTTGTCAATTGGGAACAAAGCCACCTTTTAAGTAATGTAATTTTTTAGCATATTGGAAGATAAATCGGAAGTAACGCTTTGATGCTAAATGTGAGGGAAATTAAAGTATATGCAAGGGTAGGCAAATAGCAGTGAAATATCTCAGTAACTTAACATCAGTTACTGTTCAGAATTTTTTCATCTTTCAAGGGAGACCATGTGGGAAGCTTCAGCATAAATGACAACTGGTTGGGATTTGTTTTTTTTGTTGGTTTTTTGTTTTGTTTTAATGCTTTGAGGACTTTCCACAGTTATAATTGTAGTAGGTGCTACTGTGTTACTAGCAGTCAGTGGTCCACTAAGTCCAAAGTGGCCACATTTACTGCACATATCCCTTCCAGTGAAAAGAACGAGGATATTGCAGTATTTGGAATTCCACATATTTATGTCTCAAACATCTTACTTCTTACTGAATTAGGGGTGCCTAGGAATGTTTCCTTTTTTTTTACAGGTTACAGGGCTGTTAGCAGTTCCATCAAAAATCATGTTTTTCACAGAAATGCAGTTTTAATTCCCGCTGACCTCTATGTTTATCGACAGATGGTTGATACGAGACTCGCTTACCCAGTGTTAATTCACACCATAGTAACTTTGTAATGTCAGTAACGCTGCCTTCATAGAGAACTTTTTAATTGCTAATAAAACCTCAGTAGCTCAACCTGATCAGTCGTTTTCAAGAGGCACTTTGTGAAACCAGATCTTGATATGTAGAAGCAATGTGGTGGTTCTATCTCATTTTTAAAGTCCACTCGTTTTCAGAAAACACCGAGTGGAACTTTGTTAATGTGTGACTGTGTTTTGAAACAAAAATGTATTTTCATGGTAAGGGTAACTGCTCCAATACCACCAACAGAAAATCAATTCTAAAATTTTGCTAGGCCAGCAAAAATATTATCCCGCGCTATTAATTCAAAAGGAAATCACTCATTTCCTTTTGTTTTCATTTCCTTGTTGTTGTGGATGGAAAGTCGGGTGTTGCAACCTATTTCTCCGAGTGCCTGGATCTTGTAGTGGCCTTCAGTTTTTGCTACTACAGCGGAATGGTTATACAATGTGTGCTAACAATTTCATACCATTACTTAAGCGTGTGCATAAATCTCCTGGACCCAGGACCCATTTACTCTAGCATTCCAAGGGCCCAATTTTCTTCCCATTTTAAATTGGTGAGAATTTTGCCATTGACTTCAGAAACAAAACTAGAGACTTAAAGACTGATTGCTGGCATCACACATGGCCAGACCAGCACTCCTTTGCATCAGTATACCACTTGAAAGCTCGGCATTCTTAAACCCTGCCTCTTTCTAATTTAGGAGAGATGAATTGGGTAGGAGATTTTTGATCATCCTTATAGGTTCATACCAATGAAAATTTTATATAGCATCCAAAGTTTATTGATGCTTTTACAGACAGTGCCTCTACCCCATAGAGCTTGTAATTTAAGGGTTTGATCTTGCAAACTGATCTGTCTTTGCATTTTGATATCTGTGGAGCTCCACGTGAGCACAGGAGTACAGGCAGCCAAATCCATTGGCAGGATAGAGCTCTAGATAAGTCGGACTCAAAGCTCTAGATATGCAAGATCCCAGTGCAGCATTGGGAAAGATTTACATCAGGAGTGGGCAACCTTTTCCCTCCCTCGGACGGCTTTGAAAATTAGTACAAGCTCTGAGGGCAAGAAAGGCATTGTGTGTGGTGGGTGGGGGGAGACTTAAGAGGGATGCTCAGGATGGGGGAATGAAAGAAAGGGTCAAGATCATGGATCTATCCACTATCCTCAAGTGCATTA
This sequence comes from Sphenodon punctatus, assembly GCA_003113815.1. Lineage (NCBI taxonomy): Eukaryota > Metazoa > Chordata > Lepidosauria > Sphenodontia > Sphenodontidae > Sphenodon > Sphenodon punctatus. Next base: position 1,907,266 of record QEPC01004477.1, read on the forward strand.
TCTCATCTCCGTTCCCTTCCCCCAGAGCATGTGCCTTCAGTGTTGGAGGATAGGAGCCAGATCCAGGAACTGGAAAGGAGTAAAATAAAAATCCGCCATGGCGTTGGCCCGTGTGCTGTAAGTTCCCCACCCCTGGTTTACAGCATATTAGGTGAAGCACTCCAGTGTGAAGTGTAGCTTCATATTTGTGTTCATGTAGCTTGTGAATTCTTTTGTTTGTAAATTTTGAACTTTTATCAGAATGCAAATGGATGAAGTGTTTCTTTATTCCCTAAGTCTGTGAGACTTTTGATTAAATTACTACGTAAAAGTTTTCAAGGAGTTGACTATCTCTGTTTTAAAGGGAAAGTTGTGTTTCTATAACTATCATCCTCTTCCTGTCTGTTTTGTTACCTTGTTTTATCTTAAACTTTTCCTGTTTTTCCCTCCGTTTTCGCCTTGTTCAGTCCGTTTCTCTTCTCCCTACATTAACGATTTAGAATTATTTTTTCCTCCCCCTCCCCCCCCTTTTGTACTTGTACAAGTTGACTTTGCAAGCATGTTCTCCTCGCCTTCACTCCCAAATTTATCCAAATCTGAATTTGAGGTTGCATAGATCTGCAGATGCGCCCCAGGGACTTGAATGTTTGGTATGGTTTGGATCATTCCACATGGTGCTGAGTAGGGATGTGCAAACAGAACCAGGTTCGGATATTCGGTGGTTCGGGTCGAAATTTGAGTTCGGATTCAGTTCGGTCGGGCTCGGTTCGGTCTTTAGTTTGGTGCAATCAGGAACTGAAAATGACATTTGGTTTTTGAAATAAAGGGGGAAAACTGAAAAACATGTTTCCGGCTATAACATTTATGTTTCTTATTCAATTTTGATGAAAGTTGGGGAGATTATACCCCCGATGGAGGGTACTATGTGTACCAAAGTTCGGAACGATTAGTTAAAGGGAACCGATTCCAGAAGCAATTAAATGTTGTGTGTTTAGGAAAAGCTCCATACACATTCATGGCTACAACTTCTTTATCTTGCATCCAATGTTCATGAAAGTTGTGCATATTATGTCCCTCCGTATGCTTAATACTTCTGCCAATTTTCAGAAAGAGTGGATAAAGGGTCCCAAGGGTTAAGAAAATACATTTCCAGCTGTAACATTTTGGTATTCCATTTTGTTTACAGGATATTTGGCAAGAATGTATCTATTACCTTTCCTGCCATTTCAGCAAATGTACAGGAGATTTTGATAAAGGGACCCAATTATATAAGCAATTGATGTTGTCCCCGTGAAGATCATTATTCAGATGAATATCAGCATATTCAGTGCCAGTCAGAGGCAGGCACCCTGCATGGCAGGGGGAGAGAGACTGTAGGAGGAAGGATGTGGAGCAACCCCAAAGACTGACAGACACATTCAATGGCCAAACACATTACTGCAAGCTTCTAGCTTTACAGGACCAATTGGTAGTGGCTTCGAGGTGGGCATAAGCAACATAACTGGGACTTCTGAGATAGCATCCCAGCAGTCAGAAGACAGTTTAAACACATCGAGGCTGGCCAATTATCACAATCACATCCTGCAGCACTGAGACAGATGACATAAGAGAATCTCTGTTGACTCTTTCCTAAACAGATGCTTCTGACTTCCCAGAAACAAGTGGGGGAGAGATGTTGGGATGGTCCCAGCACAGAATGAGGATATTTGGTTGACATTTCTGTTGGCCAATTTGCATCACAAACCGATCTTATATCACAGTGACATAAGAGAATCCCAGGCATAGGCCCCTTCTCTACATATGTTGTAAAGGCATATAAAATTGGGACCCTTTAAAAAATCTTTCTGATATTTGGCAGAGATGATCATGAAAGTGTAATATATAGCCCTGCCAAATTTCATGTACACTGGTTGGACTACGAAGATGTTAGTCAGACATATATTTATATGTTAATTGCTTATACCACCAAGACCTTTTTTCCAATCCTTCTGAAATTTGGCAAAGGTAGTTAATATGGGAAGGGGTATAAACTGAACAAGTTTCACCTACATTAGATGTGAGGCAAAGAAGTTACAGCTAAAAATGTATATGTAGAATATTGCAAAATACAATAATTCAACTGCTTCTAAAATCGGATGCCTTTATCCAATCGTTTCGAATTTGATACACATAATGCTTCCTGTTGTTATAGGCACCCCTATTTTCAGCCACATAGCATAAAACACAAAAACGTTACAGCCAATAATGTGTTTTCCATTGAAACCAATGGAAATTCAATTCCGAACTCACCGAACGCATCCGAACCGAACGTTCGAGTTCGGTTCGCATGTTCGGTTCAGTCGACCGAACTATTCGAGTTCACTCCAAACTTCCAAACCGCGTTCACCCATCCCTAGTGCTTAGAGAAAAAACATCTATCTTGCTGTTACTTGAAGAAGTGTGCTGTGGCCGTAAGAGGAGCATGCTAGCTCCAGTTCTTGCTTTTTGGCTTTCTGAAGGAGAGATAGGAGGACTGCAAAAAAAATAATCTAGAACAGTTTTTGCTGCAGGATGGGGAAAGAGAGCAAGACAGCAGACGTGCCATGACCTAGTGAAAAAACTTTCTGTCCATGTCCTCTACTTATCATATATCTTCTCTGCATCCTCTCCCTAATCTATTTAAAGAACATTCGTGTGCTTTAGTAGAAAGCAAACTGGCCGTTTCTTCTTGCTCTCTGACCTTTTGATTCTAATTCAGGATTCTGGCAAAGTTCTTTGGGTGTTTGGAAGACAATTCATGCATTTTTGTTCCTTAATAATGAAGTCTTTCTTCTCCGCTAGTACACCAAAACCTGCTCTAAGGGTGTCTGTCCTCATCTTTGCTCTCTGTCTCCTACCCCACCAAATAGAACACAAAAAGATGGTTTTCCTCTCTCTTTTGGCACTGGGACAAGTTGACTTTCCAAAGTTCTCCTCCCCGTCACTCTCAAATTTATCCAAACATAAATTTGAGGGTGCAAAGCTCTGCAGATGTTCTCCAGTGGATTTGAAAGTTTGGTATGGTTTGCATTATTCATGACATGGACCCAAGAAAAAAATGTCTGTTTTGCTGCTACTGAAAAAATGGCCTGTGCCCCATAACAGGGTCAGTTCCTGATTTTGGGGTTTCTGGAGTAGAGGTGGGAGTTGCAAATCCTGTGGGGCAGCTTCTGCTATTGGATGGGGGAAGACAAGACAGCAGACTTGGCATTGCCAAATGAAGAAACTTTCTGTCTGTCTCTCTTCCTCCTGCCATAAGATCTAAGCACCATTTCTCTGCATTCTTATTTGAAGAATGTTCTTGTACTTCAGTAGAAATCAAACTGACCTTTTCTTCTCGCTCTCCAACCTTTGATTCTAATTAAAGATTCTGGCAAAGTTCTTTGGGTGTTTGGAAAACAAACCACACACTTTTATTCCTTAATAATGAAATCTTTCTTCTCTGCTAGCACACCAAGAATTTCTCTAGGGCCCCAGGCTTCATTATTGCTCCCAAACCCCCCCCCCTCCCCCAAATGGAACACAGAAAGATTGTGGAGCACCAAGTGGACTTAGGTGAGTCTTCCATTTAAGCATCCGCATCCCAGCCTCACTGCACTTCTTCTCCCATCTAAATTATTTGCCTCTAGTATCTCCTTTCTTGACGTGTAGAACAGAGGGAGTATCGGATTCTCAGAATTATTCCAGTCTTGATTGATAGTGGGTAGAGTAAGCTGAGTTTTTTATAGCCCATTGGATACTTTGCCTAATGAATGTTAGTAGATGCTTTATGTGCTCTCAGTGTTCCTGTATACTGGTTGAGAGGACTGGACAAGGAGGATAAAATTGTGTTTTGTAATTATGTAAAATAAATGTTTTTGAGAGACTAGGATGTGTATTTTTTCAACCTTTCTTTGCAACAATGAGGGCTAGATTCTTTGTTTTTTCTTGTTTTGCTTTTTAAACTGCATCATCAGCTGCACAAGGAGAGGTTAGTCTTTCATGATACAGTTCTTAAGATTGTAGGCTAGCACCTTTCCTAAGGGGGGGAAATAATGTCATGCTAGAATTAACAACATTTTGAAAATTTATCTGAAAGGCTTTGTGTAAAACATCATAATGTATGGCCATTTCTTGTAGAGCAGGAAGGTAAAACTACAAAATAAAAAGTGCCCCAGGAAAACTCTAACTAGATGGAACAATCTGAAGGAAGTTTATTTAATCTTACGGTAAAACACACTACATGTTTAAAGTTTCATCAATGTTCAGGCAGTGTTCTTAGCCAGGACACACATGTAGTTATCTTCTCATGGTGGTGATTCACAGCTGACTTCCTCCTTGTTGGAGCATCTTCTTAGAATAATAAACCACTTCTTGCTGAGAGACATTGTTATTGGTAGACAAGAAAATGAAGCAGACCCTTTGATATTAGAAAATGGTTGATTGCCATGGTAGTGTTTTCAGAATGCAAAATGTCCTTCATTGCCTCTTCAGGAGAGTAAGTGGAACTTTTGTGAGACAATTTGAAAGGGTTTCAAGGTTCCTGCTAGCAACCATATGCCATCTTACAGTACTCTTCTTATATAAGAATTCCAAAAAAGAGTGTGTTACACAGGGTGGACTGTAGCTCAGGTGGTAGAGCACATGCTTTTCATGTATAAGATCCCAAGTTCAATCCCTGGCATCTCCAATTCAGGGTATCGGGTAGCACGCCTGGGTGAGGCCTCTCCTGGAGACCTGGATTTGAAACCCTGTTGCCATGTCAGCTTGTGACAATACTGGACTAAGATGAACCATTGGTCTGACTCAGTTAGGCAGCTCCTTATATCTTTATATGTAATGGAAAATATTGTCCATTCTTATTTTTCATCTGCTGTCTCTTTAACATGTGATATCCAGTAACTATTCTAATAATACTTTCATTACTGCAACTTTTGGTCTGTTGGAACACTACAGAAATACTGATATAAGTATTCAAAAAAGTAATTCACAAGAATATATCCCATCTACAAGATAGCAAGAAGGGCAGATAGCAGTTAGAACACAAAAGTGGTAGTTCTGTTTTTACACAGGCATTACGTTTGAAAAGATAGCTGTATTGCCCTCCATTTTAGTTTGATGTACAGAAATACATTTTTCTCTATTAATTCACCTTTGCAAACACACTTTTTTAAAACCAAGGATTTATGTACTGCTTCAGTCATCAAATTCATTATAAAAAAAATCTCTGTGTTGGACTCAGTATAAAGAGTTATTGTGGTTGTCATGCTCAATGCAAGTTTTAACATCTCAAGCAGTTTTTCTTTTAATGAAAGTAATGCAGAGAGAAGCCGGTATGGAAATACACTTGTAAGTTCAGAACTTGGCTTGTATCTTTAAAAAATTCTTTTCTTTTTTTGGAGTGGGGGAAGACTGGAATGGTGGTCGTTATTTATACTGCACTTCCAGGGTTCAAAGTGCTTTACATTCCTTATCTAGTTCACTCTCTCAACAACCACGTGAGGCAAGTCATTATTATTCCCATTCTACAGATAGGGAGCTGAGACTGAGAAAGTGAAATGCCTAAAGTCACCCAGTAAGTTCACAGCTAAGACAGGATTTGAACCTTGGTCTCTCAGGTCCAAGTCAGCATCTTATTGACTAGGCTCTTTATTTCCTAGAATATATAGAGTGATTTTACTTACATTTTGTGGGTTGGGAAGTAGATGCATATAATTGTGCAACTTTTTCTGACACTTTCATATCATGTGTTTCAGCTCTACTGCTTGCAATGGAATGGCTGTCGAAAGAGCTGTGTTAGTACAGCTTTCCCTTACCTCTGTTGTGACTGTTAACTGTATTCTTGTGTTGGGTCAGAATGTCGAGTGGAAAGGAAGTTGACAGATGACCAAAAAAGTGTTAATTCTTTTTGTTGATGTCTAGAGATGATTTTGTGTAAATCTGTGGGCTGGTAAACCAGGGAGTACTTGATAGGCCATTTCTCTTACCCAGTCTTTGTTGTTGTTTTTGTTTTTTAAAATCAAAACAAAAAAGCACACACTATTTGGTAGATACTATGAATAATTTCCTATCATAATTATGTGCTTTAATTTTATTCTTTATTCTTTAAAATGAAAAGTCATGTGGCTTAAATAGGCAGCTGTTTTTATTCTGGCTTGTTAAAAGCTTCTCAAAATCTGGTAACACTGAGTTCTGTGTGATATGTGTGTGCCAAGTATGTGTTACTGCTTCAGCCTGTTTTACATTTCTTGCCATGAAACATCAATTAGAAATTTGGCAGGTATCAGTCATGCTATCTTGTATGTAAACTGGATGGGAGTTCATTGAAGTAACAAGTGACTAGCCACATTCGTTATTTTAAAAGGCAGGAAGTTGACCTTTATGTTTATGCATGTGTTTAGCTCTTTATTTCCAGAGATACCTTGCAAATATTGAAAGCTTAAATGACTGAACACAACCTTGCATTCAATTTGCAGCTTGAAATATTCCATCTAGAGCCAAAATCTGTCCTTTAGATTGATGCAGCCCACATGGGGCCTAAATTATGAGGCATGTAACTGGTATCAAGGGTACTTGACTAGAAGCATTTTCAAGGTTTTAATTGGTGTTTTCTGCAAGCTCCTGAATTTCTAGTATTTGTTTTTTTCTGACTTCCTACTAAAACGTCTGTATCAAATCTAGGAAAATAAACAGGCTTCAGAAGGAAAATAAAAGCAAACCGTATATATTCAGAAGGGGCAGTAGGGAGGGAATATCTCTCATAAAATTCCAGAGCCCTGAAAACTCTTGAGGGGTAGACTTATGGGCTTGTCTTAATTGATTACAAAACAACAATAATAAATGGAGAACTAGAATTTTTCTTTTCTGTTTAAATGGGAAGTATAAAACAGCATTTATGTGTGTGAGTTCCTTCCCTTTAGTAAGCGCCAGTGCATTTTGAAATACTAGATAAAGCAAGCATAACTACAAAACACCAAATCTGTCCACTAGATAATGAATATGGAAATTCTGATGTGCACTCTAGTGCCTCTGTTTGCTGTTGAGATGTTGTAGACAAACGAGCTCTGCTATTTCTAAGTAAAAACATTTATGAGGAGCACATTGTAAACAATTTCTAGAACCTGTCCTTGAGTCACAAAAGGGATAAGGACCTGTATTCCATCCTATTTCTTAAGAAGACTTGATGATTGGACTTTAAAAGACTTGATACTTTCTTATGAAGGAGACAGTTCGAGATTGAAACTCATCAATCCTTCTCTATGGCAATCAGGCAGGGTGAGTGGTTGATTTCCCTGAATCTGAATGAGGCCTACCTCCACATCCCTGTTCTTCTGGCATACCAAAAGTAGCTTCTTTTTTGCTATGTTGGCAGTATCGTGGACCTCTCTTTGGGCCCAAACCAAAACTCATGGATGTGCATGATGCACGTATTTTGTGTATGCACCACATTCTTTCCACAGAAATTGCACACGCACCCTTGTGTGCAGGGTTAAGGATTGGACTGCTAGTCTTTACAAAAATCCTCATACTTTTAGTGGCCTATCTTTGCAGGAGAAGGATACATTTTTATCTGTATCTCAGTGATTTGCTCATCAAAACAGTCACCAGTGATTTACTACTATATGCAATCCCATATAGATACCAAGGTTACAGTGAAGTACTTGCAAGACCATGCTTTTCCTCATCAGTGGAAAGAAAAGCCATCTTCATCCCACACAACGCATTGAGCACTTATGAGTTGGTGATGTACTGTCATCATTATCCCACATAGACAAATCTAGATCAGGCCTTTTATCTGCAGGATCCTTTTGCCCAGTTACTCATGTCTGAGTCCTAGCCAGTCAGCCAGGTCTCATGATGGCGTACATTCAACATATGTAATAGGCAAGACTCCACATGAGACCATTGCAAGCTTTCCTCTAGCCCTTCCAATGGATGATTATACAAAATCAAAACCCTTGGGTTATAGCGCCATCGCAGATCAAGGAATCCCTGAACTGGTGGTTGGACACAGACAGATATATATGTTATGTGGTGGCTGGACATGTGAACCACCAAAGAAGATAAAAATCTCAGGACCTTAGAAGAGAGGCAACATGTCTATTCCAGTGGGTGGGCAGTACCTCTGTGGCAATAGAATATAGTGTTATTGATAATCTTATGTTCTTTTGTTCTGGACAAAGGATGCCAGACCTAACTTCGGTCAAGCAAAGGCAAAGAGAGGGTCCAGAACAGCCAGCAGGCCTGAGATTGTGATGGAATTCAAGCTGAGATGACTCAACATGTGGATAAGGCCCCATCAGCATACTAACAAAGGCATAGCCAGACAAGTATCTTCTCCTGGCACCGCCACACATGCTTAACAAAGTCTCCTGCTGAACAACTGGAGTTGACAAATGAAACCCATTGTGAACAGATAAGTGGGACATTTGCAACTCTGCTACTGACTTCCAGGCCAGGAAAAGAACAATCAAGGAAAGATACAGATGTTAATATGCTAAGGGCCCTTCCTCCCAGGAAGACGTTCTTCTGATATGCTAAAGAACTGTGTGATGTCACCATGACATGGCATCTGGCTATTACTGACCTGTACCTCAGAACTGTATAAAAGAACCTGGTCATACAACATGACTTTGGGTGAAGGCTAGTGGTCACCAGTTGGTGAATCACGTGGTTTCACTCCCTTCCAGACCTTGCACACACGGATCACAACTTGTCTTCGCTCGCCAGCAGCTCTACTCTCCAGCACCAAAGGGCCCTCTCTCAGTCTTTTCCCTGAATCAGCCTGCGTGCTTCCAGGATTTGGCCAGTCACAGGACACGTAAGATATCTTTATCTGGGGACTATCTGTATAATACTGTGTGTGTAGTATAATCCTGCCAAGAATAGAAAACCAAGGTGTGCCGTTCCAATAAAGTTTTGTTTTGTACCACATTGGAGTGGTGTTTTATGACGATCTCGATCCCAATAATTAATTAGTAACACCTCAAGTCAATAAAAGTTGTCCATATCAGAGGGAAGAAAAATATCAGGGCAGATTGACTGAGGGGAGGGATGGTGAACCCATCACTCAGTGTCCATGTTAATGACTCAGAGGAACCTGGTAATAGATTTATTAATGTCAGAGGAAAACATCAAACTGCCCATGTATATCGCAAGAACGAAGGACCTGGGAGCCAAGGCAATAGATGCAGTGTCACAGAAATGGCTACAAGGATTTCTATACACGTTTTTTCCATTTCCCTTGATTTCTCAAACAATCGGCAGGACCAAGGAAAGAACCACAGTGATAATAGCCCAGGATGCCCTGATATTTCAACCTCCTCAGACTTCAGATATTTCCTCCATTGTCTCTTTCACATTGCTCCGACCTGCTTGCTCGCTGAAGTTCCTGTGGTGTTTGACAGGCTGTAGATGTTGAACCTGACTGCTTGGAAGCAGAGTGCTGCTCTCACTAGGCAACATGAGCTAATTGAAGTTATTGGTGAGCACTCTTCTTGTCTCAGGAAAACTGCACCCAAAGAATATATTTTTGAAAATAAAAAACTTGACAGTTTAAAAAAACAGTTAAAGGCAGAGCCATTTCCAAAACAAAAAACTTGCCTTTTCAGAACCATTTTACAAAATACATTTCCCCCTAATTAAACCCCCCAAAACATGAACATTAATTACAATTACAATAAAAAAATTTAACATGCATTAAAACAAAAATTAAATGCCAAAAACATGGAAATTATTTACAGATTTTCTACCTATATTCCATAACTTACCATCAACATTAACTTAATATACTTACTTCCTTATCATACATACTTGTATTATTTATCACTAAACTATCATGTTATTTCTTTATTGAGCATTTTTTATTATGCTAATTCGACTATGAACAGTTTTTTGTTTGCCTTAACTCTCATTTACGTGTGTAAAAATTGTATACGCGTTATACAATGAACTGTTGACAATGTCAGTGTAGACAACTTTACACAATCAGCTGTACACAATGCAAGTCTGCGCAAAAGGACAGAGTTAAAGCAGTTTGAAAAAATGGTTTGTCATTGAATTATTATGATAAAGAAATGATCCATAAAGAAATAATGTGATAGTTCAGTTACTGATAAATAAGAGTAAGTATGTATGGTAAGGAATTAAGCATATTTATTATGTTAATGTTGATGGTAAATTATGGAATATAGATAGAAAATCTGTAAATAATTTCCATGCTTTTTCGCATTTAATTTTTGTTGTATGTTAAATGTTTTGTTAATTGTAATTAATGTTCATTTTTTTGGACTTTATGTTAGGGAAAAATGTATTTTGTGAAATGGTTTAGAAAAGGAAAGTTTTTTGTTTTGGAACGGTTCTACCTTTAATGGTGTTTTAAACTGTAAACATTTTTGTTTTAGAAAACTTCCAGGCTTTTTTGGATGTGATTAATATAGTAATGAGAATGTTAAAAGATAGCACATATATTAGTTATGTGATGTGTTCACATGTGGATACGCAGTAAGGAAGGATAGAAAGAGAAAACCAGAAGCATGAAAGTCATATTCATCTTTGCCCTCTGTTTTTAACAGTCATATTAATTTAAAAGTAATCATATCCATATTCTGAGGGGCAGGATACAGACAGGCAACAGGGGGAGAGATGCAGAGCTATGGGACAAGGCAGGAACTCCAGACGTGGAGTACAGACTGGCTGGGTAGCCCCCCTCCCCTAAGATTGGCAGCAGGTTCATCATTTCGCATGGCAATTATAGCCTTCTACTCCGGCCCCACACAGGGATGCTTGGGGCTGCATGCAAATCATTTCAGTCTGTATTGCTTGTGCAGAATGAGCCAGGTCTGTGGTTGGCCTCCCCAGCACAAGGGGGCAGCTGTGGGTGTGATGCTGTAGGGAAGTAAAGGAGGGTGGAGATGAACCTACAGAACTGCTCCCTCCATTCATTTTTGGAATGGGTGGCTCTCTGCTACCCCTTCCCCAACAGCTGTTGATGCCACTCAGAAGGAAGGGGAGGAGACACAACCAGACAGGAGTATTCTGCACTGCAAGTTAAAGCCGCAGGATGGGGAAGCTGTCGGGGTGTTGGGAGGGGCAGGATGGAAGTGAAGTTGGGGCAGGTTCTGGGCAGAAGCAGCAGGGGGGTTGTACTGTGGGCACAGTACGACTACACTGGGGATGTGTGCATGTTGTCCCCCCTCCACGGCCAAACACTGAACCAAACTTACTCCACCGATGGCATCTCTGCAAAGGGCAGATGGGGGGCAGAGTGAGGTGGATACAGGGCAGGAAACAGAGACTTACTACCCTTCCTGAAATCCCTTGTACTAGCAGCCCCCACCCCAGGCTACTGTAGAGCTGGGTCTTTGGGTCTGCAGCCTTGGAACGTGAGATCTAGAACAAGTGCTGGTGTAGCGTGATGAAGATTGGTGAAGCCAAGAACAAGTTATTAAGGGATTCAAAAATCAGTTCTGCAGGCTGGCATATGTGCGGTCGAGGAGCCGCTGACTGCCCAAAAACAGCATAAGGAAATTTACGTGACTCTGCTTTTTAAAATCACGTAGCTTTATCAGGAGCCCGCTCTGTCACAATGGCCCTTTTCACACAAGACACTCTACACCCACTGCCCACCCGCTATACATGTTGCAGGGCCGCAGTGTTGCCTATTGGTGCCCTATAACATGTATAGTAGGTGTGTGGTGGTGGAGAGTATCTTGTGTGAAAAGGGCCAAAGACGTTAGGCTCTTGTCAGTTTCATGTCAATTACCCACTTGCCTCAGAACCACAGCAAGATGACACTTTAGTCAGTTTCGTGTCAATTACCCCCTTGCCTCACTCCATACTCTTGACTCTGTATGAAAAGTTGCATGACTTTTATTCATTCACTCTGTGGGGAGGATTTTGCGTTATCCATATCTCGTCCGACCGGATGAGTTTAGCCCCCAGACTTCACAGCCTTGGAGCATGAGATCTAGATCAAGTGCAGGTGTAGTGTGTTGATTTGTGCAGCCAAAAACGAGTTATTAAGCATTTTAAAAATCAGTTCTGCTGGCTGCGCATGCGCAGTCGAACAGCCACTGAGAGCCAAAAACAGCATAAGGAAAGTTACATGACTCTGCTTTTTAAAATCACATAACTTTATCAGGAGCCAGCTCTGTCACAAAGACATTAAGCTCTAGTCAGTTTCATGTCAATTACCCTCCCACCTCAGAAAGCCTGCAAGAGGCTGCTCTGATCAGTTTCATGTCAATTGCCGTCTGGCCTCACTCCATACTTTTGACTCTGTATAAAAAGTCTGCAACTTTTCACTCTGTATTTTTGACTCCATGTGAAAAGTGCACCTTTTCACTGTGTATGAAAAGTTGCAGACTTTTAACTTGTATAAAAAGTCTGCAGCTTTTCATACAGAACTTTTGACTCCATATGAAAAGTTGCAGACTTTTGACTCTGTATGAAAAGTCACATAACTTTTCTTATGCTGCTTTTCCTAACAACACAAATGACCATCAGTGGCTACTCGACTGCACATGCATCAGCCAGCAGAACTGATTTTTTAATGTTTAATAACTTGGTTTTGGCTGCACCAATCATTATCACACTACACCAGCACTTAATTTAGATCTCAAGCTCCAAGGCTGAAATCTGGGGGCTCAACCTATCAGGGAGGAGGAGATATCGATGAATCACAATTGTCAGGACGCTGTGCATTGTCGCTCTCAGCAACATGAAAATGTTGGTATGAGGCTCTTGGGCTTGGAATCTTTTCCTACTCCTGGCCTATTCCTTGAGGAGAACTTCTACGTCCTGGGCTTTCAGATCTTCAGCCTGTACAAAGAGCTATCTAGGGCAGCTATATGGTCCTCCGTCCACCCATGTACATGGTAAAATGTGGCCACTGGGGACAGGATTCTGCAAGCTATACTCCAGTAGCTTCTTGTATTATCACAAATTGTTTCCCTTGTACCTTAAGTGTTTTCAGTCTCTCTCACTGTGGATTTTTCCCTTTGGCAAATCCCAGTGTCCAGGACTGCTGTCTAGAAAAGCTTTCCAGAACAAAAATTCCCAAGCAAAGTACACAGTTTTTTCCTGTCTGCTATTTATTTATGAAACGTAGCCATCTTATCTTGAAATGCTTTTTGGCCATTTTTGACTGGGTGAAGTTATAGCTCCGGAATGTTGTATTAGTTCTTTGTGTTGATTAGACTGCCTTTTCAGTGCCTTTTAGTTTTCTGAAGTCCTGTCTTTAGACTGTCAGAGCCCCCATTGTAATCAGATTGCTCAGCATTATTTAGTGAAACTAAAGAAATGGTAGGAAGGATTTTCTTGCTTGGAAAATCAATATAAAATACCGGTTTATGAATGTTTCTCCCTAAGATTCTTTAGTGTAAAAGTCAACATTTTCACTCCATAATTGTTTTGAGGTGAAATAACAGAAATGGTGGTGTATTGTATTTTTAAACTTATTTTTAGATGGGAGTAAATGACTGCTCCCAGAATTTACTGTTAGACTGTGAAGCAGCATCTACTTTTATAAACAGATTGAGAGTTTCTACAATGAGTCTGTGTGCTGTGAACTATTGTTTCTGAAATCCTATTACCACTGATGTTGACAGTCTGTTCTTTCAAGGTATCTATAAAAGAACTAATGACATTTTTCACAAAACTTACAGAAGATGGTAACAAGCTCAGACAAGCATCCAGTAATGACTGTAAAACAAGACTTGTGTGTTCTATGCTAACCACCATTCACGCATTCTGATAGCTGCGTCTCTCTTTTGATTATTGCTGTGGAAATAAGGAGTCCTAGAAGACAAGTTCATGCAAGGCAGAAAGCTGTTTTCAATACTGTTAAAACTACTAAGTGAATACTATTACGTGCTGTCTCTTTCCAACATAAAAGCATTTCCTTTCATTATATTACTTAAGTTATAGGATAGCATAGTGGATTTATTTGACATTGTGATTAGGAAACAACTGGGTGCTTTTTTGTTAAGGAAAACGGAAATTCAGTGCAAACAACTGTTGAAGTTATCAGAGAATTTGAACGCACAGATGTTTGTTTGTTCATTTATTTTTACAATTTATATGCCGTCTCCTCCTGCCTCAGGCATCTCGGGGCGGCTCACAATATATTAAAACATTTAAAACATTAAAAAAATTAACATAAACCATATTAATTTCAGTTAAAACAATATCAAACCCCATCCCCCCCACCCCCCACCCAACCCATCTCCCTCGGGAAGGGCCTGACAGAACATTGTCTGCGGAAAGAGGGGAGAATTCTATTATTGTAGTGCTGAAAGACATTTCAGGAAGTCATGTAGTCTGTCCCTCTGCACTGGGGCAGGATTAATTATATCTGAACCAATATAAAAAATATAAACTACAGCAGCAACAAGTTTCTTACAGGTTTGGGATAGCTCAGTTAACTACTTTGGGCCCTCTCTGCCTTCCTCCTTGGTTGCTGGACTTCAACCTCTAATTTACCTGGAGTATACATGTCCTTACAGGGAAAATTTATGGTGTAAAATTCAGTTACTCCAGAGTTAAACTACTTTTTGTTTAATCTGGACTAGCAATCTCTTGCAATGCTGCCCCAGAATGTGGTATTTCATGGTAAATTACCAGGGTAATTTTTTAGTTTCATCTGAAGACGTCATCTGTGCCATGATTTCCAGAGATCTGTCCAAACTACCAGTATGTGTATAGTGCTGATTCATCTTTGGCATTTTATGTATCTGCACAAATGGTTTTTATAAGTTTAATGTGTGTGTACGTACACACACACTTACAGAAGACTGCACTCTGTTCACAGATAGATGTGCATAGGACTCCTTCTCTTTTTTTGGTTGAATAATGGAGAAAATTGTTCCTAAAGCATGCAAACATTATTTCTTGATTAGGATTTTTGCCTCTACAAGGTTTGGAGGTGACCTGTCAGCCTTTACTGGAATCTGATGCATGATGATTGAGTTTTTCAGAGCACCTTATAAACATAAAAATGTTTTATATTTCACAAACCGCTTACCTGAGGTGATGAGTCCAGAGACGCCTAAAAGTAAATGTTCAGAAAAGGTTTTCCGTTGAATTATACTCTTGACACACCCCGTTTCCCATAGGCTTTTAGGCCTATCATCTGATGAAGAAGAAAAATTAGTTAGAAATCTGTTGCATATGGTTCGCCTACTCAGAATTCTTTAATACTTGCTTTGCAGGAAGAGATAAGGAAAAAGGCGGATGCATCTTCTATTTACAGTTCATTTTGGACTCTTGAAATGAGTTAAAAGTTCTACAGTAAGCATGGTTCTGAAGACCGACAGGTTTGTTTGACTAACGTTTGTCCTCTTGAGTCTCAACGCAACACAGATAATGCAGGCCTCCATTCAAGATGTCAAAGGAAATCCATCTTCACTCCTTTTTCAATTCACAAAATGATGTACTTTTTCCATTGAGAGACAATGATGACTGCTTGCAAGCAGTGTACTTTCCCTCTTGGGGTACAGCATGAATAAAACACGGATGAGATGGAGACCTCAGGAACACGTGTAGGATTGATTAGTCAGCGTGCAGGGCATGAAAGGGGAACTGAGAGAGAATGTGCTGAGATGGAGGCAGGAACAGAGCTGTGAAGGTAAGGCATTTGAATTGAATAAAGAGACGGGAAGCCATTTCAGGGTTGCAGAAAGCGGACGATGGCACTGGAGCAGCAAGAAATGGTGGCAAACTGAAAAGGAAGCATTCACAAGATTACAGGTGTTGGGAAAGAAGGACAAAACATACAAGAGGATTGTAGCAGCTGGATGAGAGGGATGGACTTTAGAGAGACGCAACAGATTCTGGCAGGAGCCAAATCACTTCTGGAATTTGGGGAGAGGAACAGAGCGTTTTGTCTTCAAGGCAGGTAACCCCTGCTTCTAACAGCTGCCTAACTGAATGTTTTACATCTGGGAGTTGTTTTCCCAGCATGAGAATTTGTTGATTCTCCCTTTGGTGCCTGTCTGAGAACAAAGTGTCATTTCACAAGAGTTAGTAGAGATCTTTCACTGCTCTTAATAACCATTGTTAATTGGTGCTACTCAAAACCTTGCTTTGGAGCTCAATTGTCATCATGCAGAGGCTTGCATAGAAGGGGTACACAAGAAACGTAGCAATTCTGTTTAGAATCCAGTTTAAATCCTAATTTAAAGTGACATCAAGCCTGGCATCTGCTTACCCTTCTCGTGAAAACGGCAGCATTTAAACTTAACCACTGCTAATAATCTAAAACAAAATATAGGTCTTGATCCTGTGTACACACTACCTGAGTATACACTAGCTACTGTGAGTAATCCAATTGCACTCCAAGGACTCGGGAAATTGAATGCTGAGCCTGGTTGTAAATGTGTGCAGTATCAGATCTATACTTCCAAATGTGTTGCTAATATTAATGGTTAATCAGTTGCTTTGTGAATCAATGAAAAATAGACAGAATATACTAAAACCGCCAGTTGGTTTCTGTCTGAAGATCTGTTTAAGAATACTTAATGTTTCACCTTTGTAACATTACTGAACTTTCTTGTGCATATGTCTAGATTTAACATAAGTACCACTTTTAAGCTTGAGATGCAATCAATAGTAAGTACATGCAGAATTCTGCTAAATGTGCTCCTATTGCTTCCAATAGCTTTTGGGGCACAATTCAGAGTGCTGGTTTAGACCTTTTAAGACATAAGCCTGGGCCCCACATATGTGAAAAATTACATTTTCCCCTATGTTCCATCACAATCGCTGCAGTCAGCTGAGAGGGAGGGTGTGCAGAGAGGTATTCTCAGTTGCTCCCTCCCACTTTGCTCCTAACACCCCTTTAATCCCAGCTTCCACCTCAAAAAGCTGGTTTAGAATAAGCATCCCTAACTTTCAGACACTTGCATAGTGCTGAAAAAATGAACACATGTATTTTACACACTGTGGGACAAGTGCTATTTAAAACTTGCCTGAGCTGCTAAACATCACGCTAACGTTGGATCACTGGATCTAATCCAGTAAAAAGAGAGGTCATGTTAGAGAACTAAGCCATCTGTCCAGTGTAGAATTGAAAGGCTTTTATAAACAAATTCTGTTTCTTCATTACTCTCTTTTTGGCGGGGGTGGGGGGAATTAAAGTGTGCCTCTGAAGCTGAGTCTACAAAAATGGCTTCAGAATTGTTCCTACTTTCTTGCCCTTTTAGTGCAAAACTGTATTAGTGTACTGATGAGCTAATTAGTGCATTAGAAACAGCGCTTTGTCACTGGCTTGGTGACAGTATAATGCATGACTTCAGAAGTGTCTTCTGACTATTCCAGACATTGCACGACAAATAAAGACAAGAAGATTTTTGTATGCTTATTGGCAATGCTGCGGGGAGGTTTTCAAAGAACCTTGCTTCTTCTTCCCAGAGCTGATCTTTATGTATTTTTATAACAACGATAACAAAAATTTAAAATGCAAATACAGTGGTAGCACTAAGAGCTAGCTTTGCAGACTCTGCTAAGGTTTCTATAGTTGATGACTTCCTTTGACTCTCGTACAACAAGAAAACTTTCCTATCACCTAAAATGAATGCTAATATATTGGTCAGCAATAGTGTGTTCCCCTATCTGATCTAATTTCATTTTAATTGTTTTGTACATTCTCCAGTGCCCTTCCATGAATAAGTTATTGACCAGTCAGACTAAAGGATTTTCTACTCACAGTGTCCTCTTTAAAAAGAAACACTTGTGTGCTCTGGTTTCTCTACTTACTACTCATATTAAAACATGATCCTGGTAGGTGGAGGGCACTTGAAGCTCCCTTTGACTTCAGTGCATTCCAGGGTCAAATAATTTACCAATCAAATGAAAAGGAAATTGATTTTTTTTTCTGAGAAGAATAGGCTGAGTTGTGTGTTTGGTTTTATTTTTATTTTTTTCTTGAGAGCAGGGGTGTTCAGAAGAGAGAGGAGTAGGTTTGTAAAGAGGAAGGAGGGCAAGTGAGATGAGAGTAGCAGAAAAAAATTCTAAAGGCAAGAGAAAGAGGCAGATAGTATTGTAGGGGTGTGCAGCAGGACAAATCACGTAAAGCCTGGAGAAAGATTGGGAGCAGGAGGAGGAGTTCCTGAAACACTAGATTATCATGTCATTTAAAAATTCACCTTTCTGAATGGTTCAAGTCCATCACTATTTGATATAATTCACCAATGGAAAATCCTACGGGTCCACAGACCATGCATGATGATAGCTATGAATACAGCTGCTGATCATTTAGAGCAACACTTCTCAATGTCATCCTAGATTGTGCAGCATGCCCTACATTGTAAATCAAACCGTCACTTGTGAATGACCCTTTGTGCAATTGCTGATGTTGTAAATATGTGCTTACACACTAGGCCAGAGCTTTTCATTGCTTAACAGCAGTTTTTTTGTTCAGAGTCATGTTGCATAAGGCGGCTTCTTCAAATTGCTAAAAATGTATATTGACTGCATCCATAATACTTGGATTGGGAGGCTTTTACTGTGTAGTTCCAAGAAGGCTATACCCTCTAACCTCCTAGCTAGATGAAAAGATGTCCAGGTTTTAGTTAAATATATTACTACCCTTCTCCTCTTCACCCACCTAGACTTTTGTCAGGCCTTCAGAACTCCCGTTGGTCTTTCAACACTTTCAATATGCAAGTCTGTAGATAAAGAATTCTGAGATACACAAAACGTAATCAAAAAGCCCCTTTGATGGTCTAAAGATGTGTAAGAAGCAGTAGCAAAAGCAGAATTAAACTTATCTCCATTCTTAACTGTGATGCCTCTCTGCACTGCATAAGGCTTTCTGTAATGTAGATTAGACCCCTAATCTTTCTAAGTAATAGATTGACAGACATGTGCAGAGTGTGACTCGCTGCTCATTTTGGCACTAAGCTCGTGTCTCTTAGCTGTGCATTTGCTGAAGCGTAAGCTTGTCACAACTAGTGTACACTACAGCTTTTGCTTGCCTAGCTTTGAAAGGTAAAAACTGAAGTCCAACAAAATGTCGAGGGTTTTCCAGCAGTACTCATTATAAAGGGAAATAGTTAGCATAGCCGTTTGTAATCAAGCACCAATAAAACTGAGCTGTTCAGTCCCCGTTTGTGAGCCCAGCAAGTAGACATTACAAAGCTGTTGTCCAAACTCACTCTAACTCATACCTCCTTCATGGCCTTTATGTCAGAGGTTCCCAAATTTGTGCATTGGGATCCCAAGTACGGTCACAGCATCCACAGATGGGGTCGTGATTTGATTAACTTTTTACTATTCTCTGTTACGGTCTGGGATGATTGGCTTATATTTAAGTCTCAGAATGGTCTGGGGTCACTCAGGCAAAAAGTTTGCGAACCACTGCTAATGTCAGTTTGAGTGCAAACTTCTAAGTGAGACACCTGGAAGAGAGGACCGCCACTCCATGGATTGTTGCCCGCCTTATCAAACTAGAGAAAGGCTGCATTCACACGAGACTCTTCTCCCGCCTGTACTCTTTGTTGTGGGTGTTTGCATTCAGGCATTTTCATTGTTCCCATGTTCCCTTTCCCATCTCAGTAGTTACCACGTGTACTGCTGTAGCTGCTCATAGGTATCCTATGATGCAGAAATGCATCTGCTGGTTTTATAACAATTGTTAAACCTTGCTTTCCAGCTTAACTTTTGGGAGTTAACGGGCATTACACCTGGCGTATCCTGTGGCCTAATCCTTTCACACATTAAAAGATGAAG
Source organism: Sphenodon punctatus (assembly GCA_003113815.1). Classification (NCBI taxonomy): domain Eukaryota; kingdom Metazoa; phylum Chordata; class Lepidosauria; order Sphenodontia; family Sphenodontidae; genus Sphenodon; species Sphenodon punctatus. Next base: position 1,926,973 of record QEPC01004477.1, read on the forward strand.
CAGGAGAAAGGACTTTTCACGTATTAAACATTTCATGTGAATACAGTCAAAGAGGCTTACCCAATGATCATCTCTGAGGAAATCGGGGAGATATCACTGATATTACGAAGTTATTCACTCTTGTGCCTGTTAGGTTTGTTAAACTGACAAGGGAGGTGGCTGAGGGATATTATCGATCTTTTCTGGTCTGGATGGAAGGAAATATTGGAGAAGCTAAGCTTGAGGAGAAGACCTAGTTTGGATGTAGAAGCAGCAGTATCTGAGAAACAGAATGAGGCTGGGGAAATGTGGTGGTTTTGTTTAAATTTTCATGTAGTATTAATACATGAATATGTATTCATAAATCACCTTTGTTAATAAATCACCCCTGCTCCCCAACATGATGATGGTGGTGGTAGTACTATTATTATTACTACTACTACTACTACTACTACTACTACTACTACTACTACTGCCAGAAATGTGCTTGGTACTAAACAGTCACAGTTAGATGCAGGCCCTTGCTATAAGATAGGGCTGAAATGAGAATAGATTTTATTGTCGTGAAAAACTTGCATTGAATCAAGCATCAATTGTCTGCGAGATCTTGACCCTGATTCAGATTCCCTCTCTCTTCTCTTCCCCCCCCGCCCCCCATATGCGCCCAGGCTGGTCTCCCAGCCCAGAGAAATTTAAGGAAAGAGGCAGGAGGAAGCCATGCTGTTCCCTGCCCAGCTTTCTTGCTTTGTCTGTGGCTGGAAGCAGTGGGGAAAGCTTCCTCAAGGCAAACTTTCAGGAACGGGAAGGGGGGAGAGCAGGAAGGAGGGACCAGACTCAGCTTATACCGTAGCAGTCTGTTGTGTTGGCTAGCAGGAGTCGGAGCACCCAACAGAATGCAGAAAAGCGGTCCTGAGCCTGCTGATTCCCTTCAGCTCCCCCTCTCATCTGGAAACAGGGAGTACTGTAGTTGATTTGCACATGTTTACCCATGTGGTCGCCTTGTCTGAGGCTGGAAACAGATGGGAGGGGAGAGCTGAAGGGAAGAGGCGGCAGGTTCAGCACAGCTTTTATGCATTCTGTTTGGGTGCTCAGACTCCTGCTAGCCAATAGAATGCTCAAGATCTGCCCCCTCCATCCTTCTCTTCCTCTCCCATCTGGAAAGGGCTTCCAGATGGGAGGGGGGAGATCTGATGGGAAAAGGCGGGTTCAGTACAGCTTTTCAGCATTCTATTGGCTGCTGACTCCTATTAGCCAATAGAATACTAAGATATTAGCTGAGTCTGCCCCCTCCCTCCTGCTCTCCCCGCTCCCATTCCTGTAAATTTGCCTTTGGAAAGCTTTTCCCATCAAGACAGCTGCCAGCTCCAGGTAAAGTAAGACAGCTGGGCAGAAAACAGGGTGGCTTCTTCCTCCCTTCCCTCCCCCAATCAGCACTGGGTATTCTGTTTTTTTGAGGGGGACACTTTTCTCGGCGCGAATCCAGCTGATATTCTTGTCTCATACTTGTCTGCAAGAACAAGGCGAGAATTGTGATTCTCGGCAAGAAACCGAGAATGGAGCTTACCATCTAAAATGGCAGAGGTGGTGGGGGCCCGGAGAGAGAGGGATGCATACATGAAGCTGAAAAGCATATCCGTGCTCATGCAACCGTAAATTTACCTACTAAAAAGTGGTATACTTCTGCAAGTTCACGTTTTGCTTGTTTAAAATTGATTATAACCTGAAACTGAGAAGAGTCTAAGATTCATTGACGAAACTTTTAATATAAATTCTGTAGACTCCTGCTTTGTCGTGTCGAAAATATGATATGTATTGATTGAGGATTAGTTAAGAAACAAGTCCATATTTCTTAATTAGCATATGATTAGCAATGACCTCTACTTAAACAAAAACGACAGCCAAACTTTGCTGAGTTTGGAATAACTAGACTTAAGTCTCTTAATGCACAAGCACACAGATTTTATAGGCTAGGAATTTGGGATGCAAAAATGTATAAAGTGACACTAACACACATTGCTATAGGTAGAGTATTCTGGTTCTTTGTCCATACAGCTTTCCTCCCCACCATGCTAAACAAGCAAATTCCTTGCTTTTATATATTATGACTCCACTTTTATATATTATGACTCCCTCTTCCCGAATGTAGCAGAAGCTGTAGAGCAAAATATTTTTTATGTAAAATGTTACAGTACTTAACTTTGTTTGTTACATGAAGTGGGCCCCATTCACAAATGGTATAAATCACAAATCTGTTGACTTAAGTAATAATAATGGCAGCAAATGTACTTTCCTGCTTGCAGAACAGTAATCAGAAATAAACCGCTCCAGCGAAGACTTACATACTTTAAATAAAAAAGACAGGAAAAGTGTAATTTTTTAAAAAAGGAAAGAAATAAGAAAAAGCCAAAATAATTTGAAAACCCATTTTTAAAATTGCTTTACCTTGCTTAAGCCCTTCAGTTAATTCTGTATGTGAGAGAGGGCATTATGAGAAATGATAAACATGTTGCAGAGTCATTCTGTGTTGAATTGGGAGATATGGTAGCCGATTATATAAATGTAACGGCAGATGTGTGTTGAACCCCCATAGCCTTCTCCCACCAGCCATGTTATGGTCCCCCACTCCCCTGAAGCTTGTATCCCCACTCCCAAATCCTGTGGAACATTGGTGCAGGATGCGTAAGTAGTAATTCTGTTCTCCTGGATTACTGCAAACGGGAAGTGGAGCAGCATGTAATTTCTAGGTGTAACAGCTTCTTGAAAACAGCAGCTATGGGCTACCCACCATCTTGTGATTTGTTGGGATCACAGCCCACATTAAGTATGTGGCACAAGCTGTGTTTGTGTAAACAAGCATAATGGGTGGATGTGTTTTAAGCTGATGAGTGACCAAATTTCTCTGGCGACACCCATAGTTTTAAGCGGAGGCTCAAGAAGGATGGGACCAGAAGGCCCAGACTTCCTCTTGACTGTAGTTGCTAAAATGCAGACACTTTGGCCACCAGCATGACTTTTGTGATGTTACAGCGAGAGCGTTTACATAGTCGGAGTCAGGAGAAGATTGGGCACTGAGTGCCTGGGAGCTTGCTGGTACATCCTTCTCTGTCACGTGCACGTGCACCTGGATCCAGCAACAGCAGCTGCTGTAGGAGCCTGTGACCAGCAGCAACATGACAGACCCTTTGTGTGGCAACAACTAATAACCATGTACAACCTGGCATCACCTAGTATTTGGCGCACGCACGCACACACACCCCATCACCTCCCACCTTCTCTGGGCCCCATACCCCAAGCGGCCACAACACTCAGACAGAAGCCAAAGCCATTTGGCTTTCCCAGGCAAACAACCTGCAGCAATAGCTTTCTGTGGCATTATGACCCCGTTTGTTGCAAGCAAAAACTGTTACTTTCAAAAGATATACAAGTAGCTTTTAACCAATGGGTCCCCACGTACATTCCGAGCACAGTGACCTTCGCTGCCTTGCACATCTCCCCACCTGCCCATTTCTTAACATTCAGTGGTTCTCCTCCACCCCAGTTAAAAAATTTCATCCTTCTGTAGTGTTAACATCTGTAACATTTTTAGATGAGTTGGCATGCGTGCTTATGTATTTGTGATAGAAACGTCTATGCAGCTTAATAGCCACCTGGATTGGTAATACTGGTGCAGCACCCTCCCGCACGCATACATCATAAGCTTTGCAAAAAAAAAAAAATTCAACCTATAGCAGCTCACATTCGGCATGCAGCCAGTCTTGTAAGAACACATGACCAATAGTAGCTAATAGCGGCTTGCGTGTGATGCACAGCCAGTTCTAGCTAGGCACCTACCCAGCACTTTAAGCTGTTCAAAACTTTTGCCGTATGGTCTGCAGAGTCCTTGGACACTAGAAGCACAACCATGGAGAGGCATGCTGAGAACTTCCTTGTGCTGTACATCCTCCTCTCTGCTACTGAGCAGAACCTGCAAGCAATCTTCAGGGCCATGCACTTGCCTACCTCCTGCAACAACTGACCATGCTGGGGAGAATTGATGCTATGCAAAGGCAGCTGATGTGCACAGAGTACCTGTCGGGAGATGCAGCTTCAGTAACCAACACCACGTGCAGGGCTGTACCCACTGAGAGGCTGGTCTGGGTGAAGGTAAAAATGAGAGATACAGCCAGGTGTCATCAGCAAACTGATGACACCGAACCTCAAATCCTCTCTCAATCTCTCCAGCGGCTGCATATACACATTGAACAGGAGAGGGGGCAAAATAGATCCCTGCTGAACTCTGTACGTGAGGGCCCGGGGAGAAGATGTACAATCCCCCAGTACCACATGCTGAGATCTCCCAGGCAGGAATGAGCGGAACCATTCAAACACAGTTCTGCCCACCCCAGCACGGTCCCGCAGGCAAGTCACCAACATCTCATGGTCAGCCATGTTAAACACTGCTGAAAGATCTAACAAAATCAAAAGAGTAGATCGACCCCGATCCAACCCTCAGCATATATCGTCGATCAAGGCCACAAGCACAGTCTCGGTGCCATACCCTGGACAAAAGCCAGACTGCCAGGGATCAAGGAAGCTGGTGCAGTCCAGATGCCTCATGAGCTGTTGGGCCAATGCCCGCTCAGTAACGTACCCTAAAAAGGGAAGGTTAGAGACTGTCTGATAACTGGCAAGGACGTCAATGTCAATAGACAAACAGCAGCCTCCTTCAATACCCCATGATCCTGTTGTCCATAAAGGAGGCATTGGCAACCCCCGCCAGCAGTGGCCCCAGTGTCTTCCGGCTGGTTTTCACTAGCCAGGACGGGCAGGGATCAAGTTCGCAAGTTGTGACCCCAGCAACTCCACCACATCGGTGGATGATACCTGCTGAAATTGATCCCATAAAACTGGATCAGACGGGGCATTCATAACCTCAGACACATCTCCTGCATTTAATGCAACGTCGCATTCGGGGTGGATAAGAGTGATTTTATCCACAAAATAGTCGATAAACATGTCACAGCGAGCACTGGAAGTTTCCAGTTCCAGGTGGAGAGAGGCTCAGCTGGACGTGACTTTGTGGACGATATATGGTAGCAAAGAAACTCCTCTTTGCTGTCCACTTAGCCACAGCATGGGCTTTTAATGCCACTCTATACCGCAATCGGGCAGCTTTGGTACGAGTAGTGTCACCGTCACTCTGTCTCCCCTCCTGCTTCAGACGATGCAAGTCATCCATGAACCACAGAGCTCTGCATCGCCTATGTCTGGGGAGCTGATGCCTGGGAGCTGCTCAGGAAAGTCATAATGCAGGGGTGGGGAACCTCAGGCCCGGGAGCCAAATGCAGCCCTCGGCAAATTTTTATGTGGCCCCTTTCCAGTGCCTGGATCTGACCGCTGGATTCAGTCTCTACCCCCAAGCATTGAAAAATTGAGCTCAGGATAATGGGGCAGAGAGGAGGGCATTCACACAAGGAGAAGGGACAGATCCATGATCTGGGCCTTCCTTTTCTTGAGTACACCTCCTGAGCACCCCTGCCCCCAATCTCTGTGTGGCCCTTGGCGCTCATACTAATTTTTCAGTGTGGCTCCCGGGACAGGAAAGGTTCCCCACCCCTGTCGTAATGGAAATTTTCAACGGAAGGGGTTCCTGAACTGTATAGACGCAATCGATGGGAGCCGTATTACAATCCTCTGCCCACGCAACAGCAAGGACAACAACCTGAACCAGGGTTTCTCTTCCCCACCAACAGTGTACCGTACAATCAACAGTTGTAGACAGATCCCTACCCCAGGGGTGGTTACAATCTAGGAGAGAGGAGGGAGAGGTGAACATCGGGAGACACAAGGATGCATCCATGAGGTTAAGAAGTCACAGGTGCATGTGCTTAGCTTAGTTACAGGGAACTACTTAGTAACTTAGTTACAGGGAAGAAATTCTGTGTGGAGGGGCGGGTGGTGAAGGGGATGCAGTTTCACTCATGATGAGCTAGAGAGAGCCTGATGGAAGAGGTAGGTTCTTCAAGAGGGATTTGAAAATTGGGAGGGAGGGAGCAGAATGAGTGTATCCAGGGAAGGAGTTCCAGGTGTGAGGGGCAGCAAGAGAGAAGGGGAAGATATGTTTAGAGGAGCAAGGGGGGGTCGCAAGCAGGTGACGGTGGGGCAGAGGAGGAGTCAGGAGCGTGCTGGGATACAAGAGCGGAGAGATATGAGAGAGCAAGGCCATGAAGACCCTTGAAGGTGAAGACTAGGAGTTTGTGCTGAATTTGTTCACGTATAGGGAGCCAGTGTAGGGCGGAGAGGAGAGGCTGAACATGGTCAAAGAGACGAGCAAGGTGGATGACTTTGGCAGCAGAGCATTGATGGAGATGAGGGGGGTGAGATCAGAGCAAGGGAGAGCAGTAAGGAGGAAGTTACAGTAGTCAAGGCAAAAGACGATGAGAGCATGGACTAGGCTTTTTCAGTGGAAACAGTAAGGCAGGGACGCACTTTAGCAATATTATACAGAGCGAGCAACAGAATTTAGGAACAGCCTGAATCTGAGGCATAAAGGAGAGGGAGGGGACTAGATGAAGCAGAGAGAGCAAGTTGAGCATGCAGGTGATACTGGAAGCCGTGAGATTCAATGAGTTTACCTCATTGAAAGAGTGTAAAGGGAGAAGAGTTCCCAGGACAGAGACTTGGGGAACTCCCACAGAGAGGGGAAGCAACATAGAGGAGGTACCAGCAAGAGAAACGTTGGAGTGGTTCGAGAGATACAAAGAGAACCAGTCGAAAACAGAGTCCTGGAAACCAAGGGAGCATAGTGAATCGAGGAGTCGGCCATGGTTGATAATATCAAAGGCGGCAGAGAGATCGAGGATGATAAGAATGGAGTAGAAGCCCTTAGACTTAGCTAAAAAAAGGTTATGGGTGATTTTGGCAAGGGCAGTCTCAATCAGGTGGAGAGGGCGGAAACCCAGTTGAAGGGGTTCAAGGGTGGAATTTGAAGAAAGGAAATCAAGACAGTGTGTGTAGACAGCCTGCTCCGGGAACTTGGGAGCAAAAGGTTGGAGCGAAATTGCGTGATAGCTGGAAGGGTCATATGGGTCGATTACCACCTTAAGGATAGGGGAGATGGTGGCATGTTTGAAAGCCAATTGAAATGACCCAGTACAAAGGGAGAGATTGATGATGTGCAGCAGAGAAGGTGCAGCAGTGGGGGCAATTACTGTTAGGAGATGAGAGGGGATGGGTTGAAGGGGGCAGGTGGAGGGGTTGGATGAAGAGAGGAGGCAGGTGACCTCATCAAGGGAAACTTAGGAGAAGAGAGGCAGAAGGGGGAACAACAGGGAAGGAAATGGGGGAGGGAGAGGGTTGAGAAGCAATAGAAAAGCAGAGTTTATCAATCTTTTTGTTGAAAAAGAAGAGAAATCCTGTGCAGAGAGTGGCGTGGCAGCGGGGGAAGACAGGGAGGCTTCAGAAGGGAAGCAAATCTTGAGAAGAGATGGTGGGGGTTGCAGGAGTGAGATTCGATTACTATGGAGTAATAGCGGTCTTTGGTCAAAGAAAGGGCATCACTAAATGCAGAAAGAGTAAGCTTAAAGTGAAGGAAGTCAGCACACTCACGTTCCGCCAGAGGTGCTCAGAGGCTCAAGAGCAGTATCGGAGATGGCAGATGATACGATGGATAGGATGGCACGAGAGCTAAGGAAGGGAGTCGGGTGGAGGAAAGGGAAGAGATGAAGGTGGAAACAGCAAAGTCTGGGCAGGTGGTAGAGGTGACAGATGAGAGAAGAGGGGAGAGGGAGGAAGCAAAGTCAAGAGGGCCGATGGATTGAATGTCACGGAAAGAGCAAGAGGTCGGAGGAGCAGAAGGTTGCAGTCAGCTGGTAGTAGTTGACCCTTCTGTGTAGAACCATTACCAGCTATACCCCTATGTAAACTAACCACATGGCAGGCTTATCTGGGGTATATTACTCCTGGGTAGACAGTGTTTCATGTGAACATGACCTGAAAAGAGTTTAAAACTTGGCTATATAAAAAAAAAAATCTACTGACAAATGTGCTCTAATTTCATGCTTTTACTGAATCATATATTTATATTCTCAAAGGATATTTAACTTGGGTTTAAAACCTATTATGGTCTGTTAGCCATGAGACCATAGTTGCAAAATTACATAGGTACCTTTGGAATTATATGAGGGGCCACCCTTGAAGACTGTTTGGAAGTTGCAGTTGGTGAAGAATGTGGTTTACCAGGAGCACATTACACCGGTGCTCCAGAGTCTGCACTGGCTGCCAGTAACTTTCCAGGCACAATTCACGGTGCTGGTTTTAACCTAAAAAGCCCTACATAGCTTGGACCTCAGGTATCTGAGGGTGATTTCAGAAGTGACGTGATGAATGTCCACCACAGTCAACCTCAGTCAAACACGCAGGGGGTGAAAGTGCCGTGCATGTCTGTTTGCTCGCATCCAGATGTTCACCACAGTCAAACGCGACCTGGGGTGAAGCTAACCACGCTTCGTGGGGTCGGGGCGGGAGGAGGTCCAGAAGTGTGGTGAATGGTGGTCACGGCAGGGGTGAATGAAAAGTAACTTCTGAATGGAAACCCGCAGCCGTGGTGGAAGGAATTGACCCCAGCCGCGGTGCATTCTGGGGCTCGAACCGCGGTCCACGTCTCCACGGCATGAAATCACCCTGAGACCACCCTTCCCCCTATGTCCAATCACTGCCTCTGAGGTTGCCCAAGGGCACCCTCTTTCAAGTGTCAACTGCCCATGAAGTTGCTACAGCGTAGGCATGCAGGGGGTCGTTCTAGGGTTGCTTCCCCGCGATTATGGAACTCCGTCCCTTTAGAGCTCTGCATAACCCTGAGCCTGTTCATCTTCCTGAGGAGGTGGAAGATCTTTTTATTTGGCCATGTGTTTGGCAGGCAGGAACAGGGTTTGGTGGTTAGGTAGAGGGATTTGGAGAGGAAGATTAGTGGGGATAAAGGGTGGGTTGGTGGGTTTATGGAGTTTTAAGGGATTTTTATTATTTTATTGTGTATTGTATTTTTTATGCAAGCTGTCCTCAGTCCCCGGAGAAGTGCAGGGTGAAAATGTAATAAATAAATAATTAATAAATCAATAACTATTGAGACATGCAAAACTGCATTTTAATCCTTACCACTGCTTGCCTGTAACTTGAACAGAAACATTTAGTCACGTTTTTTGGTAACAGCTTTGACAGCTTTTGGGAACCAGGCTGCTTTATTATTATTTATAACTGCTCATGTTTGTTCTTTAGTTCACCATAGGTGTTCCTAGGGCTTTGCAGAGAAATAAAATTACAGGTTTCTGCCCTGGAGAACTAGCAGACTAAATTTCATAAAGTGCCTCCAAAGGTTAGTATTATGAAATAGTGTGGGTTTGTGGGGTGCTATCAAATATTTAGCTGCAACATTTCAGAACAACTCTATTGCTCAAGTGTTGTAAGGCAATCAATGAATTATGTAGATCATCTGAAAAGGGAGGCAATACAAACTTTATTGCACCCTAGCTCTCCCTTATTTTGTTATATATTAAATCTGATTTTGCCATAGTAAATTATTTCTGGGAAAAGTCATTCTCACATTTTTAGGTTTGTCTCTATTGCCCCTCTGCTTCCAAGACAGGTTAGTTTGTTTACTGTAATACATTAAGTATGCGTGACCCTTTGAAATATACTTGTTAAACAAATTGTCTTGCCAGTGGCATTAGTTGAATTCAGTGAGAACACACAGTTGGCTGCTTTCACACCTACACGGAGGTGAGAGCGGATACGTTGGGAGAGGGGACGTGCATGCAGATCAGGCACGTCTATGATCAGGCGTGAATGCCCTGAGTTGGGTGATGGAAGCTTTTATGCATGTTTACAAAGGCGATTGACTGAGCTAAATCTAGCTCTATCAGTCGCCTTTGTAAACGCGCATAAAAGCTTCCATCACCCTCAGGTCATTCACACCTGATCAAAGACGCACCTGTGCAAACAGGTCCGTAGAAGGTCGGGAGAGGGTACGTGCATGCAAATCAGGTGATGATAATAATAATAATAAATAAAAAACTGTTGCAAAAATTGCCTCTGGGATCACAGCCTGAGAAGGGAGAACTGTGAGATGCCAACACCATGAACTAGCCAATGGGTTGCCAACACTGAGATGCTTGCATATATTTTCAGGCCATGAGGTTTGTTGCCACAGCTGCGGAAAACGAGCAGCCCATAATCCTCTGAGGAAAACAAACATCCCCTCCACCCAAAACTGAGAAGTCTGTGGCATTTTTTTTTTAAAAAATTAAGACACAAGGTGTCCAAAATTGATGGAATGCCATGCTGGGAACCTTATTTGCACTAACAAATTTGCATAATATTCATGATTTGGTTAATTTGCCTAATTTACTCTGCTGGCAGAGTCTGGATTTTCCTCTTGATGAATTTGGGTTTCCTGATTACAGGATTGGGGACAGGGAGGAGAATTGCAGAATGAATGGGGTCTTGCACTAAGCTGTTGTGGAGAGCTTGGCACTACTGTGAGTGAATGAAATATTTATCTATAAAAGACAGTTTACAAAATATCATGGAGCAAAGCAGCGTGAGATGCTTAGAAAGCACATCCGGAGAACAGCTTACGGGGAGAGCTCTGTTGCAAGGTGTCTTTCCTGTAGAGCTCAGGCAGTCAGCAGGAGAAAGAAGAGAAATGGGAGAAATTGTCTCTACTTTGCAACTTGGACAGGAGAGAAGGAAACAAGATATCCACTTTTCTTCCCCATCGTGCATTGGCTAAGATACATTTTCTAACCTGTAACTTGCTGGATAACTTGCCAAAGATTTTTTTAGTATACCATGTCCTGTGAAACAAAACTTTGCTTTTCATGACTCTAATGACTCACGCACCTATTTTTATGTCTGTTTTGTAGGTACGTTGATGATGTGATCAGCCGTATTGACAGAATGTTCCCTGAAATGTCTATCCACTTATCCCGGCCCAATGGAACCTCCGCAATGCTGCTGGTAAGCCGAGTTATTTTTTTGGATGGGAATTGGGGTAAGGTAGATTTTTTTCTTTTTTTAAATTTTAATACATTTTTATTAAGTAATCGTTACTGGGGTAGGTTTCTTAAAAAGAGAGCACTTTGTTCGTACACCGCACAAAACTAAGGTGCCAAGTTGGATTCAGATTGACAGTTTTTCTTTAGTGATGCAGAAATGTAGCTTATTTCTTCCTCCTGGTGGGAAGACACGAAAATGCACTCTTCACTGAAAGAACCACAAGACACATTACATCAGTTGCAGCTTCCCCCCATATCAAAGCTCTGGTTCCCAGGCAGTCTGAGTTCAGGCAACAGTAGTAGTGGCTGTCACAGGTTTGAGGGTCCACCCCCCCCCACTTTACCGGGTTTGTGTGACTCAGTTTCCCTTGTGCACAGTTCTCTTGAATCAGTTTCTCTCTCTGGCTAATTCAAGTGTGCCACAATGAAACTCCTTTGTCACACAAGGGCCCGATCCTTCCCATTTACAGACTCTTTACTCTCTGGGTTCGCAAGAGCTTGAGGGCTCTTGT
>QEPC01004477.1:1943664-1956713 GCA_003113815.1 Sphenodon punctatus
CCCCCCCCCCCCCCCCCCCCCCAATGCGCAGCTTTGCCGGCAGACGCGCGCAGGGATGCAGAGCTCGATTTCCTGCTCTGCATCCCTGCACATGTCTGCCGGCAAAGCCCCGCGGGGGGTGCTTTCAGACCAGCCAATCCCTGTGCATATCCTGGCTGCGCATTCCCCCTGCCCCGCAGCCAGAATTTGGGGAATGTCTGAAAGTGGTCTTAGTCCTGTTCTGCATCACCGTTGCTATTAGGTACTTTGGTACTTTACATAGAGAAACTTGCACAGCACTTGACCAGATTTTGCTTGGTTTTTTAGCTAGAACTACGGATCTTTGAATTGCATTTCATAAGCTCCAAACTTTAAATAGCATTCAGAGAATACATGGTTGTGTATGTAGAGGACCCAGGCATTCAAGTGGCAAGAATCTTGGTCCTTAGGTGCACTTTATTCTTAGGGTTTAAAAAAAACCAAACAAACACCAACCCGTAGCATGACCTAGATCTATGGGGTAGAACCAAGATTTAAAACAATGGGTGTGTTTTGTTGACTTCTGAATCTAATAATTCTGTTATTGAAATCTCATGCCAGGAGTCATTTTTTTGTATTTGTATATGTAAATTATAGCAGCATTTTGTTGCTCTTGCATATTTATTGTTTACTTCACATTTTTATTATGCCCTATCCAAAGGCTCCGGGTGGTTTACAAACCATTATTTATATAAAATACACAAATAAAAGCCTGTTCAAATAAATGCCCTATCCCGCCTGTCAAATGCCTGGCCAGATAGAAAAGCTGCCTCTGGAAGATGAGAAGGGACGGGAGTTCCACAACTGAGGGGAAGCCACTGAGAAACGCCTTGCTGTGCAAACGTGGCAGATATAGGGTACCTGCAAGAGTGCTCTCACCATAGAAATAAACAACTTATGAAAATGAGACTCTTGTAGATTTCTAGCACTTGCTTTTTTCTCAGTGTGATCAGACAGTCTGAGAACTCTGTCAAAGGAAGATGCAGAGAGTCTGCTTTGTTGCAGTAATAACGTACGGAATTGTGCCACTGCTAACCACCATTATTCAAAGGACATGATTACTCAGTGTGAGTTCGCCGCACTGTAGTGAACTTGCGCCTTGTAATCTTTGTTCCTATATTCCATTATTAGATCATGAAACTTTACTTCAGCAGCATTTGCTGTGTATGGTCACATGATGGGTTTATCATTTTCCCTTTCAGGCAGCTTCTCTCTCTGTTTCCCATCTGTCTCATTTGATGTTGCCAATATGGCACCTTCCATCTGTGTCTCACTGCACAAGAGCTTGTGCTGGTTTGAGCCACAAATCACGGAGTGGAAACTGCCATGTGATAGGAAGTGAGATTGGCACCTCTGTCACTAGAGACAAGTGAGTCTCCTTTAATTCTTGAGACTCTCTAACATACTGACAAGTAGCAAATCAGTATAATGCGAAGTTTCTGAAATAGCACTTGTCTTGGCCACAACCCCACTCGTTAAGACTCTTGCTTCAGTTAAAGAGTAAGATACATTTCAATACCATGTGGTGCACTGTCGAGTGTTGCTAAATAATCATAGAATTTCTCTGATCTGTAATTGGTGCTTGCCTGTAAAAGCCCTGAACGGCCTAGGCCCGACCTATCTGTGGGAGCGCCTCAGCCCTCGAGTCCTGGATCGGCCCCTGCGGTCATCGGGAGGTGCTCTCCTCGAGCTGCCCCGAGTTGTTCGGAGAGCCACAATGGGGAGGGCATTCTCGGTGGCTGCTCCGCGGCTGTGGAACTCCCTGCCGCTAGAGGCCTGTTTGGCCCCGGATCTCCCCTCTTTTCGACTGTTCCGCCTGGCCTTTGGTGGAGGGGGTGGGGGTTGGGTTTAGGTTTGGGGGTTTGTTTTTATTCCTCCTAGTTGATGTTTTTATGTTTTTAATGTTTTATGGTTGTAAACCGCCCCGAGCTGCTGTGCAAGAGGGGCAAGGTAGTAAATTTGTGAAAATAAACAAATAAATAAATAATACCTTTTTGTACCCTCTGGAAAGTTTTATTTCTCATCTTTGTATCATGGATAAATCTGCTTTGAAAGCTCTTGAAGGGATGTTCCGTGTATTCCAGGCACCCTCGGTTGCTGCCCCAGTGCTTTGGAATTCCCTTCCCCTGGAGGTTCCTCTAATCCCGAGCCTGAGCGTTTTCCAGAGGCAGCGTAAGACCTTTTTATTTGAGAAGGCATTTGGCGGGTTGGGGATTGGGGGTTTGGGAGGGTTGATGGTAAGGGTGCGTTTCTTAGGGGTTGGGGAAGGGGTTTTGTATTTTAATGTTTTTATGGTCTGTAAGCCACCCTGAACCTTTGGGAAGGGCGGCATATAAATTTAAATAAATAAATACAAAATAACATTTGTGTAGTAGGAAAAAGTGTATACATTCCAACATAGGTGCTGACATGGAAAATGACTATATTAAGGTAGCCAAAAATATTGTGACCCTCATGTTATCATAATTTTATCACATATTGATCCAGATACTATTATTATTATTATTATTATTATTTATATAGTGCTAACAAAGTACCTGGCACTGTACAATGAATAGTTATAGATTGCAGTCAGCTAAGCCGCACACCACGGGGCCGTGCGCTGGCGCAGGGGCAGAGAAGTGCAAGCAGATGGGAGGGGTAGGTGTGCGGGCACAGGTGGAATCGGTGCTCTGCCGGCTCGATGACCACACCCCCTCCGACTACGAGGTGGCCACGTCCCCTTCACTGGTGTTGCAGCCGGGAGCACAACCCACGGAGGGCTGACCCGCTGGGCAAGCCCCACTGTGGCACTGGGTACCCCATCAGGGTACCCCACTGTGGGACTGCCCACCGGCCCCCCCCGCAGCAGTGGGCGCCCACTTACTCCTGCTCGGAGGAGGAGTACGGCTGGCGCGGCCATAGGGAAGCAGGTTGGAATTGCCTGGAGTCCTTGGAGCCGCTGCACCCCTGCCCGACCAGCCCCTGAGCCCCATAGTGCACACCCTGGACAGTCTTTGGTGAGGCCCTGCCCATCTCCCGCCTCACCATGTGCTGCGGTGCTGGGATGGGAGCCAGGTCACATGTGGACCTAGCCAGGGCTCTCACACTGTGGAGTGAGAGCCCCATATGCTGTAGGGTTATGGGGCTGGCCAGGCAGGGATGCAGCGTCTCCAGGGACTTCAGGCTGGACCCTACCAGGAAGGAAGTTTTAAGAGTGGGTGGGGGTGGAGACAGGGCCAGCACTCCACTCACGCCTCCTCTGAAAACTTCCTCTTTGGCAGGGCCCTTTGCCAAGTGGCCTGAGCACTACTTGAAAATGTTCAGAGTGGTTGAGGGCCCCACTCCTTGCCCCACCCACTCTGAAAATTCCCTGCGTATAGTGCTCAGGCAAAGGACCCTTCGAGAGTCCAGGGCCTGGGCTTTAACTGAGCTCCTTTGGTACATGGTAGCTATGTTCTTGCATGCAGGAAGGTTGTAGGAGAGATGCCACTGACTTTAAAACAAATTTAGGAGGGATCCAGGTGTCTAGAAATATTAATGTAAATGTCCATTTTCTTTTCACATTGTGGACCTCAAATAAGGGTGTCGACAGGAATTGACTGGAATCCTTGTTCTAGGAAGCTTGGACATAGTCCTCACAGGGACCAGCGCAGAGACAGAGAGACCCACTAATTTGAAGGGCAGTTCTTCTCTGCAGGGGGTGGATAATGGAAGTGGGACCCTGATCACTTCTTCAGGGGCTAATAATAATAATCCACAAAGAGAATTTCAGAGTTTCCAATCTTCCTATAGAAATGATGATAATCTTGATCTTTTATTACTTTAAAATCATTTGTATTTTCAAAGCATTTCGCTCTACTTCTTAAGATCTATTTGAGTAACATGTTTGCCATTTCAATATCTGGCTCCGTATTGGATCACCTTAAGGAGGTGATCCAATATGTAAAATTACAGCCCTACAGAAGGTTGTCACGAACGTAGAAATATATTACAGCCTTGTAACCAGTGTGATGGTTGTAATCAACACTCCCTTTGGTATCCCAAAAATAGTAGTACTTGCTTGAAAGGAACCATCTGATAAACAAACAGAACAGTGGGTTCACTTTCAACTTCTAGCAAACTTCATATAAAGCTTGTGTCTCTGAAGGGAAGGCCATCTTCCAAGGAAAGCTGTAACCTGGAAGCAAGAAGGAAAAGAAAACGAATTCCTAAGCGTACATGTTGGTTCTGAGAGGCCGTTGCATGCCGTCCTGTGTGGCTGCTGTTTCCTCCAGACAATCAAGTCTTTCTGTATTTTCAGATTTATACACAGCAATTGTGCCTTATTAGCTTGGATTTACACCACCTAGACCAAGCACATAAATTACTGAAACCTTTTCAGAGCTCTGTGAAATCCTCAGCTGATTTTAAAAGCAGTTTATCCTGGTTTTTCAGATAGCCGTTTAATCCCAATCTACACTATTGATTTTTCAATTAATTTTTTAATAGCATCTACACATGAAAGAAGACAAACATTCACTAGTTTCAGTTGTAATAAAAGCGTTGTGCAGAAGTCATTTGCAGTAGAGCGGACAGTGAGGTGTCTTGGCTTTTCCTTTCACTTTTTGTTGCTCAAGTTTCAACGCTTGTTTGTGGCATGTGAATTGAGATAGTACATGGGTAAACTTCTTCTGGAACATTAAGAATGAATAAATTGTTTTCAATTAATTAATATATCAGTTACTTTTTTTTATTTACCTTCATGGCTTCCAAAGATGCTTATTGTGAAGCAGGTGAACTATTGCCAGATTAACTACTTTTTTTAGATGCATCCAGTATAGCAAGTGTTATGAATAATATTTATCTCCCTAAATCAGGGGTTTGGATTCTACATTAAAACGGGTTTTCACAGTACCCAGGAAAATTAAAGCTTAGTTTAGTTTATTACCGCACGGGCTTTCGCCATGGCCAAAGTTTAAAACAATAACAATACTGCATATTATTCAAAATTATAACACACTATGCCAGTTAATGTCAAAATATGCCATAATATAAAATACATACTCACCCCACTAATCAATAATGCGACAAAACCAATATTATCATACTGCTATAGCCAAGCAACCTCTACTCCAACCTAAGCACCAGCACCTAACATAGGTTTTACTTATTCCATAGGCAGACCCACACTTAAGTTTAACTATTTAATTTACATATTTAAATCCCCACCATCATCCCTGCATCTTAAATGACACCGTATAACACAGGACATATTAAAACATAGGTAACTATAAGGTACCATTGCCTATGATGATCTAGACCTTTTTATTATCCGAGCCCTAATTATTCATCCTGCGTCAAATATTTCTTAATACCTGCCATCACCATCTGTCTTTTCTTTTCTGCGAGTCCAATGTACAAAGCTACAGCAATTAAATCTTCCTTTGCTGTCATATTAAGCAGAAACTTTGTGTCCGTCTTTCCCCTTCAACTCTGCCACTTTAGAGGCAGTGGCAGAGCCAGAGGTTAGGAATGCCCTGTTGGGTCATACTTTATGGGATGATTTTTAATTGGTGATGCAGCTGATGTACTAGAATCTGTTCGAGCCACAGCATGTGAACTAAATCCTTGCCCATCCTGGTTGGTAAAAACTACCAGGGAGACAGTGGGGCCAGTGCTGGTAGGGGTTGTTGTGTTTATTATTATTATTATTATTAGCATTTGTATAGCGCCAGCTGTGTACCTGGCGCTTTACAGAACAATAAGATAGACACGGTCCCTGCCTACGGCCTACAATCCAATAGACACGGAGGGGGGAGACAAGGAGAGGGGACATAGGGGAGACAAGGGATAAATAACATTCAAGCGGATGTGAAGTCTCAGGTGCACGTGCTTGGCTTGGTTGCAGTAAGACAGGAGTCTGCGGAGAGGGCAGACAGTAAACATTGAGAGGAAAGTTCTAACAGATGTCAGGAAAGACAGCGAGGAAGAGGTGGGTTTTGAGGAGGGATTTGAAGGTGTGGAGGGAGAGGACAAGGCGGATGTGGGCAGGGAGGGAGTTCCAGGCATGGGGGGCAGCAAGGGAGAAGGGATGAAGGTGGTATGGGGAGCACGGGAGGCGAGGGAGGGGACAGAGGAGGAGCGGAGAGTGCATGCAGGAGTGTGTAAGGAGATTAGGGCTAAGAGGTAAGGGGGAGCCAGGTTGTGAAGGGTTTTGTAAGTGAATTCCAGGAGTTTGTGAAGGATGCATTGGGGAAGGGGGAGCCAGTGAAGTGAGGAGAGGCTGTACGTGGTCGAAGCGACAGGCTGAGTGGATGACCCTAGCAGCGGAGTTTGGGATGGAGATTTGGGACAGGTGAGAGCGGGGGAGGCCAGCAAGGAGGAGATTGAAGTAGTCAAGGTGAGAGATAACCATGGTGTGAACAAGGGTTTTGGCTGAGGAGATAGAGGGAAAGGGGCGAATCCGAGCAATGTTATGGAGGGCAAAGCGACAGGACTTGGCACAGAGTCAATGTAAGGTTTAAAGGAAAGGTGAGAATCGAAGACGAAGCCCAAGCTACAGGCTTGGGGAATGGGACAGATGGTGATCCCATCGATAAGGATGGACAGGGAAGAGGGAGAGGAAAGATAAGGAGTTCAGTCTTAGCCATGTTAAGCTTGAGCTGACGTTGGGACAACCAGACGGAGATATCAGAGAGAGAGTTGATGAGGCGAGCTTGTACAGAGGGGGGTGGAGAGAGAGAGTTGAGTGTCATCAGCATAGAGGTGATATTGGAAGCCGTGGGAGGCAATGAGTTTGTCAAGGGACAGGGTGTAGATAGAGGAGAGGGCCCAGGACAGAGCCTTGGGGAACCTCAACCGAGAGGGGGAGGGAGGAGGAGTTGGAATTGGGAAGAAACACCTTAAAGGAGCGGTCAGATAGGTAGGAAGAGAACCAGTCAAGGACAAAGCCTGAGACGCCTAGGGAGCGAAGAGAGTCCAGTAGGAGTGAGTGGTCGACAGTGTCAAAGGCAGCAGAGAGGTCAAGGAGGACAAGAATGGAGTAAAGGCGCTTAGATTTAGTAACAAGTAGATCATTGGTGATCTTGGCAAAGGCAGTTTCAGTGGAGTGAAGGGGGCGGAAGCCGGATTGGAGAGGGTCCAGGGAGAAGTTAACAGAAAGGAGATCCAGGCAGTGGGAGTAGACAACACGTTCCAGAAGCTTAGAGGCGAAGGGTAAGAGGGAGACTGGCCAGTAACTAGAGGGGTCAGAGGGGTCGAGGGTGGACTTTTTGAGGATTGGAGAGACAGTGGCATGCTTGAAGGAGGAGGGGAAGGAGCCAGTGGGTTATCAGCATCTCCCATCTGGAGGGTACCAGGTTGCCTGAAGGAGGCTGTGGTTCAGCCCCTTCTTAGAAAGCCATCTCTTAACATTGATGCCTTGGCCAGCTACCAACCTGTCTCTAACCTTCCCTTTTTAGGGAAGGTTATTGAATGGGTAGCGGCTCATGAGCTCCAGGCGCATTTGGACAGCACCAGTTTTCTTGATCCCACACAGGCTGGTTTTCGCCTGGGTTATGGCACAGAGACAGTGCTTGTGTCCTTGGTTGACAGCCTCCTCATGGAATTGGACAAGAGTCATATGACTGTTAGTCCTATTAGATCTGTCAGTGGCCTTCAACACTGTTAACCGTGAGTTGTTGACTCATCTGCAGGACCTGGCGGGGGTAAATGGAACCGTTTTTCACTGGTTCCGTTTCTACTTCGCAGATCGATCCCAGCGGGTGGTGCTACGGGACTGTACTTCATCCCTTAGTGACCTATTTTTATATTATGTTTTAATTATGAATTGTGAGCCACCCCGATTCGCTTGTAGTGAGCGGGTTGGGGTAAAAATGTACATATAAATAAATTGTTGAAAACGTTACTTTTGCAGTTCCTGTACATCTTATGTTCCAAAAATGGGGGGAGGGGTCAATTCAAACCAGTACCATTGCTGGTGGGATTTTACTGTTAACAGTGGGGGGTCTCTAGTAACACCGTAGGCTTTTGTTGACTGTATATTTCTGTACCAAACACAATAAAATTAATTTTTTTAATGTTAAACTGGAGACATTTTTAAATTAATCATATTGATACTTTTCAGCTGTGATTGAATTGGGGTGTATCATACTCCATAAACAGGTTAATACAGAAGGTTTTAGATCATATTTAAAGAGACTGGCTCTGATCTCAATATACTCTATTCGTCTATGTGAGCTTTAAGACCCCTTTGCCCTCCCTGAATCTTTGAGGTATCGATTATTCCTAAACTTTAATATGGGGCAGCTACCATGCTGAAACAGAACTTTTGTGATCCTAGTAAGAAGAGAGGTTTCTAAGTCACTGTTAATCATTCTCCAGCCTACCTTATTGGTTTGAATATGTGAGAAGAAATGCTTTAATTTTGAATGTTAACTAACAGTTGCACATGCTTCATATTATTAGTGTTAGCATTAGCATTATTAGTATTTATGCACCAGCAATGTGACTGGTGCTGTACAATCATTCAAGAGAGGTCTCTTACCCAACAGGCTCACAATCTAAGGAAGACAAGGGGTTGGGGAGATAAAGGAAGGCAGGGGATACATTCAGACGGTTGAGAAGTCACTGGTGCGTGTGTTTAGCTTAGTTACCGAGGAGAACAGGACCCTGAGTGAAGGATGGAAGAGGAGGCATCGGTGACAAGTCTGTGATGCTGAGGAGCTAGAGGAAGCTTGATGGAAGAGGTGTGAAAGGAGCAATTTGAAAGTTGGGAGGGAGAGAGCAGAGCAAATGCATGCAGGGAGGGAGTTCCAGGCATTGGGGGGTAGGAAGGGAGAAGGGATTGTGGCATACTAGATAACATGATCCGAACTAGACAGATGTCTTTATTTGTATTTTCCTACCTTGGTTCCCATAATGCGAGCATTGCATGGAAAGTCACTTTCCAAAGATTTCCCCTGTCAGTTATTTGTTCCAGAATGCTGTGGTACTTTAGGGGCTTGGTCTTCATCTTGTATAAATTGTTACAGCTTTAGTGGCTACGTCGGTTTATGCCAGCAGAAGGTCTGACACTGGAATGAAAACAATGTGAAATGTACATTATCTTTCAAGATATTTAGGGCTTTTTGCTCTCTTGGCTTTCAAATACTGTGCTGATCAAAAGTGATACAGTTCTATTCACAGCAGCTGCAACACAGAAGAAGTAGAGCAGGTAGTTGGGATGGAGTTTTCCTAGGTTAGCAGCCTCTTACAATAGCCTTCTTTTATTCTTTCCAAATGAATCGTTTAGTTAAATTATGCTTATTGGTTGTAGGAAAGGTAAAACGAACATTCGGCATACTAGAACGATCATTGCCGGCGCATCAAAATGAGAGGATACCAAAGCTGGATTTTAAACGGCCGCATTCTTTATTATATCAAATCTTAATTAGAATAGGTGGGGAAAATCTCCTAATGTGATTCAGGTCCGGTACTTAACCTGAAACTGGCAACAAACTAACCGCAGGGGTGGTTTCGATATACCCTCGATTACCACCCCATTAAACACAACGTCTCCCACGACGCCGGCCACGGGGGAGGGGGACCAAGGTCCTTCCGGACCTGAGTCAGGAGGAAGGTGCCTGCAGGCTGGGGACCATACTCGTCCCTACTGCCCTCACTGGTCACCCCTTCCAGGGAGGGTACCCTGCCGCTTGGCGTACCCTGCTATTGCGGAAGATGTGGCCTCCCCATCTCTTATGGAGATGACTCCCACTTATGCTAATCCTACTATAACATCAAAATTGCAGTATTGGACCCCTGCAAGAGTGCAACAAAGTTAGAAGAGCAACACAAACCATCCTTTGAACACTACTTGGGGGAGAACAGCCAATTGAATCAATTACTCTGAACTGTGAGGAAGTCGAAAAGAGGGAAGCCCCTTTCAGCCCAATTAGGGCTCCCTCAAAAATTCCTTCCTGGCCCTGAATTGGCGACCGGTGAATGACCCACAGTACTTGGGGAGGGAGGGTGGGTGCTGTTTGCTTCGACTTCTGCCCGCAAGTGAAACTGGAGCCTGTGGAACAACTGAACTCCGGCCCCTGCATGGGGTGGAGTTCACTGCCCCTAATGGCCCTTCTCCTGCCTGTGGGCAACCCTGGCCGGTCTCAGTGTTTTGCTGGCGGTTGCTGCCTTTTTTCCCCACACCTGGGCTGCCGGGTCCTGTCCCCTTTTTCTACGGAGACCCCGACAAGAGCCTGCTGCCCCACAATTTGTGAGGGGGTGACAAAGGCCATTCTTTGCTAGGGCTGTGCAGGCAGGTTTCGATAAGGCAAACACAAAAAGACCATCTCAGGTTTCGTATTCAGAACACAAATACTAGGCTGTGTATTCAGGTTCAGAGTGAACCTAAGATTTCCTGGAAAACCTGGTATCCAAGATCTCAAACTGGGGCCCAAAAACTGCAGCACATATCTAGCCTCCTCTAAGCCAGATCCGTGTCCCGTTCCTACCTCCTCAAGTGAACAGCCTCCCTACCAAGCCAACTGTATTCTACATCCTCCCCCAGACCAGTGTCCCCTTTTTTAAAATTGGTCAAACTGGCACAACCTCACTGCACTTCTGTGCCAAAATAACTCATACGCAGGGACTGTAATTGTGTTTGCCACATCGGTGGCAATGGGGGAAATGCAGTGACCCCCAGTAAAGATACAAATGAAGACACATACTAAAAATAAAAATACAACGGACACCCCCATGCCCTAAGCGAGGGGGTAGGTTTGTGCCCGCCTCCCCTTGAACAGGGTGCCAGGCAGGGGTTGGGCAAGGGCTCCTTTGCCCTCCCCCCTGCTTTCCCATGAGGGGCGGCACCGGTGGGCCAATGGGGGGAGAGGAAGGGCAACTGGTGGGCGGGGGCATAGCCAGGTATATTTACCTGGATCAGCCGGGTGCCTCTTCCTCTCTCCTCATTTCCAGGGCCACACGTGGAGGTTTTCCCTCCCAACCCTTCCCTTTGTGATGTGTTTTACTGATGGTTGTAGTGCTGGTACCTGTTGTGTCAAGTCAACTGCTGTGGGCTAAGGCTGGTTGCTGTTTTCAGGGCCGAGGAGGAATTTTCCCGTCGGCTTAATTGGCTCAGAGAGCTGCCGGGTTTTTCACCTCTTCCACAGCCATTATGTTATTATGGATGCTATGTTTTATTGTTCACTGCTGTCTTGTTGCAACTTGGGCGGTTAGCAGGGTAGGAACCATGCTATGGTAAGGCTCCCTAAGAGCTGAGGGGTCGTGCCTGTGGGGGGGTCTTAAGGCCGGGGACCCCAGCCCAGCCTCGGAACAGCTGGCTTTGGGATGCAACCCACCCTGACCCAAGGGGAGGGTGAATTCGAAGGGTCGATTCACCCGGGAAGGGGGGTGAGGTTTAGCTCAGCCCCCTTACGTGCTTTATGTAGCATGGCTCCCTCTCCGCTATATCCACACAGGTTCTTTAACAATGTTGTCTGTTGAAGTTATATATATTGTAATAAAGTTGCAGCCAAGGCCTTTTTTACCCCAAAGCATGTCTCTATCTGTTCGTATGGGTAGTGCGGGCACAAGTCCTTGACCCTGTGCCCAGCCCTACTCTGTATTTTCAGGCAGCGATAGTTGCCTGAAACTTAAATGCACAACCACTCTCCATTATAAACAGGTTACTGCTGAACCTCCGATTTTTGAGGAAACCACTTGAGCTACATTGCTGAAAATCTATCCATGGCTATACGTTGTGAGGACCATCATATGCACAAAGCTTGAAGAAGATCCATCAAGAAAATAAAATGTTATGACTCTTTTAACGTTAATTGGTTGTGGTCAAAATGCACAGCGTCCTCACGATTTTGATTCATTAATATATCCTCCCCCTGGATGAGTTGAGTCCCCAAACTTCACAGGAGTGGCGCATGAGATCAATAACAGCAGCTTCTGAAATATGATACTGATTGGTGCAGCCAAACCTGAGATATTAATAATTTTAAAATTAGTTCTGCAGCCTTGCACATGCGCATTTGAGCTCCTCTCCCCTGTCAGAGAGCCAGGGAAGCGGAACTCTGTAAACACTGACTATTGTAGTCTCCCCCTGACTTGTGCACTGTGCTGGAAGGCAAGCATACCTACCCCCACCCCCCACCCCACCCCCGGCGGCCCTGCCCTCGCTCGCCTTCCCCCCCTCCACAAACACAGGCAAACCGGAGCCGGCTAGCTGGGTCCCCGCAGTTGCATGGCTAGGCGGAAGACTGCAGCCAGCTTCTCCCCCAATAAGTTGTTCTGCCTCCCCTCTCTGGCTCCTGTCCCCATCCCTCACCTTCCTCTCCCTCCTAGTAGCCCGTCTGGGAGATAAGGCTGTTTGTTTACAAACAGCTCCTGCCCATGTCCTGATCAGAAGGTTGTTACCTTGTAAAGAAGGTTCTTCGAGTTGGCTCCCAACATTCTCACAAGTGGGTTGTGCACGCTCATCCTATCCAAATAATAGACCACACGATGGTCTTGAGCTCCTCTAGTATAAAAAGCACTCTACCCCTCAGAATGACAGTTCCTTTCAACCCTTTCTAGAAATATAAGAAAAAAATTGGGCTGGAAGTGTGGGTATTGTGAGAATGTTTGGAGCCATCTCAAAGAACCTTGTTTACAAGGTAGCAACCTTCTGTTCTTCTTTGAGTGGCTCCTCGCATGCTATTTTTACATGACTCCGCGGGGTGGTGGGGTCCGTGGGCACGCCAGTGCTATTTCACTAACATTTCTTAATGAAGTTATTGCTAACAGGAATACTATCTTTAAACCCGCACCCCATAGCCAGTTCATTTGCCCAGGGGCACAAATTAAATGGTTATGGGTGGGGGGCAGTGTTAATTGATTATATGGGGTGGGGGTGCAAATAAACTGGTTATGGGGTGGGGATAGCATGAACTGATTATGGGGGCACAACTTCCCTTCCTCAGGACTTTATAAAAGGAGTTCCCCAGGAATGGTGGTGCTGGAGGGAGTGGGCCCGATCCCCAAATGGGGTGGAGCCCAAAGGCAGTCATTTGGGTAATAACTGGGACTCTAGTCTGGAGCTG
>QEPC01004477.1:1957811-1991239 GCA_003113815.1 Sphenodon punctatus
AAATTAACCAAAACAAAAAACTTAACAGTTTAAAAAAACCTTAAATGCACAAGAGTTTTCTTAAAATACAAAAAACCCCACAAACTCAGTATAATTACAATTCAAAAAACCTTCCACTCCATACATTGTAACAAAACATAAATGCCAAAAAACATAGAAATTATTTCAGAATTTGAGCAATATTTAATATTTTAGGACATCAACATACATGTAATATATGTACTTAATACTTTTATTCATTTTAATCAATAACTAAACTTTCACATTTTCTCATTATTAAACATGAATTTCTTATCATAATTCGACAAGGAACAATTTTTTCAGAGTGCCTTAAGTCTGTTGTTTACATGTATACAAATTGTATACAGCTCATACAATGAAGTTAAGAATGTGAGTGTAGACAACATTATACAATTCATTCGACAGAATGAAGTTCTGTAGAAACAGACTTAATGCACTCTAAAAAAATGGTTCCTTGTCGAATTATGATAATAAATTAAAGTTTAATAATGGAAAAATGTGAAAGGAATTAAGCTCATACAGCAAGTCATTTCTAGAGGATGGGACCCAACTGGTTGTCTTTCCTTCATCCAGTAGATCTTAATGTTGCAGCCATCCACCGAACATCAAAGGGACGTGGTGTACTGTAATGGAATTACATAAACGTGGTGGAGAACACCAAGGAAAGTGCATTTTAAAAAAAGATAGTGCAAGTCATTGTTGTGTGTGAAATTATTTGTATAACTTTTGAAAATATGTTCCGTCAAAAAAAATTATTTACATAAAATTATTTACCAAACAATCTTTTATGATAAATTCATTGTATTTTACCTGTTATTTTTCCTTCTCCACCATAAAAGGATGCATTTTTACATAGCATACATTCATTCTCATTAAAATCAGATCATTTGCATTTTAACTTCTAAAATCTTGTTCCAGGCATTTTAAGCCATCTGATTGTATGGAAGTGGGTCATATTAATTGCAAATGGGCTAGACATCTGTTCACTAACATGGAATAGCTTTTTCAACTGTCTTTTTTTTTTTTATGGGTTGTAACAGCGATGCTGTAGTTAACATTGTTACCATTTTATCTTGAAAACCCAAATTTCAAGGTATAAATCTTGTTTTTAGTCAGTCAGGCCAATCTTGTTCTGCAGGATCTAAAGCTAAGAGCAGTTAAGCACTTTTAGTATTTGATTATCTGCTAATATAGAATCAATTGGATATACTATCATTTAACAATTTAACTGTGGACTGTATAGTAAAGTTACCTGTTTCTTTTCCCTCCTCTTTAAAAAAAATAATAAAAATAAATAAATAAAGCTTCAGAATCACTTTACTTCCCAAAATACTAGTTATTTTATTATATTTGCTCAGTTGAGCCATTTGCTTAGTATTTGTATATTTTTCTTATCTAAGCAAATTGGCAAATAATTGTGGGCGACTATTTTATTCATCTCAGTATTTATGTTGCAATCTTTACCATGGCCTCTGATCTAGCTGAGGAAATGTAACTCAATGACCTAAACCAAGGTACTGTTTTCACATCTTGTAGACTGATGAGTTTGTATAGTTTCTTGGGGCTACAGAAAACATTCATATGCCAGTCAGAACTCAAGACGCTAATCTCAGTCTTTCCCCACTGGGAACCTTTCTGCATTTTGCCCCTCTGTCGTGACCTTCTTTCTTCTGATTGCCCCTTCATTTGATTGCCTCTTTGTTTTGAAGCCAGTGTTCAGGAAAAGGGAGAGCCGTGTAGAACCAGTGTGCAGGGCAGGTCAAACCATGGGGGTAGAGAAGAATTGTGTTACTGCACATGGTGGCCTTTTACTACTTCAAAGTTTGGAATCCCTCATAAAGTGTCTTGAGAAAGAAGAGCAGGGAAGAAGAGCTGGCGGAGGGGGTTGGGAGAGATGCTGGCGGAGGGGTTGGGAAGAGCTGGCGGAGGGGTTTGGGAGAGATGCTGGCGGAGGGGTTGGGAGAGATGCTGGAATGAGACAGGTCCATTTTCTTATCTATCGACGAACATCTTCCCATCCCAACATTATTATTCAGATGGTAAACTTGGAATTAAAAAGGTACGGGGAGCTATTCTGTCTTCAATGGCAATCTCATATTCATTGGACTAGGATAATTGTTGTACATGTGACTGGCCCACTGGCAAGATCTATCTTCTAACCTTTCTGCAATATTGTTTGCCAATTTGGTCTCTTTATTAACAGAATGCAGCTTGCTACCAAGGGAAAAGATCACCAGCTCATCCTTAATATGGGGAAATCATTGAAAGCCCTTAATTTATGTTGACTTTTTATCGTGCACTATTGCAATTAAGTTAGATTAATGAAAGGTAAATTCCAGCCTCTACATAAAAAAAAAAAAATCCTCGTAAAGAACCTAATTAGCATGTTTGTTTATTTAGCCTCTAATGACTTAATTGCATCCTATCTTGCTATTTACAAATAGACATCATTAAAGAATAATGAGCATATGAAATAAAGTGGAGCATTCATACCATCACCAGCAGACAAGGGGGAGAGAGAAGTGTAGGAAAAAATAACTTGTGGAAAGGCTGTTCCTTTCCAAAACGTTTTTATTTTCAGTAAGATGCAAAAAATAAAATAAAAATTGAGGCCTGGCAACTTTTCTAAGTGCGAGTGGCTGCCCTTTGGCCATCAAATGCGGCACAACATTTTTAATTTGTTGCTTTGTTCACCTTAGGAGAAAGGTCATGAAAAACCCACCCACATACACACGCGGAGAGACACGCCTTGTGACATTAGCAGTGAGGTGTATAAGTTAATTGAATTTTTTTTTTCTTCCTCTTAGCTCTTCATTTCAGCTCTTCAGAGTGTCTGTGTTTCAAATCAGCAAATGTTTCCATGGGATTCTGGAAGAAAATTCAGAGCTCAGGGAATTTCCCTGCCTAGCACTAGAGTTTGGCCCTTCCTCTTAATATCAATTTATTTTTTTTTAAATTGAGAGAGGATGCTTATTATGGTATTTAATTAGTGCTTTAAACAGCCCATTAGTGTGGCATACATTTCAGTGCAGTTGCAAAGTAAGAAAAGGGAGTATAGAAAACATTCCTTCCTTTTCTTATTGGGAAGCAAATTAAAGAACTTTCTAGGAACCAGAGATGACAAAATGAAATCCTGAGAATTTCTTGGAGGAATTTTCTTGGACCTATGTTTGTAAGAGATTGCCTGACATTGCAGGTTCAGTATATTTTGTGTGTGTGTACGTCTCTAAAAACTACCTTATTTGAAGAAATACTGGAACTACGGATAGTCTTGTCGTTAAATTCAACATATAATAGTTAAAAGCAAGTATTAGGCACAGAACCCAAACAGAGACTACATGCATGTTTAACTTGCAACTGTTCCATTTTTAGCTCAGAGAATTGTGGGTCATACTTTCCACCATTCATATTAATTGAATTTTAAAGTGACCTTGTACATGTATTGATGATTTGAATTAAAATTTTCTACATCAAGGTCGAGTTGGCACATATCCTACAGGCAAAATATTAAGCAAAGTACTGTCTGGCAGGGTATGGAGAGAAGCTGATATTTAATGAGGAAAGTTTGCTGTCAAATCCAAAAATGTTGTCTTTTTAACACAATTAACAAATTTTATTTATTTATTTATTTTATCGATTTATATCCCACCCCTCCTGAAAACAGCTCGGGGCAGTTAACCATTTTAAAACATAAAAAATACAACAATATAAAATTTAAAATAATCATCATAATATTAACAATTAAACAGGGCTAGGCCACAATAAAATAATAAATAAGGGTAGGAGGAGATTAAAAACCCCTAACCCCTCCTCCCCAAAGGCCTGGGCTAACAGCCAGATTTTACAAACTCGCCTGAATGTTAAAAGGCTCGGGCCCAGGCGAGCTTCCTCTGGGAGGGAATTCCAAAGGCGCGGCCCGGCCACCGAGAATGCCCTCTCCATTGTGGCCCCCCGCTTAACACAGGGGACCTCCAAGAAGGCACCCCCGGCAGACCGAAGGAGCCGCTCTGCGGCACGGAGGGTGAGGCGGTTCCTGAGGTACAAAGGGCCCAGTCCGTGAAGGGCCTTATAGATCAATACCAATACCTTGAACCTGGCTCGGCTCGCTATCGGCAACCAGTGCAGAGTCTGGAGCACAGGTGTTATGTGATCCCGCCAACCCGTCCCCGACAGGAGCCGGGCCGCCGCATTCTGCACTGATCTGTCCACCAGCTGATCTGTCCACCAACAGACGCTCTTGTAGCACCAGTGATTTACCTGACACTGTACAATCATTCATTAGAGACAGGTCCGTAACCCAAGGGGCTTACAGTCTAGTAAAGACAAGGGAGAGGGGAACAAAGGGAGAGACAAGGTGCGTTAACAAACAGGATGATAACCTGGGAAACTCTGGAGTCAGGGTTTACTCCATTCAAACCCTACTCACAAGTTTAGTGTCTAGACCCTAATAAACAGGCAGCCCCTTGCGGAACACAGTTCTTGTGCATTTGTGCATCTCACCACTCAGCCCCCACTCGCAGGTTTAGCGTTATCAGCATAATACACAAGCAGGAGTTCTTTCCCACCCCCTATAAAGACTTGCAGCTGTGGTGAACCTTGGGCAGAAGCAGCAGCCACAGCTGTTTTTCATCCAGGCTGTGACTCTGGGAGCTAGTTCAGCTCCTGCTATTCCCACCCACATTCAGACAATTCATACCTGGGTTTATGTCTCCAAGCCCTTGGTGACTGGAATTAACCTTTCGCTGTGCGCATATTGCTAAGTTTATTGAGCATATTGCATGCTTTATTGAGCGCCTATAGTGAAAATTGAAAGCAAAAGTAAAAATTGAAATTGAAAGCAATCAGTCTTTCTATGTCATCACCAGGTTTCTTCATCCTCCTCTCACAGTGGTGTACTGACAGGTAGCAGCATACGGTTTTATCGCGGTCTTGTTGGCTGTGGTGCTGGAAATTCCTCTCGGTTTGCATAAACCCCGCCCCCAGTTAAACATGCACTTCTTATAACCCCTCTCTGTCATCTTCATCACCACCATACAGTGGGGAGCGGAGAACATCCTCACTCACGAGGGCGCTCTGCACTTCTTGGAATATCCAAAACCCGTATCGGGCAACAGTTTCCTTCATTTGGTTCACATTCCCTGTACTCCAAGTCACTTGTTTCCCCAAAGAGATTCACCTCTACAATCCAGTCGAGGCACTCCCAGTGGCCCTGGGGGTATCCTCTTGCTGTCATCAGGGCACAAATGTGAGAAGTTGGCGAGGAGGGAGCACAGACTCCATTAGCGACAGTCTTACTTCTGGCAATGCACAAATGTCAAGAAAGTTCTTGATCTTGTTTGCATCCCAATCTCTCATCTAGTCTTGGCTCCCACTCTTTCATTCTGCTGAACTTGGAAGTGCAGCAGGGTCATATGGTGTCTGCACTCCATCATGCCTACTTGTACTCCTTTGTATGCATGTGCCACCCTATGTATGCTTAGGCTGACTTGGAGGATGGGTCTGCCAGTTCTCTCTGTACATCAAACCTCATCCAAATGTCAGCAAAGGCCAGGGTATCCATCACCCTCCAACTTCTCAGGGCCCCATACCCTAGGCAGCCACAGATAAAAGCTATTTGGGTTTCCTGGGAAAACACCCCTCAGCAATAATTTTCTATGGAGTTATGACCCCTCATAGTCGTTGCAAACAAAAACTGTTACTAAAAATTTCTTATCTTTTGAAAGTAAACTTTCAGTGAATGGGCAATAGCATCCCAGCTCTACTCCCACATACATTCCTAGCACAGTGACCATCACTGCTTTGCAGATCCCCCGTACTGGCCATTTCTTAACATGCAGTGGTTCCCACCCCACCCCATTTAAAGTTGCATGCTTCTGTGGCGCTAACATCTGTAACAATTTTAGATGAGTTGGCGTATACACTGACATGTTTGTGACAGGAATGATTATGCAGTTTTAATTGCCACTGGTTTGAAAGTGCAGACTCAGCAACACAAACCTAGCCAGCTGAGACTTGGTAAGAGGTTTTTCATCCAATAACCAGCCTGTAATGGCATGTGACCAATAGCAGCCAATATAAGCTCACGGTCGTTGCGCAGCTGGTCCTTTAAGAGCACGTGACCAGTAGTGGCCAATAGCTGCTCACATGCAGTGTGCAGTCAATCCTAGCTAGGCAGCAGCCCATCTTTTGAAGCAGTTCAAAACATTGGATGCGCAGTCTGCAAAGTTAACAGATACCAGAACTGTAACCATGGCAACACATGTAGAGAACTTCCGAGTGCTCGTTATTGCGCTGCAGACCTCCACTTCTGCTGTTGCAAAGAACTTGCAATTCATTCAATAGATTCAAGACTACTGCATTTGTTAGCTTGATGTGTTGTCACAGAACAGAAAGTCTCTCATTCTGTTGGTAGCCAGGATGGTGGGCTGCACCAAACCGCAGAAGTGAGTCATGTTTTGGTCCTGTTCACTTGACCACCTACGGCATCAACAGACAGCACAGAGGAAGATCGAAGCCGCACAAGTGCACCTGATGCTTGCTGAGAGGTGTCTTTCATTAGACATGACTTTGATCACTGATGTCATGCAGAGATCTGTACCCACCGAGAGAATTGTCTGGGTGAAGGAGAAAAGCACAGACTGGTGGGAGAACATGCTGTACTGCTGGGGAGACACTGGCCACAATCCCATGCCCTGTGGATCGCGTGCATGTGTGCGGTTTCCCCAGGGCATATTGTGCCCGCAATGTGCATCCGTGTGTATTGGGATTGAGCACACTGAGTGGATTGTGAACTTCAGGATGCCTCGGTGCCTCATCCTGCAGATAACCAAGATCCTCAGGCCTCAGCTGGAGGAACGGAGAACAGTGATGCAGGCACCCATCTCTGTTGAAAAGTGTGTTGCCACTCCCATTTCCTGTCGCCCTGTTGCCCAGCAATTTGGCGTTGGTACCTCCACAGTTGGCATTGTAGTAGTAGAGGTTGGGACAGCGATCATGGACATGCTGCTGGACCATGTGATGTAGTTGGCTGACCTCGCTGAGGTAATTGAGGGCTTTCGGTGGGAGTGGTTCCCAAACTGTATAGGGGAGATCAGTGGGAGACATATCGCCATAATATGCCCACCCCATTGCAAGAACAATTATCTGAACCAGAAGAGTTTTTTCTTCATGGTTCTTCAGGCTGTAGTAGACACCTTGCCTGTTTCGTGGATGTTCGGGCGAACCATGATGCCTGTATCTTCCATCAGTCTCCCTTCTTTGGCTGCATTTTAGTGGACTTCGGTTCGTCCACTAAAACATGCATTGAGGAGGTGCTTATGTGGCCAATTGTTTGTCCGGACCGTGCCTACCCTCTGAAACCCTGGCTCATGAAGGCCTACAGTGTTGACCACGCCCTGGAACAACGTTACTTTACCTGACAGCTCAGTGCCACATGGTCTATTGTGGAGAGAGAGCTTTTGGGCTTTTGAAGCAGCACTGGAAGGCAGTTTCGGCCAGAACTGATTTTCAGATAGGGACCGCTCCACTGCTAACAACTGCCACTTGTGTACTACACAACATCTTCAGGACTGCATTGGAGAACCCCTTGCCAATTAGTTCTGGCAAGCCAGTACCCCTGTTCTGGGATCAGTTGAACCAAATGAAGCAGTGCATAGCCGGAGAGATCAGGAATGAATTGTGCGATCACATCACCAGCAATGAACACCCCAACACCCACCATCAGTGACTGTTCATTATTGTGTTATAATAAAGCATTTCAAAATGCATCTTTTCTGAGAATGTGTTTCCTTCTGCCCCATCTGCCTTCCCCTAGCACCGGAACGGCTTCCTTTCCCTCCTTGTGTCCCATCCCACCTGCCCGTTGCCCAGCCTATTTGCTTTTCCCATTTTTATAAAGCCCATTGCTTTTTCATATGGGATCCCTATCGCCCTTCCCTTACCACCCGACCAGCTCCTTCCCTTCTGTGCATTTCTGATTGGCATTCCTATTCTTCCGTCCCCTCGAAACATCCCTCCTTCTTTAAAAAGGAAGCACTCAACTGAAGGTTTATTAAAAGTAAACATTTTTTAAAAGCGTTAAAAGTTTTTTCCCCTGTGGGGTCCATATGCCCATTTGCAGCTGGAAGGAGACTTTAGCCTGTGGGGTTAGTCACCCTTCCCCATGCGGACACCACGTAGGCATCCCCCACCCTCATATGCCAGAGGCCTTTCCCTCCCTCCACGCCTAACCCCCAAAGCTCCCATTCACTGCAACACCCCTCTGTTCCATTTTATTTTATTTGTACCTGCTCCTCTTAGGAGCAACTGCTGGGCACTCTCACTTGGGTGGTGGGAAGAGCGGGGGTACAGGATATTCTCCTGATCCTGTGGATCCTAGGGATTGGGTGTAGATAGAGAAGAGGAGAGGGCCAAGGACGGAGCCTTGGGGAACCCCGACCGAGAGGGGTAGGGAGGAGGAGGGGGAGGAGTTAGGAAGAGATACATTGAAGGAACGGTCAGAAAGGTAGGAGGAGAACCAGTCGAGGACAGTGTCCAGGAATCCAAGGGAGTGGAACGATTCAAGCAGGAGCGAGTGGTCAACAGTGTCAAAGGCAGCAGAGAGATCAAGGAGAACAAGAATAGAGTAAAGGCGATTGGATTTAGCCCCAAGAAGATCGTTGGTGATCTTAGCCAGAGTGGTTTCAGTGGAGAGAAGGGGGTGGAAGCCAGATTGGAGGGGGTCAAGGGAGGAGTTGGCAGAGAGGACAGATTGCTACACTATAGCAATCTGTACCTAATTTGGGGTATTATATGTTGGGTAGCAGGGTATAACTTGTTAGCCTGCGCGTTTGAACATCAGACTAGAGGATCGGGTGGTCCCTATGGTATTAGTCAAGTTCAAGTTTATTTGGCACTCATCTCACGCCATGGCCTGTTATCTGGAAACTCCTAATTTACTGTAACCAAGCCAAGAATGTGTATCTGAGTTCTCGCATCCCCATGAATGTTGCACCCCTTGTCTCCCTTGTTATACTTGTTATTTTTGTTTATAACCCTTGGGTTGAACAATAAAGTATTTTGATTTGATTTGTCTCTCCCTCTGTTCCCCCTTCCCTGTCTCCCCTCACCCTGGAGATTGTAAGCTCTCGGGCAGGAACCGCGTCCATTTTATTCTCTGTAAAGCACCAGGTACATTACTAGCACTATATAAATGCTTATAATAATAATAATAATAAACAATCAGAAGTAAAACAAAACATAATCTTGCATTATCTTACATAGAGTATTAAATTCCAATTAAGATAACATACATAAAAAACTGATATTAAATATTAAGTTCCATTACAATATGATATTAGTATATGGCAGGGGTGGGCAGACGGTGGCTCAGGAGCAGTTCAAATGTAGCCCTTGGCCAGGCCAGCCAGTCTTAATGACCTTGTGTCTGTTCATTGCACCCTACTCTTAGCAGTTG
The DNA here is from genome assembly GCA_003113815.1 of Sphenodon punctatus. Taxonomy (NCBI): domain Eukaryota; kingdom Metazoa; phylum Chordata; class Lepidosauria; order Sphenodontia; family Sphenodontidae; genus Sphenodon; species Sphenodon punctatus. Next base: position 1,967,287 of record QEPC01004477.1, read on the forward strand.
AATTTATTTCTTATTTATTTTTTAAATTGAATACTCCGCACCCATCCTGCCACAGGCAACTCAGGGCGGCTTCTCTGAATCTCAGCAGCCAGAACTGCTGAGATTCAACCTGGAAGCCAGAGATGCTCAGTCTTGGAAGTGCTTCAAAGATGCCTGTGTCTTGTGGCTCTTGGACACATCAAGGTTTTGGTAAGCAGCTCTAGGGGTATGGGAAGTTGGGAACTTTGCTTTCCACTGCTTTATGGACTCTTTAGGGATATGCAAAACCATTGACTACTATTCTTATGATACTTTTGATCATAAGAAGATAAATGAAAGTATTCTACTTATTTTAAACTTACTATATTTCACATTGAAAAAAGTTAGGGCTTTCAAATCTCGCAACATCTTGGAAACCTGGTAGAATGAAAACATTCAATGCCACACTGTAATACCAGAATACAAAATGTATAGGAATGACAGTCAATCGCACTGGCAAGGGATGGGCACTATATGTTAGGCAGCACTGGGTCAAACAGGATAAAAATTCTAAAGGAAACAACTTGCACTTTGGAATCCTTATGGGTCAACTGCCCTACCAGGATGGAAATGCTAAGGGGAGATGAAAGAATTTACAAAACAGACAACACGATAATAAAGTGTGATTTTTTTTAAATTACCCTCATGTTGACTGAGAAGGTGTCACCTCGGGACATACTGCTGAGATACAATTTAATGACAACTACTTGAAGCAACTAGTCCTGGAACCCACAAGAGGAGAGGTGACTCTGGATTTAGTCCTAAGTGTAGCCCGAGATCTCGTCCAGGAGGTAACTGTAACTGAGTCGCTTGGCAATAGTGACTGTAATGTAAATAAATTCATCATACCTGTAGAAAAGGAAAATGCCTAATAAATCTCCCACAATAACATTTAACTTTAAAAAGCAGAACTATGCAAGGGTGAGGAAGTTAGACAGAAAAAAACTACAAGTAGTCACATTGATTGAATGTCCCCAATAGGCATGGACACTACCTAAACACTAGGAATGCGGTTTCAGTTTTAACCGAAAGAGGCTGAAAGTGCCTCTTCTGGTTAAAACCAAGAGATTCAAAAATTGGGCCCTTCTCAGTTCCCAATTCTCGGATCTTCTGTTCCCATTGAAGTCAATGGGAAGAGCCAGGAAACCTCCTCCCTCACCACCCAACTCCTGGCCTCAGAGGGTAGGGGTGGGGATCCATTACCCCCAATGCCTCCACCTGCTGGGGCTGGCTTTGCCCCCTACCTCCAGAGTCCCTGTACATTACTTTTACCTTTGCAGGTCCATGTTCAGAGGGTGAGGGTCAGCTTCACTGTCAGGCAGCCGGGCTTTCTCTTCCTCTTCTTTCTTGTTCTACAAGTCCCAGCTACAGAGCTTCTTGAAAACGCCACTGAACCGGCAGCGGCATAGCCGATACATGCAAAATGGTTGCTGAGGCCGTTCTGTGGATGTCCAGCCCTAATCCAAAAAGGTGCCAGCAGTGTCGGTTCCATTTTGGACGAGGGCAACTGTTCTGCGCATGCGTGGGGAGCCATTCATCTATAATATGAATTATAAATACAAACGTATACCACAAATCAAAAAAGAGAGCAAGCAGACCAAACAAATGTTGTCATGCATAAATGATAGAATAAATTAGGCTTTTAGAGCCAAAAAGACATTCCTTAAAAATTGGAAAGCAAGTCCACATGAGGAAAACGATGAGCTATAAACACTGGCAAGCTATATGTGAAACTAATGAAGCAGGCCAATGAACTCAAATATGAAATAGCAGAACTTGTATCAGTTGTATGTAACCTATTGCTAAAATCAGACTCTCTGCCTTATAACTGGAAGTAGAGACAAGATAGCGTGGTGATTGCTCCAAGATAGTGTGGAGACAAAATAACGTGGTGGTCACTTTTATTGAACCAACTCCAGTTGGTGGAGGTTCACAAGCTTTCAGACCTCACAGGGTCCTTCGTCAGGCAGGTCTGGAGCCAAGAACTGCAGTCTGCGCAAAGCAAGTATGTATATAAAGAGACTGATGCGCTCAGCTTGCAGGTCTAACTCCTGACCTCCCTGAGGAAGGACCCTGTGAGGTCAGAAAGCTTGTGAACTCCACCAACTTGAGTTGGTCCAATAAAAGAGATCACGCTATTTTGACTCTACTATTTTGGGGACCAGCATGGCGCAAACACTCCCTTTATAACTGGAAGGTAGCGAATTAGATACCATTATTTAAAAACTGTCCTAGAGGTGACCCTGGAAACTGTACAGACTGGTGAGCCAGGCGTCACTACCAGGCAAATTGGTAGAAGGCAATGAAAATTGCTAGGCATATTGACAAATACGACATGATGGGCAGAGCCAGCATGGTTTTTGCAAAGGGAAGTCTTGTCTTACCAATCTTTTGGAATTCTTTGAGGTTGTCAACAAGCATGTGGATACATGTCGTCATAGTATAATTGGATTTTCATAAAGCATTTACTAGGGTCCCTTGTGGATACAAGCATGTGGATCCAGTCGTCATAGTATAATTGGATTTTCATAAAGCATTTACTAGGGTCCCTTGTCAAAGACTTTTGAGACAACCAAGTGGTCATAGGATAAGAGGAAACATCCTCTCACAGATAAAAGATCAGAAACAACGGGTAGGAATAAATGATTGTTAGGGTAGGTGTATAGAGAGGGCACAGAGGACACACCCCGGGGGCGGGGAACACACACTCTTGGAGGCTAGCAGGCTCAGCACGCTCGTAGGAGGAAAACAACCCCTCAGGTTCTTATATGGCCCTAGTACTCCCGGACAGAATGAGGCCAGATCATCACGGGGGTAGGAGACAGCAGTGCAGAAAGCGGAGCCCTTCCACTTGTGTCTGAAGCACCACCCACCACTCTCACCCACACAATCACCAAATAGGGAAGAGTTCCCATATATCAGTGAGGGGGAGTAGGGATATAGACCCAGGGGGAGCAGGGTAGGGTACTCACAGAGCACACTCACTCAAGGAACGCGGTTCAGGAGGGGCCCAGACGTAGAGGAGAAGGCGGTACCAAGGGACGTACACACAATTATATTAAGGTCCTAATCACTTCCCACAATTACACACACAGTACTCCCAAACACACTACAGTCACACACCCACGCAAGTTCACACACACAAACTACATTACCACAATACCACACGTTTCTCGCTATCCACGCAGGGGGGCAGTTTTTCACAGCGTTGCTGCTCACCGGCAACTTGCTGTGTTCCCAGCCTCTCCCTATATAGGGCTAGCCCTGCCTCTCTGGGCGCATAGGCATGTGGAGCGGTGCAGCGTGGCTGAAGGCCCCGTCCCTCCACCTCCCGATGGTGCACGCCGGGGACTTTCACCAGCATTGCCAGCTGTCCCTGTGCACAGGCCAGCGTCATCGGGCATCCCGCCCGCCACTGCATATCTGCGTTGGCCCCGCCTCCTCCAGGGGCTGATAGTGGCGGCGGAGGTGAGCCCTGACAATGATCAGTTTTCACAGTAGAGAGATGTAAACAGCAAGGGTGCTTCAGGGAGTCTGTACTGGGGCTAGTGCTGTTGAACATATTAATTCATGATCTGGAAAAGGGCATGAAGAGTGAGGTGGCCAGTTTTGTAGAACAATATGGTGTTCAAGACAGTAAGTCCCAAACAGACTGTGAAAAGTTAAGATAGGCTCTTACCCATCTGTGAAGCTGGACAATAAACTAGGTGGAATTCATCGTTGACAAGTGCTAAGTGATGTACATAGGGAAAAATAATCCCAATTATACATGCACAATGCTGGGTTCTAAATTAGATATTACCACTCAGGAAATAGATCTTGGAGAACAGATGACACAGAGGGAATATGATAGAAGTTTACAAAATCATGAGTGATGCAGAGCAAGTAAAATAGGGATGCTGTTGTTTACCTCTTACTGGCAGCAGGCTTAAAAAAATAACAGGAAGTATCTTCCCCCCTCAAATTAATGTGCAGTTAACCTGTGAAACTTGTTGCCCAAGGATGCTGTGAAGACCAAGAACATAATTTCTCAGAAGCAAAGGAAGCTGCCACTATCAGAGACAGGATACTGTGCTAGATGAACCATTGGTCTGATGCAATCTAACACTTCTTATGCTCTTAGCATGCCCCGTTTGGGGGATATGTTTTTGTACAATCACCATTGATCAACACCCACTGTAGACACCAGCTGAGTTCACTTACAGCTGATCAGTCTTTTCCTTATGCACCATTACAAAACGTCTGCCCCTCTCAAAGTTAACTAGTTTAAAATCTGTTCTGTTTCCCCGTCTGCTCCCCAAACTTACCGCTTCTTCCTCGGGACTGATACTTTTCCTAAAATAAATCAGCTTCTGGAACATCCCCAATTTCTCTTTTCCATTCAGCATAACAGTTGCCGGAATTCCAGTGCCTATGAAATGGTGGTATGAAGTCGGAAGCTTTTAATATTCTAACACCTGCTAGCTGTGAAGTACTTACACTGCTAGCATTTGAAATCGAACATTAGAGTAAAAATTGCAGTGTGCCTGAGTGCTAAAACTTGGATGTTCCAACACATATAAGTAACGTATTTTCTTTATCAGACTCATGAGCTTAGAGGTCAGGTGGCCTTGCTGTGCTTGGTTAGAGGTCAAAGATGGATTTAAGGATTGTCAACTATGCCCTCAATAAGAGACTCACCATGGTTTTCTTTCTGTCCTAGTTCTAATTCACTTAAGTACTTTGACAAAAATTGGACCCCCACAGTGTTCTCAAGTATTAATCTTGACCATGTAGTTTCTTTCCAACATTTGGTTGCCCTGTTTGCGTCATTGGTTCCAAAAAGGATCCGAAAACATCAAAAGTCACCCTTCCCAGAAGGGTCAACAGCTGAGGGTGTTTTCATGAAAGTGGTCACGGGACCTCCATCCAGTTTCTGGACTCATTTGATAAAATCAGTTCCCACTTACTGGGCTGATTCTCACATGGGGTTTCCTACTATGAAATGAGGGAGGTCTGCTGCCTGGCCATCTCTACTCTTCTTCCTTGGACACTAAAAAACAGATGTTGCCTTTGCACAAGGATAGCGTGGTCAGAATCGATCCCTATGCAGATGGTAGAGTGGGCCATCCCAAGGGTGTACCAGCCAGGGGCTGCTTGGCATAACTATACTGTGTGTGCAGGTGGCGCACATGGGCCACCAGGTTCGTGGGCACTGGTTCAGCTGCATCCCCTGCATCTATAGCTACCTGTCTGTGCCGCCTCAGTAGATGCTGCTTTGGGAAGAACATGTTACCAGCTGTTGCCCCTGTCACTTTCCCTTTACTCCTTTCTCTCATCCCTCCCAGTCCCCCCAGTCTATTTCTGAGGGTAACTGTTACTTCCAATGTGTTTATTTCTGGGTTAAAGGAGTATTTTATGTACAAAAAACAGAACACCTGTTATGGTGTATTTTCATGAACCATTCCTCAAAGCTGGAAACTTTCTCTCCTTTTTTACATTGCCAGTATGCGTTCAGATGAACCGTGTTAAACCACAGTAACTACTTTGATTTAATTAATCAAAGTAACTGCTCCACTTAGATATTGTTCTTACTGCAGCTCCAAACAGATGTGGTTACTTTGCAATCTCATGACACAAAATACCCACCCCAGCGCTTTGAGGTTGTCAACACGTATGTGGATAAGGGCGATACAGTCAACATAGTATAATTGGATTTTCATAAAGCATTTCCTTTTTATGAGGTAAAAAGAATTTAAAGTTTCTAAATATAGATCTGAACCTTTGAAATTGTAAATCTCTTGACTTAGGTAACTCTAATTCCCTGGCTTTCAGTACTTTTTAATCCTTTGCATCTTTGTTCGAATGGACGTATGTTGCTTTAAGCCTATAACGTGCATGTATACAACTTTAGAAAAGCATGATTGTTTAAGTATGCATTGATATGTGCCCGTACGTGTGTGTGAGACAGAGAGTAATAAAAGTGAATCTCATGTTGAGAAGTCTGAAATATATTTAAATCATCTCATTTGTTTAATATTTGTAACATTATTGAGCCTTTGCATTAACAGATATAGTAGAGAATTGTTTGCAAGTGTCATATCTGCAAAACTAAATTTCTTGATTTTATAAATTTTATTTAGATAGAATTATGTCTATTTAATTCTATTATCTATTTTATTAATTTAATTGTCTATTTAATTCTATTTCATTTACTGCATTATTTAATTTTTCTATATCTTAACTGAGGCTCTTCCTTAAAGGTGTTTTAGAATTTGGCATTCATCTTTTAGTAAAATGCTGCCAATTGTTTATAGTAATTTCATATGCCATTATCATTATGACGGTGTGAATTCAGACATCAGTTCTCCTTCAGGATTTGTCCTTGTTATTGACAGGTTACCTTAGGAAAAGTGCTAAAAGTTATAGTGGTGATGCGGAGTCTCTTCATTGACCGGACAATAGTAAAGGGATATCATGAAAATGTCTACACGGAAGACGGCAAGGTAGGTTTTTTCCCACATTTTCCATTAGTACTGACTTTCCTACCGTAGCTAGTGCTCGGGTCCTTACAGAGCGGAAGTCCATTGTAAGAATGGTCACTAATGCAAGAAACTCTGCTGATGTTTTGCAGAGCATTCGGCTTTAAATTTAACAGACTTCACTCAGATTTTTCATCCCCAAGTGTCTGCTTTTCCTCTAAGCCCCTAATGCCCTTACTTGAATTTCTAATTCATCACCTTAGACCCCAGTTGCCTCATTAGTGGCGTCTATTGAGGAAACCTTTTTTTCAGTGTTCCAGCACATCAATAGCCCAGGGTTCAGCATTTCTTTTTCCCAAAGCTACTGGGAAATCTTGGGCTAGTTTTGCACTCAGCTTGATAAGTTCTGCTCTGAAAATCATAGGTAGTCCTTAGTAAGTTCCTTGTTGGTACTAATAACACATTTTGAACAGCAGCTGTTAAAGGAAGTATAACCTGTTTCCATGAGTGATTTGCTTTACGAAAAATTCACCCTGCTTGAACCCCTAATTTCCTTTGACGGCACACACTCCATATGGCTCTCTATAGAGATCAGAAGATGTTAATGGGACCTGACAGCTTTCAGCTCAGTTTGTTTCTCTTCTCTGAGTGGAATGGGCTCTCTTACTGAGACATCCACCCAGACTCACCCTTTCCAGTAACAAGTACTAAGCACCTCTGTCTTTCACAATCTCTCTCTGGAGCTTTCACCCCTTATTATGAATCCCATTAAAATACAAAGTTCGTTATAGCTAGATGAATTCTTGGCACCCATAGGCCATGTTATAATGAGGAGAGAGGGTTCCCCCCCACCCCCCAAGAGAGAACTATGTCTTAGCACACTACAGTGTGTTATGTACTGACCCCCTGAGTTCAGCATGTTGGAGATGAACCTCTATTCCACAGAGGAGGTTAGGCGCTGTTCTACTGAAGAGAAATGCAGCTCCATTTTCTAAGCAAGAAATTCTCCCTCTCAGGAAAAAGGAAATAGGAAAATAAAAGTTGCTTGAGACTACACCGACTTTAAACCTGCATGACTGGTGCTACAAATGGGGTACCACCTCACCTGTCCACAGGAAATGTGCACATTATGCAGCATGACAACAGAGACATTTGGATTCCAGCAAATAAAAGCAGAATTCTAAATACCGTAAAAATCTGTTTCTTTTTTTTAATAATTGCAATTTGAATGATTTATGGGTTCTAACAGATGTGACCAAAAAAAAAAACCTTAAAGGGAACACATAGCCAATCAACAGGTAACTTTGTTGTTGCATTTTTGTGACTACCCATTTATCCCATCCCAATGCAGCGATACTTAGGTGTCAATAGAAAGGCAATTAAGAGGGGAACCATTAAGCTCAGGAGAGAAGACATCTGGGAACAATCTCCCATCAGGTGACACTTTCCTCAAGGGAGGACCGGTGCTTCTTTCTGTTTAAAAAAACATGCACAAAAAGCCTGCTGGTAATTTATTAAAGTTGATTAAGTGGGAAAAACACATTTCTGATCAACCTCAGGGCAGTACAGGGAGAAGAAATGGGAAAGGGTCCTCCTTCCTCCCTCCCTCCTTAGACTAGTAAGTGAAATAATTCAAAAAGATTTGGAAACTGCCCCCTGAATAGCCACCGATGCACAGCAGGTTGGGTTTCCGTCAGTAAATGTAACAGCAGGTACATGCAATTGCCTGTTCCTCTTTTTGTACCCACATGTTAGCGGACAGAAAATCTGTAGCAAACATAGCAACATGTGCAGCAGCTGCATGTACAAGCAGAACAACATGCTACAGTTTAGCTACCCAAAATATAACATTTGATAACACCCTCTGGCACAGTATAAGGCTTGGTCCCTTGAAGAGGAGCAGAGGCTCAGTTTCTAGCAGTATCATCTTAGTGCTATCCAGGTGTGGAAATTAAGGACCTGTGTGATTGATAGCTGGAAGAGAACTCTGGAGAGATTGGAAGAGTCCAGGTAGCCTTCCCCCAGGTCTTTCTGTATCATAGTCTGAGGGTGAAAACAGACATGATGCTAACCACCCTTTAACCACCCTTGGTGGTCATTTATGCATGTTTCAGGGCTGCATAGGACACCAATACAGCCCTGCAACATGCATAAATAACCACCAAGAGTGGTTAAAGGTTGGTTAGCGTCATGTCTGTTTTCACCCAGAGAGTCTTCAAGGGAGGAGGGAGACTACACTTGCCAGGCAGGTGACCAGGATAACTGACCATACGTAGCTGATGAACCTGCAGGGGATATGAAAGACCTTGTGACTGTGCCTGAGTTATGGAGAATGAGGGTGCAAGGGAACCCTGCTACAGTGGGAAGTCTGTTAGACAGCCAAACAGTGCGATCATGTCTGTTTTATTAAATCAGCTGTGGGATGGGGAATGATTTGAATGTCTTGAAGCAATGTGCCTGATTTGGAGGAGTGGAGTTTGCAGGCTAAGATCATGTATTCAGAAACAAGAGTACACTACCTTCAAAAGTCCCACTCTCAGAATTATTGCTGTCATGACTGGCAGCAAGTTCTATGATATGGGGTGTTAACTTTATTTATTTATTTATTTATAATAAAATGTGTGTGCCACCCCTTCCTGCTAAAAGCATCTCGGGGCGGTTAACAACATACTAAAACAATTCAAAACAACAATAATATAATTTTAAACACTACTAAAGCATAATATAAAAACATACCTCCCACCCTAACCCAACCCACCCACCCCCTCTCCCTCAGGAAAAGCACGGCGAAACAGCCAGGTCTTACATTGTCTATGGAAAGAGGAGAGGTCGGTAATCGGGCAGACCGCCAACGGGAGGGAGTTCCACAACCGCGGTGCAGCCACAGAGAACACCCTCCTCAAGGTCGACACCTGAGAAACCCAGGGGAGCTTGAGGAGGGTGCGCCCGGCCGACCGCAGGGGCCGATCCAGGACCCGGAGGGTGAGGCGGTCCCACAGGTAGGCAGGGCCCAGGCCGTTCAGGGCTTTAAAGGTCAACACGAACACCTTGAATTGGGCCCGGAAGAATATAGGCAGCAAGTGCAGAGAGTGAAGCACCGGTGTAATATGCTTGCATCGGCCCGTCCCCATTAGGAGACGAGCTGCCGCATTCTGCACCAGCTGCAGCCTCCGAACCAGCACCAAGGGTAGCCCCACGTAGAGTGTGTTGCAGTAGTCCAATCTCGAGGTAATAAAAGCATGGATGATCATGGCTAGGTCGGAGTCCGAGACACATGTCCGAAGCCTACGCACCAGATGTATTTGGCGAAATGCCCCTTTCGCCACAGCTGCCACCTGGGCATCGAGGCGGAGCTGCGGGTCCAGGAGCACGCCCACACTCCGAACCTGAGATACCAGGGGAGGATGGATCCCATCAACGATGGGAGCCCCCACTCCCCCAGCCTTCCCCACGACCATCACCTCCGTCTTGTCAGGATTTAACTTCAGATGGCTCGCCCTAATCCAATCTTCCACAGCTGCCAAGCACCAGGTAAGGACCAAGACTGCCAGGCCTGAGTCAGATGAAAATGAGAGATAAAGCTGGGTGTCATCAGCATATTGATGACACCGTGCGCCAAACTCCCCAACAACCTCCCCCAAAGGCTGCATGTACACATTGAACAAGAGAGGGGACAAGTTGGAACCCTGCAGGACTCCACACGTGAGGCCCCGGGGAGAGGATGAAAAATCACCCAGGACCACACGCTGAATTCTCCCAGCCAGGAAGGAGCAGAACCACTCAAGAACAGTCCCGCCAATCCCTGCCCGGTCCCGCAGCCGAGTCACCAACAACTCACGGTCAACGGTATCAAATGCAGCCGAGAGTTCTAATAGGATCAACAGGGTCGAATGACCCCGATCCAACTCACAGGAGAAGTCGTCGACTAAGGCCACAAGCGCAGTCTCCGTGCCATATCCAGGGCGAAAACCTGACTGCGAGGGATTGAGAAAGTGAATCTGGTCCAGATACTACTGCAACTGCCAAACCACCACCCGCTCAATAACCTTCCCTAAAAAGGGAAGGTTAGAGATCGGCTGATAGCTGGCCAGGACGCCAACGTCCAATGATGGTTTCTTGAGCAGGGGCCGCACCAGCGCCTCCTTAAGGCAGTCCAGCACCCTGCCCTCCCCCAGGGAGGCATTGACAATCCCTGCCAGCAGTGGCCCTAATGTCTCCCTGCTGGCCTTGACCAGCCAGGACAGGCATGGGTCTAATTCACAATAAGTGGCTCGGACAGACCCCAGGGCATCCCCTGCATATGAGGGTGACACATTCTGAAATTCATCCCACAAAACAGGACAAGGCGGGGCTTTACTGCCTCTGGTTCACCCACTGCTAAAATGTTGCATCAAAACTGTGGTGGTTCTAAGCAATTTTATCTGCAAAAAAGTCCACAAACAAGTCACAGCGGGCATTCGATGACTCTAAATCCAGGCGGAGGGAGGCCGGACTGACCAGCCCCCTCACCACCCAAAAAAGCTCCACCGGGCGTGACTTAGCAGACGCAATGAGGGCAGCAAAGAAAGCTTTCTTTGCTGCCCGCACCGCTGCGGCATAGGTACGTAACCAGACTCTATACCGCAATCAGCCAACTTCAGCACACGAGTGACGCCACCGTCACTCTAACCGCCGCCCTTTCCACGACCTCCGTATACCATGGGGACCTTCAGGCAGTTCGGGAGACCTCCCGGGACCTTGTCGGGGACCTCCCGGACCTTGTCGGTGGTTCGGGAGCGGACGCCTGGGAGCCACCTGGTCAGTGGCCTCCACCAATACGGAATTCCACATGGTCACAAGGTCATTGAGTGAGCAGCCATCGAGATCAGAGGATACATCCCCTAGAGCAGTCTGGAACCTTCTAGGTTCCATAAGCCGTCGGGGGCGAGCCATGCGAATTGGTTCTGCACCCTCCCAGGGGCTGACGTGCCAGGATACCTGCCCGGAGGAGATAATGATCCTTCCATGACAAGGGTTTTGCTGACACCTCCCCCACTAATGGATCCCCCGCCTCAAGGTCTGGGCAAAACATCATTTCTAGGGTATGTCCTTCAATGTGTGTGGGGCCCACCATCCTCTGAGACAGGCCCATGGTTGCCATGGCGGCCGTGAACTCACATTCTCCCCCTCCAAGACTGGCGTCAATGTGGATGTTGAAGTACCCCAGGACTATCGCCCTGGGAGACCGCAAGACCACCTCTGACACCAGCTCAGTCAGTGCGGATAGGGAAGCTGCCTTATATCAGCAGTATCCCTAATCTGTCTCCGGCCAAATACAACACCAAATGCAGGCCCTCTATCCCCATGATGGTTTGCAGAGGAAATCTCCTCACAGACACTGTATCCTTAAAAACAATGGCTACACCGCACCCCGCCCCGGCCAAGGCTAATGCTGCACGGAGTACCCAGCCAGGGCAAGGTCAGCCAATATAGGCCCCGACTCATTGTCCAGCCAGGTCTCCGTGATACATGCGAGGTCGGTTGCCTGGTCCAGGATCATCTCCTGGACCACAGTTGACTTATTGGCCACCGACCTTGCATTCAGCAGCAGTAACCCAAGGCCGGGGGCCCTCTGATCCCTGATCACCTCACCGCCTGCCTGGGGGCTAGTGAGCGGGATAGGAATAGAACATCTGTCCCGCCTCACAGCTCTAATTTGCCTCCCTGAAGGACCATAATTCCCCTGACCCAAGATGACCCCTATAGCTGCGGAACACACACACCCCGGTTCACCCCCCAACCCCTGCAGGGGGCCATCCAGACAGCCTCCCAAGGGAGACCCCCCCACCCACTACTACACCCCCTACCCTCCTCTTGCATTGGAGGGCAGTTCACCCTCCCACAGGGGCTGCGCCCCTCCCTCACATTGAGGGGAGCTGCCCCTCCCCCCCAACCCAGTCCCCTCGCCCTCATACCACACACACCCTACCCTAACCCCCCATCCCTGAAGGGCTGCGCCCCTCCCTCACACTGAGGGGAACAGCCCCTCCCCCAACCCAATCCCTTTGTCCCTCACGTCCCCCAATACCCCCCTCCCTCCTATCCACCCATCGCCCCCTCACACCGGGCGACACCCCTCCCTCCATATGCCCCCATCTTCCACCTGGGCGCATATGTCGGGACCTCCCCACCCCAACCCGATCCCTATTCCCAACACCCTACTACCCCACTAAAACCTTCCATTTCTACACAAATCTGATGACTACAGCGCCCACCACTCTAATTGCATTGCCACTAACCCCCAACCCCCTCACATCCCGAAAACCCCCAAAGGGCCACGCAGCCTACGATGTGCGCCTGAGGTGGCGCCGGGGTCCTGGGGCCTTTTAAAGCCCCTGGATTTTCCTCCCAGCTCTTGCTGTCAGCTGCAGGTGTGTAGCCCCGCCCTCCCAAAATGTGATTTCTTTCCTCTGTTCATAGATACCGCTTTAAACTCCTGTCCCAGTGTAGTGTAGTTGTGGCTAAGTGTGCAGTATCTGGACCGGGAGGTAGAGGGGAAGCCCCAGTTCAAGTCTCGTCTTAGCCAGAAACTCACTGGGTGACATTGGGCCAGACATGTTATTCTCTCAGCCAAACCTACCTCACAGGGTTGTTGTGAGCATTAAAAAACTTGTATTAATTAGTTCTATGTGAAGCTCTCTAAGTGCCGTGGCGGGGGGGGGGCGCTATATAAAAATAAAAATAAATTATTTCCCTCTTTCTCCACCTGGGATTCTCGCTCTTCTGTCACCACCCCTATTCAACCAAATTCTCATTCAGATCCCTCCTAAAAACCTTCCATCAGGCTTTCCTTAGCTTGTCATCCCCACAGACCATTTGTTTATGCTTGTGATTGTACTGGCTTATCTTCCAAGACCTCCTCGTCCTCCTTGTAACTAAGCTAAGCACATTTCTCAAATTTTTGGATCTTTACCCTCTTTTTAGCTGTGTTCCCTTCCCCTTGTTCCCTTGCCCATCCTAGATTGTAAACCCCTCAGGGAGGGAAGGGTCCCATTCCATGCCAGGCATGCTGGATAAATAATACATTCATACTATATGTTGCACTAGCAGCCTTTGGCCAAAAGTACACGGACAGAACTAGGTTTCTGCCCATGTATGCTTGGTGGCTTGTTCTCCCTTTTTTAAATCCCAGGTTAATTCTTGATGAATGTATCATTTCAGCCTTATTTCCTGTCTTTGCCATTCCCTGCAGCAAAAGGCTGGATGAACCTATGGCACCCTCACGCTCATTGAGTTTTGGGGGCTATTCCCTCAGCTGGACTAGGATTTTGTGAGTCCCAAGATAATGTCCGCAAAGCATGAGACTAGAAGAGGAGTAGAGAAGAGACATGCAGTAGTTGTAGACAAACCAAGGACATGAGCTAGCTAAAATATATTTTTTCTGATCTTTGATAGGGAAACAAATGGTGGCTGGCTAGAGAAAAGAAGGGAGTTTGGTGGGGACAGGATAGGGTGCATTTAATGCAATCCAGGGTTCAGATACAGTTTATATTGCAAATGCAACAAGCTTGGCGCTTTCTCATGGAAATAATTAAGACTAGTTAGAAACTACTGGCAATTGCACAAGAAATTCAGGAATAAAATAGCCAGTTTTGTTACTGGTCATTATTTATTTATTTATTTATTTTATTTACCTGTTTTATACCCCGCCCCTCCTGCCACAGGCAGCCCGGGGTGGCTAAACAACATTAAAACACAATATAAAATACTATAAAACAAATTAAAACATCAAATAACCAATAAAAGAGGGGGGAAAGACACCCCCCTCCCCCACCCTTACCCCTCTCTCTCATCAAACGCCTGACGGAACAGCCAGGTCTTACAGTTCTTACAAAATACCGGGAGGTCCGGGGCCAGATGGGCCTCCACCGGGAGGGAGTTCCAAAGGTGCGGTGCGACCACCGAGAATGCCCTATCCTGCGTGGCCTCCCAGGAAACCCGAGGGACCTCCAACATGGCGCCCCCAAATGACCGCAGGGGCCGGTCCAGAACCTGGGGAGTGAGGCAATCCCGCAAATAAGCAGGGCCCAGGCCGTGTAGGGCTTTATTGGTCAATACCAACACTTTGAATCGGGCCTGGAAGACTATCGGCAGCCATTGCAGAGATCGGAGCACTGGTGTAATGTGCTCCTGTTGTCCCAGTCCCACCAGGAGCCGGGCCGCCGCATTCTGCACTAGCTGCAGCTTCCAAGCCATCACCATAGGTAGCCCCACGTAGAGCGCGTAACAGTAATCTAACCGAGAAGTAATAATAGCGTGGATGATCGTGGCCAGGTCAGAAACCGAAACCAGCGGCCAAAGCCGCCGCACCAGATGTAATTGGCGGAAGGCACCCCTCGCCACAGCCGCCACCATTATGGAAGTACACTGCCAGAACTGTGGGCCTTTTTGCACATACACACTCCCCCACTTGCCCACGTGTGCAGATGGGTGGGTGGTGGTGGGGGCCTCCGTGGGATCACCGTGGCAGGTGTGTGGATGTGCGTGCACACTCCCGCGCTCCACCCGTTGCCCACACACAGAGCAACGGGTACCAATGGCAGATGCTCTGTGCGTGGAGGTGTGTGGGTGTCCATGGGATGGGCTGCCCATACATCTCCCGCCACCTACATCCATCCCCCATGGACTGCGGAGGCTCCACAGTCTGTTTGGAAATGGCCTGTGTGTAGAAGCTTCCAAGTATTCTGCCTCAGTAATATCAGAGTCCACATAGTGTGATTAGTCCTTCTTTTTTTAAAAAGCGCCAAATTCAAAACGAGAGGAACAAATCTAGCAAATAATCTTATGCAATTCTTAACATGGAAAGAAACTGGACACTTACGAGAGGGGCTTGGAATGGGATACCGCATCCAGGCAAAAGACCAAGAACTAGTAACTTTTTGAAAAGGTGAGGGAAGGTCTGGTTGTACTTTTCGGTGTGAATTAGTTATTCAAAAGACCTGCCAATTATGTCTTTGCTGGATTGTCAACTGCATAACACATGTTTTTTGTTGCAATTTTTGCAAAAACAATAGATGAGACCTGGCAGCTCTTCTTGTGCAGTCAATTCCGGACTCTGATTATTCTTCATCCTCCTGTGCCTACTACTGGTGCATCGCATCCACCACATACTGATACATTTTAATTAGCCCTGTAGCTCTAATGGTGGCATTGTGCCACCCCTAATTTCAAACTAACATATTCAGTCTGCGGTGGAATCCAAACATGGGAGCCAATTACTATTGGTGCCATACAGATTCCTGAATAAATATATGCAGCTCATCCTTGCTGGGCAGACTTTCATGAACTGAAACATTAGTAGCCTAATCCTGCTAGTAAAACTAACCACTGCATTTAGTTTATATTGGCATGATGACCTGCTGTTTTTCTATAAATACAGGCACTGGGAAAACCCATGACTTGGCATATTTCGAGTGGGTATTTAACATTATTACCTGGCCAGATTCCTAATTTTACATCTGTTAAGACTTTAATTCAGCCGAGACACTTATGTTTCTTACCATGTTAAGGAACTTGGGTTATGTTAATGCTATGGCTTCATTAATTACCCCATATCAATAAGAAAAGGCAGCTTTTAGCCTCCTAGCGTAAAGAGAGGAAAAGAAATAGTAGTATCAAAGGAAAGCTTCAAAGACAGCCAGAACTGTCTCTTGGGTAATTTCTGATCCCCACATTCTTTCCACTTCAAAGCGGGATGTGTGTGTGTTTGGGTTGAGGGGGGGCTTGGATCCGATTTCTCTAATAAGTGTTGGCACCAGCCCTGTTTGATATTAGATGCAGGGAACATTTTGATTTGTTATCTCCTTTGAAACTGTTCAGATGACCTTCAGAAAATGGCCTCTTGTTACTTACGAGGGGGGTGGGTGGGGAGAGCGGGGCACTGGGAAAAAGGCCCCAATTTAATTCACATGCAGAAGATGCCTTGAAATTGTGCTTTCAGCAGTTTTGTTTTAGTTACAAATGTGTGTCTTGATTGAAAGTGAAAAGTTGAAGAATAATAGACCTGTAACAATGCATTTTTAGTACACCCACCTTGTTCATCTGTTTTTCATGGGCAAGGGTGAGCAGCCATTTAAGGTCTCTGCATTTGTTTTTATATATATATATATATATATATATATATATAACAAATAATTGAGTTCATCCTCAGACTGTCTTTTAAACAGAGCTTTAAAAATCTGCATGACATTGAAGGCAATCAGAGGTTTGTCTAGGTGAGTTATGGTGACGGCAGATTATCTGGCCCAAAACTGGATAAGACATAAACAATTATAGTGCTTCTGTTTGCTGCCAAACAAGCAAACTTAACGTTGTAAGATTTTTATTTCTCTTAAACTCTGTGGTTTATACGGCTATGCATATTATTTGCTACTGACCTGGGATTAGCTGACCACTGGAGCCACTTCTTGGCCCCACAGGGCCCTCACGCCAGCAATTTAGGTGGAGCTCTATTTCTCCTTCCTGCGTCAAAAACTATATATGTCATTTAAAATCTACAAACAGTATTAACTTAGTGTAAATGTTATACATTTAGTCAGAAAAGCATTATTTATTTATTATTGAATAAGATTTATATGCCACCCTTCCCATTATGGCATATCCTATATGTATGCGTGTGTTTGTGTGTGTATGTGTATGTGTATATATATATATATATATATTGTGATGAGGAGATATTGGGCTACTTGTAGACTACGGGTCTAACAAATAGGTAAAGGTAAAGGTTAAACATATATGTAACGTGAAAGCTGAGAACTGGAAACTTGCTTCATGTCATGGAGTGAGTTTCCAGTTCTCAGCTTTCACATTACTTACATGTTTAACCTTTACATATTTGTGTGTGTTCTCTCTCTCTCTCTCTCTCTCTCTGTATGTATGTATGTATGTATGTATGTATGTATGTATGTATGTGTGTGTGTGTGTATGTATATGTATATATATATATATATACACACACGCACGTAAATTAAAACTTTTAGTTAAATGTTTCAGCTTCCGCCTTCTTCAGTAACCAGTTGGATTTAAAGTGTATGCTGCTTGGAGTCAAGGTAACAGTGTGTAGAATGTTGAGGGAAGAAGACTGGCCAAACCCCACGCAGATTCTGGCTCCTGCAGTTTCTCGCAAAGCCAAAATATACATGAGGGAGGTTGTGTGAAAGCAGTCTTAGACTGTTGGGAGCTGGAAGTAAAAAGCAGGGACTGGATCACTCCATTATGACCTGTGGCACACTCCTCTGAAACAACCAGCTTTGGCCACTGTCAGAGGCAGGATGCTGGGCTAGACGTGGTATGGCACATCTTATGGTCTTAAACTTCTCCAATTCGGCCTGTTCTGCTAGATTGATAGCAACTAAAAAGACACATATGCACTTTTTGAGCAGAGGTGGATAAAGTCTTGTCCCCAAAAGCCTGCAGTGCCAATACACAAAACCATTACGTGCTCCCTTGCATTTGGACGCATGCATAGTCCTACTGAAGTCAGTGGCACTACTTGTGTAGGTTTTTGCAGGATCAGGGCCTTGGTGTTTTGTGCAATGGATCATGTCTACCTCTAGAAAAACAGGGCACCAAACAAGACTAATTTAGCAAACATTAAATGTAAACTGCCTCTTTACACATATTGGTTGAGATGTATTAACTAATTCATGTTAACTAAACCTTAGTTTAGATAGAATCCTGCCTTTTTAATGTTAATATTATTTTTAATTTGGATATTCTCGAAAGGTAATATGCATTTAAATCACAGAAGTGTTGCAGTACCCGTTACCTCTGCTTAACAAGGTTTTTTGTTTGAGAATCTAAATACAGTATTCAAATGGGCATTTTATTTGGTCCCTGCAGACCGGTGTTCTGGCTTAATTCAGCTAAATATTTTATGTCAGTTGTCACTGAATCACTTATTTGTGGACACAAGACAAGCAGAAGCTTAGCAGAAATGTCCTTGTTGTAGAGACAGGCTGAAGCTGTTAAATATTCACATAGATCAGCACAATTTACTACAAATGCATTTAAGAGATTTGCTGGCTCCGAGGAAGCACAGTGGGTTTGTTTATACAATTTTATTGTAACTGCAAGAAAAATTAACCATGTATTTTATTTCAGTGGATCCCTCTCTTAGATGTGTTTGTGCAGATGGAGGTAGTTTTTCTAGTGATTAAAAAGAGGGGAGTAAGGGCTCAGAGTCTAATATGCCAGCTCTTTCAACTTGGGAAGTTGCTTAATTTGTCTCTGCCTCAGTTCATCATTCTGTAAAATGGAGATAATTACCCACTTTTGACAGGTGCTCTAGAAATTAACCAGTTAAAGGCTTTTCTTGTAAAACCAGATGTCAGAGCAAGTAGTCCTTAAACACATGAGTACTTTTCTTGTAAAACCAGATGTCAGAGCAAGTAGTCCTTAAACACATGAGTAAGGTTATGAGATCAAAAAGTCCTAATGTAGATCATTTTGAAGAGTCCTTTGATGCAAGATAACATAGAATTGCAAAGTAGTCTTATGTATTGATGGTGTACGTACATATAGCATTTTGTATAAATCCTTCTTGTCTACTTGGTATCCAAAGAACCCTCAAACATTAAATAAATAATCATCTCGGGGGATACTGTGTTAGCGAGCACATGTGCAATTGGTTGTTTTGTTCTGAAAACCTAAAATCGGCATGTTACGCAGTTATTGAATGTCCCTCTTTTTATCCTTCTTGTAAATTCCGTTAGGCTTTTATCTCCATAGACTGCTTACTGATGCACACCCTCAACTTCATGAATGTTCCCCAGTCTTTCCCTATATTCCCCCCCTCCCTTGTCCTTCTTGATTTTAAATCCCTCAGTACATGGACCTAATTTATGATTGTACAGTGTGAGGTACATTGCTGGTTCTATATAAATGCGTAATAATAACAATAATATATTGAAATAATCCTGATTTATGAAATGGCAACAATAAAAAGCACCATTTATTTAGGGTGTGGGGGTGGAGAATCTAGTTTGCATATCTTGAGCTTTGGGACATGATAGCTATGACCAGAATTCCCCTTCCTTCCATATGAGTGACACACACAAAAACATGGCACAAACTAGAATTTGGCCTTCAGTTTAGGAAGATGTCCAAGCTTACCGTACCTGTTGGTATTTCCCATTAGTAAACATTAGGAATGGGGATTTCAGATTCACGTAGGACTGAATCTACCCAAAAATGGCTGATTCGGTTCTATCCGAAAATTCAGATCATTTTCAGTTTTGGCTGATTCTGATCTTTAACACTGATATAATTTGATTCAGATTTTTTTCATTGCAGTTTGTTCCCATTGATTTCAGTGGGGTGCATGCAGAAACTCCAAATCCGAATTGAGATCCTAAAGAACTGAATCCGAAAAATCCAAATCCGAAATTCCTCCTGGAGTCCCACCCGTATTAAACATAAATGCCCTGGCATTTTTAAAAATATACTTTAGATACAAAAATAATTTAATTATAAGTTATGTAATGTATAAAAATAGGAAGTTGTTCTTGACCAGCTATCAGGGACCCATGTTCCGTGTTTACCCCATTGGCATATTGAGCAAAACACAGTGAAGACAGGTCCCTGCCAACTACCTCAGTGTCCTTAATTGGAGAGTCTCTTGAGGCATCACAACAGAACAGTATTGGAGCGATTTGAAAGAGGAAAGGGTGGTATCTTTTTTCTATTAGCTTGTGGAGAAATTAGCCTAGCAGTGTTTTATGGGTGAAAGCAACAGAGAAATCTCTAAAACATATTTCTGAAGCTGAGTAGCCCTCATTGCCATGCAACCTCGCATCTTCATGAATGTTCGACCCCTTGTCTCTCTCTCTGTTCCCCTTCCTAAGTCTCTCCCCCAGCTCCTGTCGCTCAGATTGTAAGCCCTAGGGGCAGGGACCCTGTCTATTTTATTACTTTGTAAAGTGCCAGGTACGCTGCTGGCGCTATATAAATGTTTGTTAATAATAATAATAATGTTAGAAAACAGAATAGGTCTCTGTCATATGGAAGACCACTGTATTAAAGAACTCTGTTGCTTTGGTTATAAATTTTACATGGAGAAGGAAAAAGCATCCATGGCCATTCTCAAGTAAGGGTATCTTCAAACAAGACAATAGCCCGCTAGAGTCTGTGTGTTCTATACAGCCCCTCCCCCCCGCACTTACATGTTTAGCACGTCCAACCTAATAAATGGTAAGCTTCTGCATGTAGTTTTTTATGTGTACAAGCAGCCCCCACTCATAGGTTTAGCCCGACAAACCTAATACACTGGCAAGCGTTCTTCCACACTACGCTCCACTCACCTCACCCCCTTCCCGTGACAAACGACGGGAGGAAGAAGCCAGCTCAGCTGTTTGTTTCTTCCAGGCTGTTATGACTCTGGGAGGACACATGACCAATAGTGGCCAATAACTGCTCAAGTGCAGTGTGCAGCCAATCCTAGCTAGACAGCCGCTAAACGTCGACTACATTTGCCCATCCCCATGGAGAAGTATGGGGAAGTAACCTTTTGCTATGCACACAATGCTGAGTTTCTGAAGCCAAAACTTCATTGAGCGTGTATAATGAACATTGAAAGCAAAAGTAAAAATTCAAAGCAAGAGCAGTCAGTCTTTGGTGTTGTCATCACCCTGTTTCTGACTCTCAGCAATGTACAGGCAGCAGGGCTGGCAGAAGGATTTTTGCTGGAGCCCAAATTGCCTGCTATTGCCCTGCGCCTGGCAGAGGAGATATGTGGGAGCAGTTTCCCAGACTGGAGAGGCACTGGCCACCATCCCTCCTAGGGCATATCGCATCCCACACTTCCTCTTTCCCCGCTCTCCATGCTGGAAGTAGACCCAGTGCCACCACAGCATGCCCAAGACAGCCAATTATTTATTTTATATTATTTATTAGATACATTTATGAGTCGCCCCATATGCCTACGGCATCCCGGGGCGACGTACAACTAAAAGCATTCATAAAAACAGTTTTTAAAAAACATCAACAATTTAAGAACACCACAAGGGCAGGAGAATAAATAAAAATAAAATAAGGACAGGGAAGAGCTAAAAAAACCATTATCCCACTTTCCCCCCCCGAAAGCCTGGGCGAACAACCAGGTTTTACAAACTCGTCGGCGAATGTTAAGTCTTGGGGCCAGGTGAGCTTCCTCCGGGAGGGAATTCCAAAGACGCGACCCGGCCACCGAGAATGCCCTCTCCATTATGGCCTCCTGCTTAACACGGGGGACCTCCAGGAAGGCACCCCCGGCAGACCGAAGGAGCCGCTCCGGAGCGAGGCAGTTCCTGAGGTCCGAGGGGCCAAGACCATGAAGGGCCCTATAGATCATTACCAGTACCTTGAACCTGGTTCGGCACGCTATTGGCAACCAGTGTAGAGTCTGGAGCACAGGTGTTATATGCTCCCAATGACCTGTCCCCGTTAGGAGACGGGCTGCCGCATTCTGCACTAGCTGCAGCCTCCGAACCAGGAACAAGGGCAGCCCTTCATAGAGCGCGTTGCAGTAGTCCAGTCTTGAGGTGACAAAGGCATGGATGAGGGAGGCCAGGTCCGGCCTGGAGATGTATGGACGCAGCCTCCGCACCAGATACAACTGGCGGAAGGCGGCCTTCGCCACCGCCTCCACCTGTCGATCCAGTCAGAGATCCGAGTCCAACACCACCCCCGGATTCCGAACCTGCTGAACTATAGGAGGGCGAACCCCCCGGTCAGGGGGGCCGACACCTCCCTCGCTCTCCCCACCGCCATCACCTCCGTCTTATCGAGGTTGAGCTTCAGTCTGCTCTGCCACATCCAATCCGCCACGGCCTCCAAACACTGGGACAGCAACGAGACAGCAGGGTCTGGGTCAGCTGAAAAAGAGAGGTACAGCTGAGTGTCATCAGCATATTGGTGACATCGCACCCTGAACCCTCTCACGACCTCCCCCAAGGGCTGCATATATACATTAAATAATAGTGGAGACAGAATGGAACCCTGCGGAACGCCGCAGGACAAGATGCGGGGGCAAGATGTTTCAGCTCCCAATTACCTGCAGTTCCTAGCCCACCTGGGCTAATATAGGCCCCCAAGTGCAAGTGCTTTCTACCTCCAGCCCCCAAAGTGGTTTATCGCAATGCCATACTGCCATTCTCCATGGCCCCCTCTTTCCTTCCACCCCCACCCTCCAACAGCACCCCCCGCCCCCCACCTTGGGTGTTTCAGATCCCATTGAGTACCTGCCCCCCACATTCCCTTCCAAACCCTATCCGCCGGAAGTGCCTTAGCCAAAGCGCTATGCCTTACTGCAATTCTCCACTGCTCCCCTCCCCTAGACGTCCCCCTCCCTTTCTGAGGAGAAACATGGAAAGTATAGAAGATGAAAAAATAAAGAGCTTAATTTGTTTTTTAAAATGTTTTTTCTTGCGTCTGTGATGACAGCTGCAACAGCTGAGTTGGCGGTGCTGAGCCAGCTCCTGGCCCCCATGCCACAGCCACCCAGCGAGCCAAAAAGAAGCTGCTCTAGTGGGTGCCATCTCCGTCCAGAGCCAAGCAGGAATGAGTATCTCCACTGCCCACCATGGTGCCTCTCTCCTGCTTAGCCAGTTCGCGTCCAGTGCTGCTGTGTCCCAGGGAGTACCTTGCTGTTTTCCAGCACCTGGACAATCCATGCTTAAATTTGGCGTGTGTTGGGCTTTTAAGGCACCAGTGAGAGTAAAAGTGGAGAGAGAGGCAGGAAGTGGTCGCTCCTCTGAATGCTCTAGGCTTTTCGCCCACGACTCTATGGTGCTGGTGGACCTGGGTGCAAGGAGGCTGCACCCAGCCTAATTGACAGGAACACAACCACATGGGTGCACATTAGCCCGGATAAACACCCACCTGGTGTGGGCTATTGTCTTGTTTTGGTTTTACTCCAAGAGACTCAGTACACTCCTCTCCCTTTGAACTGTTTATTTTTGGTAATCACACTTATAAGTTATTGGGGGTGGGGGGTTATTCTGGTTAATAAAATTCACACATGGTTTTTAATGCATTTTTTTTTTCACCTCTGCAGCTCGACATATGGTCCAAATCCAACTATCAGGTGTTTCAAAAGGTAAGTTTCACGACATTTACCATCTTATGTGGCACCATTCTGAAATAAATCTCCATTATTATTATTATTATTATTTTATTTATTAACATTTATATAGCAACAGGTAGATCATTGGTGATCTTGGCCAGGGCAGTTTCAGTAGAGTGGAGGGGACGGAAGCCGGATTGGAGAGGGTCCAGGGAGGAGTTGGCAGAGAGGAGGTCCAGGCAGTGGGAGTAGACAACACGTTCCAGAAGCTTTGAGGCAAAGGGAAGGAGGGAAACTGCTGGTAACTAGAGGGGTCAGATGGGTCCAGGGTGGGCTTTTTGAGGATGGGGGAGACAGTGGCATGCTTGAAGGCAGAGGGGAAGGAGCCTGTGGA